>JAUIMM010000219.1:40000-584390 GCA_031769625.1 Taudactylus pleione
TTCTGGAAAGTATATGCTATACAGGGGACATGGACCATTGGCTGCGTAGACACTGTTTCATTCTCTTTATCTTGTCTTAAGCTGCATACACACACAACGATTTAGTAAATGAACGATTTTAGTAAACGATTTTCATTCATTTTTTCAAGGGAAAAATTTACGAAAATCGTTTACTAAAATTGTTCATTTACTAAATGTAATGAACAATTTTTTTTTAACTACAAACGATTTTTGCATATTCCCTTACTGAAAATTGTTGAGTTGGTCAGTCTGACTAAACTACAAACATGAACGCGCATGAACGATAATCGTTCATCGTTTTAACTCAGAAAGTGAACTATTTTTTCAACGATTGAACGATAAACGATATCGTTATCGATAATCGTTCAAAAAATCGTTGTGTATGTATGCACCTTTAGACATACATATTATTAATAAAACAGCATAATCATGGGTGGTGGTGCCGTGACCCGGACGTAAGCCATGCGCCATTTACATACTGTACTTAGTGAGCATCATGGATGCCTTAGGACACACCCGTACACCACTGCTTGTTATATCAGACACAGTTGTCTTCATTTATCGACCCTAAAGTCTTACAGAGGCCCCTGTGCCAATGCCCCCTTATTAATGGGTCAGCGCAAAACATGTAGTGTATGCTGATGTACAGTGGTAGCAGGGTAACCCTGAACTACGGATTAATATATCATTGTAGCCCCCTCTACACTTCACACTTTGTAGCGTAACTGGTGCAGTGATCTCCTGTTGCTCCCACTCGCCCCCGGATAGCCCACACCCATCACGCCTCTCAGGAACAAGCTTCTGTCTGCTGTAGCCAGTGGTCCCTCCAGACTCTTGTGGTCTCCCCTGTCTGCCTCCTACAAGCCCCTCTTATCCCAGCCCGGCCCCAGTGGTTTAGAGAGCTTGATAAGTGCCCTATCAACATGTTAATCAAATTACTTATGAGCCAAAATTGACGCTTTTCATTAATTATACAAGATTATTCTAATTGCAAATTCAAATTTATTCACTCTGAACAGAAGGTGTTCTGCAATGTTTCAGGGAATTTGCATATTAAATGGGGAGATTGGTGCATTATGTATGCAAATTTATGCGTATTGTCTTTATTTTTAACTGGCAGACCATATGCACGGCTGCTGCCTAAGTAGGTGAAAAAGTGTCAGGGAGTTTGATTCGCTGGCTGCTCGGAGTCTTGGCTTCGGGAGCGGTGAGGGGAGCCGACATCACCTGGAGCCGGGAGATCAGGGCGCCCTCTAGTCTCATTTCCTCCCTCTAAGTGTCAGAGCACCGGCGCGGTGGCTTGTCTATAAATAGATGGGATATCTGTATCTGCTTATAGCAACCACGTTCATACATCTTGCCCTCTTCTCCGATCTATGGACTAGACTAGGTGATAGGACCATCCAGAGTTCATAGAGGGTCCTAAAGTTAGGCCTGCGGATTTATACGGATGTGCCCACACACACCCTAGCTGGCCTCATTCTGAGGTGCGGGTAAAGCTAAAAACATCCGGTAACTTTGTCCCTGGGTAGCACCTAGCTGCACTGCAGGTAGGGGAGATGTAACATCTGCAGAGAGTCAGGTTTGGGAGGAGCGTGTACAAAATCAGGGCCTGATTCTGAACCGGTCGCAAGCGCTGTGCGCTCGCAACCGAGTCGATGATGGGCCAGTGGTATTGCGCACGACGGAGCTGGCTCCGTCGTGCGCATGCGTGAGCCCCGTATAGCGACGGGCAATCCGTCGCTCCGGGTCTCGTACCAAAGGGGGCGTGCTGTCAATGTTGAGTGACAGCACGCCCCCTTTGGTGGGCGGGCCGGGGGAGTGGCTGCCCAAACTGTGGCGTTCCCATGTGAACGCCTCCGTTTGGGGCCAGCCCCACTGACATCACGAGTGATGTCAGTTGGAGAGATTTCGGCTCTGTCAGAGCCGAAATCTCTCTGGGGCTTGCGGCAACGAGACTCTACCACAAGGGCCTCGTCACAAGCCTGATGGTCGCGATGGTCTTGACCATCGAAACCATCTTCCTGGCCGCTCGCTATAGCTGTGGGTGGTCACCCACAGCTATGCGAGCGGCCAGGAGACCGTTCTAAAAAAAAAAAATAGCCCGGCCCTGTAGGGTATATATAGTACTGCAGGGTATATAGAGTACTGCATGGTGTATATATATATATATATATATATATATATAGTACTGCAGGATATAGGCCCTCATTCAGAGCCGCTCGTTAGCGGCAGTACGCTCGTTCCGAGCGATGTTTGCACATCTGCGCATGCGTACGCTTTTTAGTACGCATGCGCGAACCAGTCAGTGCGGCCGAAAATCCTTTGTACGCTATATAGCGAGTGCCTGCTATTTTGAGTGACAGAATGAGGCGTATGTGGGTGGTAACAGGGGAAGGTGCTTGAAAATGGGGAGTGGAGATCCGAACGCAGGCGTGCTTAAAGGTCAAAACGGGCGTTTTATGGGTGTGTATATTTAAAACAGCAGCGTCATTGACCACGTCACTGGGTTATTTTATAGCCAGAACTGCACGCAAATTTGTGGTAGCAAACACCAACCACAAGAATAGCGAGCAGTTCATACGCTGGTCGATGTACTCGATTAATCTAATAAATAGCGGACATGACGTAGGATGCGTGCGGCCAGGGGGCGTTTTTAACAAATAAACGAGCGTATGTTTTGCTCGTTCGTTCAGACTTAGAGGTGTGAACAGACTGCAATGTGCGTACGGATCATTTGAATAGCCACCCCTTGTTTTTAAACGAACGACCGCAAATAGCGTGCGGCTCTGAATGAGGGCCATAGTTAGTACTGTAGGGTATATAGAGTACTGTAGGGTATACATAGTACTGCAGGGTATAGTTAGTACTGTAGGGTATATACAGTACTGCAGGGTATAGTTAGTACTGCAGGGTATAGTTAGTACTGTAATGTATATATAGTACTGCAAGGTATAGTTAGTACTGTAGGGTATACATAGTACTGTAGGGTATAGTTAGTACTCCACAGCGTGCGCCAGCCACCTACCTCCACAGCGTGCGCCAGCCACCTACCTCCACAGCGTGCGTGAGACACCTACCACCACATGAGAACCCAATCCCAATGTTCCACGTGATGCTCTTTATAAGATCTTCGCATGACATTTGCTGCCTTGCGTTGTCATGCCTCATGCCTCAGAGCGTGGAGGTAGGCGTCTGGTGCACACTGTGGAGGTAAGTCGTTAAGCTGTGTCACGTTTCTGTCTGAAGGTTCCTCAGGGCTTCCCATGATGACTGACGTCTGCCTGGGTTGGCGGTTGGCATAGTCGGTACCCTCTTAGCCTCACCAGTGCCACTTTTTAACAAGCCCAGTTGTATAACTGATGCCGTTTGCATCATTGTTGTGTGAGATAATATACCACCATCCTGTGATTTGTTTCCAGCTGGCAGACGTTGTGTAGGACCATATGGGCACACAGGTGGGAATATAGGATGCACTGTTTGTGTATAAACATTGGCACACGGTTCAGCTAGAATATATAAATATGTGTACGGCTCCATAGTATGTTTTTCTGTGTCGCCATATGTCAGCTTGCCGGCATGCCCACGTGCGTCTCCTTCAGGCGACACAGCAGCCCATGTATAATTCACGGAGCGGTGCCCAATACCGGCTGTGTCGTCCCAGCACTATAAATATTTCCTGACTACTGGAAGCCGTTGGGAATGGATCTGCCTGGCTCTTGTCTCTGGCTGCTGCTCACTGTTTGTTTCTCCATATCCTCCTTCCTCTGTCTGTACCGTCCTCTGTCACCGACTTGTATCACAGAACCGTTGGGCTGATCCTTCTCTTACAGCACTTTTCTGTGCGTCAGGAAAACACCTTCTAATAACTGCAAAAAACAAAGGATAAATAAGGCTTCGAGTATCAAACTCAACCCAAGTTTCTATCTGCTGATGTAAAAGGATCCGTCATTACTATTCTGGAAGAGCTGAATAAGGGACTGATTCAGAGCCGCTCATAAGCGGCCGCTCGTTCGCTCCGAGCGATGTTTGCCCAACTGCGCATGCGTACGGATCGTTATACGCATGTGCGAACCAGTCAGTGCGGTCGAAATTCATGTGCTCGCAAAATAGCGAATGCCTGATAATTTGAGTGACAGAAAGAGGCGTATGTGGGTGGTAACAGGGGAAGGTGCTTGAAAAGGGGGAGTGGAGATCCGAACGTAGGCGTGCTTAAAGGTCAAAACGGGCATTTTATGGGTGTGCATAATTAATACAGCAGCGTCATTGACCACGTCACTGGGTTATTTTTTAGTCAGAACTGCTCGCAAAATTGTGGTAGGAAAAACCAACCACAAGAATAGCGAGCAGTTCATACCCTGGTCGATGTACTCGATTAATCTAATAAATAGCGGACATGACGTAGGATGCGAGCGGTAAGGGGGCGTATTTTTTAAAAAAGCGACTGCAAGTTTGGTTTGCTCGTTCAGACCTAGAGGCGTGAACAGTCCGCAAAGAGCGAACGGTTGATTTGAATAGCCACCCCTATTTTCTGGACGAGCGAGCGCTAATTGCGTCCGGCTCTGAATCAGGCCCTAAGTCTATTCTGGGAAGTCAGTCTAAGGGTCTGCTCAACTGCACCATTGTGTCATCTGCTGAACAGAAACATATTGGTCAGTATACTGGTAGACCATGTCCTCTGTGGTCTCAGTATGGGTGGACCTCTAAGGTGGAATTATGTGTGTCCTCTGGGGTTTGTATACTTATGCCTGGGAATCCTGAGGACTCTAGACAGGTCATGGTTTGCTCATCATACATTGGGTGTCCAGTATGACATGAGGGACCAGAAAGAGCCTAAGGATCTAGTGATGCCATCTTTCAGGCCCCCTTCTGCTTCGCCATTCTGTGGGATGACCACTCTGGGTCGCACAAAAAGTTCAATGCAAGTTGGTTATCTTGTGCGTTTCCACCTTGCGCATGTTCCAAAGTTACACAACTATGGGCAGTGCTGATTGGTATGTTTATCAGTGGCAACACCTGCGTGGTAACATGGCATTTGCTATTGGGCGCAGTTCAGATTGAACGTGTTGATGGAATTATGGGCTATGGAGAGTTGTGTGTACAGTTAGCTACACCTGTTTTCAGACAGATCTCTTGCAGTAAGGATAGGGCTGGTACCAGTGCTCAGTGACAATGATGATTGCAATGAGACCCAGCGTACAACTCAGCATACGGGGGAATATCCGCATTTAGGAGCTGATTCAGACCCGGTCGCTAAGAAGCGTTCGCTCGTAGCTGCCGATGGTTCGCATTTTGTGTATGCATCGCAATGCGCGTGCGCGAACTAGTCCGAGCGATCGGGAAGCGTATGCTCGCAGAGCATAGACAGCCCAGCTGCATGAGTGACCGATAAAGCCATTTGTGGGTGGTGACAGGGGCTGGCCACTAGCACCGGGGGAGTGGAGGTGCGAACGCAGGCGTGCCTGAGGGTCTTAACGCCGTTTCAGAGGAGTGCATAATTAACAGGCAGCATCATAGTACGTGTCACCTGATTGGATTTGACACTGAAGTGCTCGCAGTGCTTGCGGTAGGGTATAGTCAACCTCAAGCGCTGCGAATGTATCGATGGTACCCGATGTAGCGATGGTTACATACACTTCCTGGAGATGTCGTGCGCAAGTCGGCGTCTTAAGACAGGCTGGTGGGCGACTGCATACACAAAGCGATTGCGTTACAGTATATAGGAGGGCAGAAGACTGGTAGCATTACAGTATATAGGAGGGCAGAAGACTGGCAGCGTTACAGTATATAGGAGAGCAGAAGACTGGTAGCGTTACAGTATATAGGAGAGCAGAAGACTGGTAGCGTTACAGTATATAGGAGGGCAGAAGACAGGCAGCGTTACAGTATATAGGAGAGCAGAAGACTGGTAGCGTTACAGAATATAGGAGGGCAGAAGACTGGTAGCGTTACAGTATATAGGAGGGCAGAAGACTGGCAGCGTTACAGTATATAGGAGAGCAGAAGACTGGTAGCGTTACAGTATATAGGAGAGCAGAAGACTGGTAGCGTTACAGTATATAGGAGGGCAGAAGACTGGTAGCGTTACAGTATATAGGAGGGCAGAAGACTGGTAGCGTTACAGTATACAGGAGGGCAGAAGACTGGTAGCGTTACAGTATATAGGAGAGGTAGAAGACTGGCAGCGTTACAGTATATAGGAGGGCAGAAGACTGGTAGCGTTACAGTATATAGGAGGGCAGAAGACTGGTAGCGTTACAGTATATAGGAGAGCAGAAGACTGGTAGCGTTACAGAATATAGGAGGGCAGAAGACTGGTAGCGTTACAGTATATAGGAGGGCAGAAGACTGGCAGCGTTACAGTATATAGGAGAGCAGAAGACTGGTAGCGTTACAGTATATAGGAGAGCAGAAGACTGGTAGCGTTACAGTATATAGGAGGGCAGAAGACTGGTAGCGTTACAGTATATAGGAGGGCAGAAGACTGGTAGCGTTACAGTATACAGGAGGGCAGAAGACTGGTAGCGTTACAGTATATAGGAGAGGTAGAAGACTGGCAGCGTTACAGTATATAGGAGGGCAGAAGACTGGTAGCGTTACAGTATATAGGAGGGCAGAAGACTGGTAGCGTTACAGTATATAGGAGAGCAGAAGACTGGTAGCGTTAGAGTATATAGGAGGGCAGAAGACTGGTAGCGTTACAGTATATAGGAGGACAGAAGACTGGTAGCGTTACAGTATATAGGAGGGCAGAAGACTGGTAGCGTTACAGTATATAGGAGAGCAGAAGACTGGTAGCGTTACAGTATATAGGAGAGCAGAAGACTGGTAGCGTTACAGTATATAGGAGGGCAGAAGACTGGTAGCGTTACAGTATATAGGAGGGCAGAAGACTGGTAGCGTTACACTATAGAGGAGGGCAGAAGACTGGTAGCGTTACAGTATATAGGAGGGCAGAAGACTGGTAGCGTTACATTATATAGGAGAGCAGAAGACTGGTAGCGTTACACTATATAGGAGGGCAGAAGACTGGTAGCGTTACAGTATATAGGAGGGCAGAAGACTGGTAGCGTTACAGTATATAGGAGGGCAGAAGACTGGTAGCGTTACAGTATATAGGAGGGCAGAAGACTGGTAGCGTTACAGTATATAGGAGGGCAGAAGACTGGTAGCGTTACAGTATATAGGAGGGCAGAAGACTGGTAGCGTTACAGTATATAGGAGGGCAGAAGACTGGTAGCGTTACAGTATATAGGAGGGCAGAAGACTGGTAGCGTTACAGTATATAGGAGGGCAGAAGACTGGTAGCGTTACAGTATATAGGAGGGCAGAAGACTGGTAGCGTTACAGTATATAGGAGGGAAGAAGACTGGTAGCGTTACAGTATATAGGAGGGCAGAAGACTGGTAGCGTTACAGTATATAGGAGGGCAGAAGACTGGTAGCGTTACAGTATATAGGAGGCCAGAAGACTGGTAGCGTTACAGTATATAGGAGGCCAGAAGACTGGTAGCGTTACAGTAAATAGGAGAGCAGAAGACTCGCTAAGGTATCTTCGCAGTGTGGCACGACACATGCGCAGTGAGATGATGATCGCCCAACTGCGTAAGTTTCACCATTGCGTCCACAACTGAATCAGACCCTATATTTATGTGACTCATCTGAGTAACATGATGCTCTGCGGCATTATTAGCCCCACACACACACACACACATGCGCGCGCACGCACACACAAATGCACGCACGCACGCACACACACACAAATGCACACGCACACACACACACACACATGCGCACGCACGCACACACAAATGCACACACACACACACACACGCACACACACACACGCACACACACACACGCACAAATGCACACACATGCGCACGCACACGCACGCACAAACAAACACAAACACACACATGCGCACACACACACACACAAACACACACACAAACACACACACTTTTAGCTCCATTGAGTGTTAGCTTGTCTGCAGGTGTTAGGTCTGTATACACAGGAATCAGGCGCTAACTAAACGCGTTGGGATGTAGACAGCTTGGTAGTACTGCTAACAGAGGCACACATGCCATGATGCTGGGAGTTGTAGTGCTCTGTTACACTCTCTGTGGGCAGGGTAGTGATGTCACCGTACTTTGCGCTGCCACAAATGTGTTCTCATATATACAAAGTAGGGTTAAGCGCCTGTGTAGGGCCGGCTGACTTGTCCGTTAAAGGGTGCTGTAACCCCCAAAGTGAACTCCAAACAAAATAAAAATTTTTTTTTTTTTGTGTTTGTGAATTGTGTGCGCAGTAGCCACACGTGCATCAACAAAGTAGTGCCATGCGTGCGCCTGTGTCATAAGTAAAGGGCCGGCTGGCTAGACCGTTAAAGAGTGATGTAACCCCCTAAGTGCACTCCAAACAAAATAAAAAAATATTTTCTGTGTTTGTGAATTGTGTTCACTGTGGCTGCACGTGCATCAACAAAGGAGCAGCGCCAAGCGTGCGTCTGTCTGTTAAAGGGTGGTGTAACCCCCAAAGTGCACTCCAACAAAAATAAAACATTTTCTTCTGTGTTTGTGAATTGTCTGCACTGTACGTGTATCCTCAAAGCAGCAGCGCCAAGTGTTCGTCTGTCTGTTGTGGGTAGTGTAACCCCCAAAGTGCGCTCCACAAAGAATAAAAAATTCTTCTTTTTTTTTCTGTCTTTGTGAATTGTGTGGGCAGTAGCTGCACGTGAATCAGCAAAGGAGCAGCGCCAAGCGTGCGCCTGTGTCCCATAAGTAAAGGGCCGGCTGGCTCATTTCTTAAAGGGTGGTGTAACCCACAAAGTGCACTAGTCTCCAACAAAAATAAAAAATTATTTTCTGTGTTTGTGTGCGCCTTAGCCGCACGTATATATCAATATAACATAAATAGAGGACCAAACTTTCTCCGATAAAAATAAAATAGGGAAAGATCAAGAACCACTTCCTCCTAGTGCTGAAGCTGCTGCCACTAGTCATGACATAGACTATAACATGCCATCAACGTCGTCTGCCAAGGCTGATGCCCAATGTCATAGTAGATGGCACATACAATCCCAAATGACAAAGTTCAGGAAAATGACCTTGAAAAAAACATTTAAATCATCTGAGGAGAAAAGTAAACTTGCCAATATGCCATTTACGACACGGAGTGGCAAGGAACGGCTAAGGTCTTTCCCTATGTTCATGACTAGTTTTTCAGCTTCACATGACGATGGAAGCCCTGCTCCCGCTAAAAAAATCAAACGAGTTAAGCTGGCAAAAGCACAGCGAAGAACTGTGCATTCTAAGAAGATATCACAAATCCCCAAGTGTGGTGGCGGTTGCGGTGCCTTAACCTTCCCAGCACTGGACGGGAAGAGGTGGCTCTTTCCACCATTTGCACACCCCCTGCAAGTGCTGAAAGGAGCACCCACAGTCCACTTGCTGATATGCAAATTGAAGATGTCACTGTTGAAGTACAACAGGATGAGGATACTGGTGTAGCTGGCGCTGAGGAGGAAGTTGACGAGGAGGATTCCGATGGTGATGTGGTTTGTTTAAATCAGGCTCCGGGGGAGACAGTTGTTGTCCTTGGGATGAAAAAGCCCATCACGATCATGCCTGGGCAGAAGACCAAACATTCCACCTCTTTGGTCTGGCAATATTTCTATCCAAATCCAGACAACAACTGTCTTGCCATATGTACCATATGTAAAGGTGAAATAAGTAGGGGTAGGGACGTTAACCACCTAGGAACATCCTCCCTTATACGGCACCTGCAGCGCGTTCATAAAAAGTTACTGTCAAGTTCAGAAACTTTGGCTAAGACCGTAAGCAGTCCAGGGACACCTAAATCCCGTTGTCCTGTTGTATCCAAGCGCCTGCAAACCACACCGTCAACTCCCTCCTCGTCAATTTCCTCCTTAGTCAGGATCGGAAGTAGTCCTGCAGGCCATGTCACTGGCATGACTGACTCTCCTATCCGGGATTCCTCTGGAGGATCCTGCATTGCTACGCCTACTGCTGCCGCTGCTGCTGTTGCTGCTGCTGAGAGTCGTTCATCATCCCAGAGAGGAAGTAGGAACACCACTACTTTTACTAAACAACTAACCCTCCAACAGTCCTTAGCGAGGAGGATGAAGTACGACAGCAGTCATCCTGAAGCAAAACGTATAACTGAGGCCTTGACTGCTATGTTGGTGTTAGACGTGCGTCCGGTATCCGCCAGTAGTGCAGTGGGATTTAGACAATTGATGGAGGTAGTGTGTCCCCGGTTCCAAATCCCGTCTAGATTCCACTTCACTAGGCAGGAGATACCGAGACTGTACAGAAACGTCAGAAAAAGTGTCCTCAGTGTCCTGAAAAATGCCGTTGTACCCAATGTCCACTTAACCACGGACATGTGGACAAGTGGAACAGGGCAGACTAAGGACTATATGACTGTGACAGCCCACTGGGTAGATGTATCACCTTACGCAGCAACAACAGCAGCGTCACCAGTAGCAGCATCTCAGAAACGCCAGCTCGTTCCAAGGCAGGCTATGCTGTGTATCACCAGTTTCAGTAAGAGGCAGACCGCCGACAACCTCTTAGAGAAACTGAGGGAAATCATCGCCCAGTGGCTTACCCCACTTAGACTCTCCTGGGGATTTGTGATATCTGACAATGCCACCAATATTGCATTACATCTGGGCAAATTCCAGCATGTCCCATGTTTTGCTCACACAATAAACTTGGTGGTGCAGAATTTTCTGAAAAGCGACAGGGGCGTGCAGGAGACGCTTTGGGTGGCCCGAAAAATTTCTGGCCACTTTCGCCATTCAGCGACTGCGTGCCGAAGACTGGAGCGCCAGCAAACACTCTTGAACCTGCCCCGCCATCACCTGAAGCAAGAGGTTGTGACGCGGTGGAACTCAACCCTCTATATGATTCAGAGTATGGAGGAGCAGCAAAAGGCCATTCAAGCCTATACATCCACCAAAGGAGGGGGTATGCACCTGACTCAAGCGCAGTGGAGAATGATTTCCGTGTAGTGCAAGGTTCTCCAGCCCTTCGAACTTGCCACACGTGAAGTCAGTTCAGACACTGCCAGCTTGAGTCAGGTCATTCCCCTCATCAGGCTTTTGCAGAAGCAGCTGGAGAAAGTGAAGGAGGAGCTAAGACGGAGCGATTCCGCTCGGCATGTGGGACTTGTGGATGAAGCCCTTCATTCGCTTTGCCAGGATTCCAGGGTGGTAAATCTGTTGAAATCAGACCACTACATTTTGGCCACCGTGCTTGATCCTAGGTTTAAAGCCTATGTGGTGTCTCTCTTTCCGTCTGACACAAGCCTGCAGAGGTGCAAATACCTGCTGGTGAAAACACTGTCAGCTGAAGCGGAACGTGACACGTCAACAGCTCCATCTTCATTTTCTCCCGCAACTGGGGCTGCCAGGAAAAACAGGGCAGGCAGGACCAAGTTTGGACATCTGGTCTGGACTGAAGGACCTGGCAACAATTTCTGACATGTCTACTGTCACTGCATATGATACTGTCACCATTGACAGAATGGTGGAGGATTACATCGGTGACAGCATCCAAGTAGGCATGTCAGACAGTCCGTACCTGTACTGTCAGGAAAAAGAGGCAATTTGGAGGCCCCTGTACAAACTGGCTCTATTTTACCTGAGTTGCCCTCCCTCCAGTGTGTACTCCGAAAGAGTGTTTAATGCAGCCGGGAACCTTGTCAGCGAAAGGCGTAGGAGGTTGCTTCCACAAAATGTGGAGAAGAAGATGTTCATAAAAATGAATTACCAACTCTTCCAGGGAGACCAGCCTCCAGAACGTACAGAGGGACCTGTGGTGGTGGATTCCAGCGGGGACGAGTTAATAGTCTGTGAGGATGAGGATGTACACAACACTGAAGAGGGTGATTAATCGGTGGATGAGGAGGATGAGGATGACATCTTGCCTCCGTAGAGCCAGTTTGTGCAGGGACAGATTCATTGCCAGCTTGTTTTGTGGGGGCCCAAACGAACGAATCATTTCAGCCACAGTCGTGTGCCAGACCCTGGCGCTGAAATGATTGGTTTGTTAAAGTGTGCATGTCCTGTTTATACAACATAAGGGTGGGTGGGAGGGCCCAAGGACAATTCCATCTTGCACATCTTTTTTTTCTTTGCATTATGTACAAACTGCCATCCTGTCTGCCACTGCAGTTTCACGCCTAGATGGGTCACGTGTTTGTGCCGCCCACTCGTGTCGCTTAGCATAGTCATCCAGCTACCTCGGTGCAACCTTTTAGACATAAAAACACTATTGTGAGGTGTGAGGTGTTCAGAATAGACTGGAAATGAGTGGAAATGAAGGTTATTGAGGTTAATAATAGCATAGGAGCAGAAAAACCCACAAATTCTGTGATTTTAGCTGTTTTTATGCTTTTTAAAAAAAAATACAGATCCAAAACACAAAATCCAGAACCCAAAACACGGAAGGGTGGTTTTGGCAAAATCAATCCAGATACAAAACACGAAGAAAGATCCAGATCCAAAACCAAAACACAAAACACGAAAAGTGGCCGGTGCACACCCCTAATACAAAGCCAGGATACAGTTACTGGGACCCACAAAGGCTCCCACATAATGTATTTCTGGGGTCACAGTAATAAAACATAAACACAGGCACATTTCCTGGGAGAATATGCGCTTTATTACAGATTTCATATAAAGATGCAACTAGCCTGTAATCCTCTCTGCAGTGACACGCTAAGTGTCGCCGTCACGTCATAGACGCAGTAACACGCTAAGTGTCACCGTCACGTGATAGATGCAGTGACACGCTAAGTGTCACCATCACGTCATAGACGCAGTGACACGCAAAGTGTCACCGACACATCATAGACGCAGTGACACGCTAAGTGACGCGCTAAATGTCACCATCACGTCATAGACGCAGTGACACGCTAAGTGTCACCGTCACGTCATAGACGCAGTGACGCGCTAAGTGTCACCGTCACGTCATAGACGCAGTGACACGCTAACTGTCACCGTCACATCATAGATGCAGTGACACGCTAAGTGTCCCCGTCACGTCCAAGACGCAGTTACGGGCTCTGAGCAAGCTGGATGCCCCTGCATGGCGTGCTCTGCTAAATATTCCCTTCAGTAGGCGTTGGAAGATCAGTCACCGACACTATGGATAGTGAGGAAACACTGGAACCTCGCCATCATTGGGTAAACCAACAACCGTCAGTGATGGTACAGATTAAGCAATTCCCATCCCTACTCTCCTACATTCCCAACAATTTGGGACAAACGTCCTGGCAGGCGGGATAGTGTCCTAGAAATGGAGCAACACCACCTAAATCTGGGCCACTGGGAGGTAGAACATGGTAACTAGAGAGAGACTCATCATCTCCTATTATAGGACTGAGGAACAGATGACCTCATATTGACTCCTCAAATAAATATTGTTCCTATAAAGTTTTATACGGGGACTACAGTGACGGCCGCCGACCATGTGAGGTCACTGACTCTCATCCATCTCTGGGCACTGAGGGTCTCAATCACACCCGCTCGCAAGCACTTGAGCGCTCGCAAGCGGGTCGATGTTGGACTGCGCACACGCAGCGGCCGCACTGCGCGTGCGCATGTCCCGGAGCGAGAGAGAATTTTAATCGCTCAGGAGATCACTACAAAAGGGGCGGCAGTTGATGTTAATCGACAGCTCGCCCCGTTTTGTAGGCCTGGCGGGGGGGTGGTTTCACAAACTGAGGCGTTCCCAAGCGAACGCTTGCCCCACTGACATCACCAGCAGACGGGACCATAAGGGTCTCGTCGCAAGCCCAGATGGTCGCGATGGTCTTGACCATCGCGTCCATCATCCTGGCTGCTCGTTATAGCTGTGGGTGGTAACCCACAGCCTAGCGAGCGGCCAGGAGGCCGGATCATTTTTTAGATGCGGCCGCCCTCATTCAGAGAAAGCGCTTGCATTTTGAGAGCACCTCCGAATGAGGACCTGAGTGTACTCTCTTTAGGGCCAAAGTGTTACCCCCGAGACCGAGGAGCAGGGAGATAGGAGATGTGCTGAGTACATGGGACCTGACTGGGCAGGGAGGGCAGTAATGTACAGTACATGCAGCTACAGATGGTGACAGGTGAGAGGAGCAGGTAGATCTGCTGAGAACATGGGACCTGACTGGGCAGGGAGGGCAGTAATGTACAGTACATGCAGCTACAGATGGTGACAGGTGAGAGGAGCAGGGGATGTGCTGAGTACATGGGACCTGACTGGGCAGGGAGGGCAGTAATGTACAGTACATGCAGCTACAGATGGTGACAGGTGAGAGGAGCAGGGGGATGTGCTGAGTACATGGGACATGACTGGGCAGGGAGGGTAGTAATGTACAGTACATGCAGCTACAGATGGTGACAGGTGAGAGGATCAGGGGGATGTGTTGAGTACATGGACCTGACTGGGCAGGGAGGGCAGTAATGTACAGTACATGCAGCTACAGATGGTGACAGGTGAGAGGAGCAGGGGGATGTGTTGAGTACATGGGACCTGACTGGGCAGGGAGGGCAGTAATGTACAGTACATGCAGCTAGAGATGGTGACAGGTGAGAGGAGCAGGGAGATGTGCTGAGTACATGGGACCTGACTGGCCAGGGAGGGCAGCAATGTACAGTACATGCAGCTACAGATGGTGACAGGTGAGAGGAGCAGAGGGATGTGTTGAGTACATGGGACCTGACTGGGCAGGGAGGGCAGTAATGTACAGTACATGCAGCTACAGATGGTGACAGGTGAGAGGATCAGGGGGATGTGTTGAGTACATGGACCTGACTGGGCAGGGAGGGCAGTAATGTACAGTACATGCAGCTACAGATGGTGACAGGTGAGAGGATCAGGGGGATGTGTTGAGTACATGGGACCTGACTGGGCAGGGAGGGCAGTAATGTACAGTACATGCAGCTACAGATGGTGACAGGTGAGAGGAGCAGGGGGATGTGCTGAGTACATGGGACATGACTGGGCAGGGAGGGCAGTAATGTACAGTACATGCAGCTACAGATGGTGACAGGTGAGAGGATCAGGGGGATGTGTTGAGTACATGGGACCTGACTGGGCAGGGAGGGCAGTAATGTACAGTACATGCAGCTACAGATGGTGAAGGTGAGAGGAGCAGGGGGATGTGCTGAGTACATGGGACCTTACTGGGCAGGGAGGGCAGTAATGTACAGTACATGCAGCTAGAGATGGTGACAGGTGAGAGGAGCAGGGGGATGTGTTGAGTACATGGGACCTGACTGGGCAGGGAGGGCAGTAATGTACAGTACATGCAGCTAGAGATGGTGACAGGTGAGAGGAGCAGGGAGATGTGCTGAGTACATGGGACCTGACTGGCCAGGGAGGGCAGCAATGTACAGTACATGCAACTACAGATGGTGACAGGTGAGAGGAGCAGGGGGATGTGTTGAGTACATGGGACCTGACTGGGCAGGGAGGGCAGCAATGTACAGTACATGCAGCTACAGATGGTGATAGGTGAGAGGAGCAGGGGGATGTGTTGAGTACATGGAACCTGACTGGGCAGGGAGGGCAGTAATGTACAGTACATGCAGCTACAGATGGTGACAGGTGAGAGAATCAGGGGGATGTGTTGAGTACATGGACCTGACTGGGCAGGGAGGGCAGTAATGTACAGTACATGCAGCTACAGATGGCGACAGGTGAGAGGAGCAGGGAGATGTGCTGAGTACATGGGACCTGACTGCGCTGGGAGGGCAGTAATGTACAGTACATGCAGCTACAGATGGTGACAGGTGAGAGGATCAGGGGGATGTGTTGAGTACATGGGACATGACTGGGCAGGGAGGGCAGTAATGTACAGTACATGCAGCTACAGATGGTGACAGGTGAGAGGAGCAGGGGGATGTGTTGAGTACATGGGACCTGACTGGGCAGGGAGGGCAGTAATGTACAGTACATGCAGCTAGAGATGGTGACAGGTGAGAGGAGCAGGGAGATGTGCTGAGTACATGGGACCTGACTGGCCAGGGAGGGCAGCAATGTACAGTACATGCAGCTACAGATGGTGACAGGTGAGAGGAGCAGAGGGATGTGTTGAGTACATGGGACCTGACTGGGCAGGGAGGGCAGTAATGTACAGTACATGCAGCTACAGATGGTGACAGGTGAGAGGATCAGGGGGATGTGTTGAGTACATGGACCTGACTGGGCAGGGAGGGCAGTAATGTACAGTACATGCAGCTACAGATGGTGACAGGTGAGAGGATCAGGGGGATGTGTTGAGTACATGGGACCTGACTGGGCAGGGAGGGCAGTAATGTACAGTACATGCAGCTACAGATGGTGACAGGTGAGAGGAGCAGGGGGATGTGCTGAGTACATGGGACATGACTGGGCAGGGAGGGCAGTAATGTACAGTACATGCAGCTACAGATGGTGACAGGTGAGAGGATCAGGGGGATGTGTTGAGTACATGGGACCTGACTGGGCAGGGAGGGCAGTAATGTACAGTACATGCAGCTACAGATGGTGAAGGTGAGAGGAGCAGGGGGATGTGCTGAGTACATGGGACCTTACTGGGCAGGGAGGGCAGTAATGTACAGTACATGCAGCTACAGATGGTGACAGGTGAGAGGAGCAGGGGGATGTGTTGAGTACATGGGACCTGACTGGGCAGGGAGGGCAGTAATGTACAGTACATGCAGCTAGAGATGGTGACAGGTGAGAGGAGCAGGGAGATGTGCTGAGTACATGGGACCTGACTGGCCAGGGAGGGCAGCAATGTACAGTACATGCAACTACAGATGGTGACAGGTGAGAGGAGCAGGGGGATGTGTTGAGTACACGGGACCTGACTGGGCAGGGAGGGCAGCAATGTACAGTACATGCAGCTACAGATGGTGATAGGTGAGAGGAGCAGGGGGATGTGTTGAGTACATGGAACCTGACTGGGCAGGGAGGGCAGTAATGTACAGTACATGCAGCTACAGATGGTGACAGGTGAGAGGATCAGGGGGATGTGTTGAGTACATGGACCTGACTGGGCAGGGAGGGCAGTAATGTACAGTACATGCAGCTACAGATGGCGACAGGTGAGAGGAGCAGGGAGATGTGCTGAGTACATGGGACCTGACTGCGCTGGGAGGGCAGTAATGTACAGTACATGCAGCTACAGATGGTGACAGGTGAGAGGATCAGGGGGATGTGTTGAGTACATGGGACCTGACTGGGCAGGGAGGGCAGTAATGTACAGTACATGCAGATACAGATGGTGACAGGTGAGAGGAGCAGGGGGATGTGCTGAGTACATGGGACCTGACTGGGCAGGGAGGGCAGTAATGTACAGTACATGCAGCTACAGATGGTGACAGGTGAGAGGATCAGGGGGATGTGTTGAGTACATGGGACCTGACTGGGCAGGGAGGGCAGTAATGTACAGTACATGCAGCTACAGATGGTGACAGGTGAGAGGAGCAGGGGGATGTGCTGAGTACATGGGACCTGACTGGGCAGGGAGGGCAGTAATGTACAGTACATGCAGCTACAGATGGTGACAGGTGAGAGGATCAGGGGGATGTGTTGAGTACATGGGACCTGACTGGGCAGGGAGGGCAGTAATGTACAGTACATGCAGCTACAGATGGTGACAGGTGAGAGGAGCAGGGAGATGTGCTGAGTACATGGGACCTGACTGCGCTGGGAGGGCTGTAATGTACAGTACATGCAGCTACAGATGGTGACAGGTGAGAGGAGCAGGGAGATGTGCTGAGTACATGGGACCTGACTGCGCAGGGAGGGCTGTAATGTACAGTACATGCAGCTACAGATGGCGACAGGTGAGAGGAGTAGGGAGATGTGCTGAGTACATGGGACCTGACTGGGCAGGGAGGGCAGTAATGTACAGTACATTCAGCTACAGATGGCGACAGGTGAGAGGAGCAGGGGGATGTGTTGAGTACATGGGACCTGACTGGGCAGGGAGGGCAGTAATGTACAGTACATGCAGCTACAGATGGTGACAGGTGAGAGGATCAGGGGGATGTGTTGAGTACATGGGACCTGACTGGGCAGGGAGGGCAGTAATGTACAGTACATGCAGCTACAGATGGCGACAGGTGAGAGGAGCAGGGGGATGTGCTGAGTACATGGGACCTGACTGGGCAGGGAGGGAAGTAATGTACAGTACATGCAGCTACAGATGGCGACAGGTGAGAGGAGCAGGGGGATGTGCTGAGTACATGGGACCTGACTGGGCAGGGAGGGCAGTAATGTACAGTACATGCAGCTACAGATGGTGACAGGTGAGAGGAGCAGGGGGATGTGCTGAGTACATGGGACCTGACTGGGCAGGGAGGGCAGTAATGTACAGTACATGCAGCTACAGATGGTGACAGGTGAGAGGAGCAGGGAGATGTGCTGAGTACATGGGACCTGACTGGGCAGGGAGGGCAGTAATGTACAGTACATGCAGCTACAGATGGTGACAGGTGAGAGGAGCAGGGAGATGTACTGAGTACATGGGACCTGACTGGGCAGGGAGGGCAGTAATGTACAGTACATGCAGCTACAGATGGCGACAGGTGAGAGGAGTAGGGAGATGTGCTGAGTACATGGGACCTGACTGCGCTGGGAGGGCTGTAATGTACAGTACATGCAGCTACAGATGGTGACAGGTGAGAGGATCAGGGGGATGTGTTGAGTACATGGGACCTGACTGGGCAGGGAGGGCAGTAATGTACAGTACATGCAGCTACAGATGGTGACAGGTGAGAGGATCAGGGGGATGTGCTGAGTACATGGGACCTGACTGGGCAGGGAGGGAAGTAATGTACAGTACATGCAGCTACAGATGGTGACAGGTGAGAGGAGCAGGGAGATGTGCTGAGTACATGGGACCTGACTGCGCAGGGAGGGCTGTAATGTACAGTACATGCAGCTACAGATGGTGACAGGTGAGAGGAGCAGGGAGATGTGCTGAGTACATGGGACCTGACTGCGCAGGGAGGGCTGTAATGTACAGTACATGCAGCTACAGATGGCGACAGGTGAGAGGAGTAGGGAGATGTGCTGAGTACATGGGACCTGACTGGGCAGGGAGGGCAGTAATGTACAGTACATTCAGCTACAGATGGCGACAGGTGAGAGGAGCAGGGGGATGTGTTGAGTACATGGGACCTGACTGGGCAGGGAGGGCAGTAATGTACAGTACATGCAGCTACAGATGGTGACAGGTGAGAGGATCAGGGGGATGTGTTGAGTACATGGGACCTGACTGGGCAGGGAGGGCAGTAATGTACAGTACATGCAGCTACAGATGGCGACAGGTGAGAGGAGCAGGGGGATGTGCTGAGTACATGGGACCTGACTGGGCAGGGAGGGAAGTAATGTACAGTACATGCAGCTACAGATGGTGACAGGTGAGAGGAGCAGAGAGATGTACTGAGTACATGGGACCTGACTGGGCAGGGAGGGCAGTAATGTACAGTACATGCAGCTACAGATGGCGACAGGTGAGAGGAGTAGGGAGATGTGCTGAGTACATGGGACCTGACTGGGCAGGGAGGGCAGTAATGTACAGTACATGCAGCTACAGATGGTGACAGGTGAGAGGAGCAGAGAGATGTACTGAGTACATGGGACCTGACTGGGCAGGGAGGGCAGTAATGTACAGTACATGCAGCTACAGATGGTGACAGGTGAGAGGAGTAGGGAGATGTGACAGGTGAGAGGAGCAGGGGGATGTGCTGAGTACATGGGACCTGATTGGGCAGGGAGGGCAGTAATGTACAGTACATGCAGCTACAGATGGCGACAGGTGAGAGGAGTAGGGAGATGTGCTGAGTACATGGGACCTGACTGGGCAGGGAGGGCAGTAATGTACAGTACATGCAGCTACAGATGGTGACAGGTGAGAGGAGCAGGGAGATGTGCTGAGTACATGGGACCTGACTGGGCAGGGAGGGCAGTAATGTACAGTACATGCAGCTACAGATGGTGACAGGTGAGAGGAGCAGGGAGATGTGCTGAGTACATGGACCTGACTGGGCAGGGAGGGAAGTAATGTACAGTACATGCAGCTACAGATGGCTACAGGTGAGAGGAGTAGGGAGATGTGCTGAGTACATGGGACCTGACTGGGCAGGGAGGGCAGTAATGTACAGTACATGCAGCTACAGATGGCGACAGGTGAGAGGAGTAGGGAGATGTGCTGAGTACATGGGACCTGACTGGGCAGGGAGGGCAGTAATGTACAGTACATGCAGCTACAGATGGTGACAGGTGAGAGGAGCAGGGAGATGTACTGAGTACATGGGACCTGACTGGGCAGGGAGGGCAGTAATGTACAGTACATTCAGCTACAGATGGTGACAGGTGAGAGGAGTAGGGAGATGTGCTGAGTACATGGGACCTGACTGGGCAGGGAGGGCAGTAATGTACAGTACATTCAGCTACAGATGGTGACAGGTGAGAGGAGCAGGGAGATGTGCTGAGTACATGGGACCTGACTGGGCAGGGAGGGAAGTAATGTACAGTTCATGCAGCTACAGATGGTGACAGGTGAGAGGAGTAGGGAGATGTGCTGAGTACATGGGACCTGACTGGGCAGGGAGGGCAGTAATGTACAGTACATGCAGCTACAGATGGTGACAGGTGAGAGGAGCAGGGGATGTGCTGAGTACATGGGACCTGACTGGGCAGGGAGGGAAGTAATGTACAGTACATGCAGCTACAGATGGTGTCAGGTGAGAGGAGCAGGGGATGTGCTGAGTACATGGGACCTGACTGGACAGGGAGGGCAGTAATGTACAGTACATGCAGCTACAGATGGTGACAGGTGAGAGGAGCAGGGAGATGTACTGAGTACATGGACCTGACTGGGCAGGGAGGGAAGTAATGTACAGTACATGCAGCTACAGATGGCTACAGGTGAGAGGAGTAGGGAGATGTGCTGAGTACATGGGACCTGACTGGGCAGGGAGGGCAGTAATGTACAGTACATGCAGCTACAGATGGTGACAGGTGAGAGGAGCAGGGGATGTGCTGAGTACATGGGACCTGACTGGGCAGGGAGGGAAGTAATGTACAGTACATGCAGCTACAGATGGTGACAGGTGAGAGGAGCAGGGAGATGTACTGAGTACATGGGACCTGACTGGGCAGGGAGGGCAGTAATGTACAGTACATGCAGCTACAGATGGTGACAGGTGAGAGGAGCAGGGGATGTGCTGAGTACATGGGACCTGACTGGGCAGGGAGGGCAGTAATGTACAGTACATGCAGCTACAGATGGTGTCAGGTGAGAGGAGCAGGGAGATGTACTGAGTACATGGGACCTGACTGGGCAGGGAGGGCAGTAATGTACAGTACATGCAGCTACAGATGGTGACAGGTGAGAGGAGCAGAGAGATGTACTGAGTACATGGGACCTGACTGGGCAGGGAGGGAAGTAATGTACAGTACATGCAGCTACAGATGGCTACAGGTGAGAGGAGTAGGGAGATGTGCTGAGTACATGGGACCTGACTGGGCAGGGAGGGCAGTAATGTACAGTACATGCAGCTACAGATGGCGACAGGTGAGAGGAGCAGGGGATGTGCTGAGTACATGGGACCTGACTGGGCAGGGAGGGAAGTAATGTACAGTACATGCAGCTACAGATGGTGACAGGTGAGAGGAGTAGGGAGATGTGCTGAGTACATGGGACCTGACTGGGCAGGGAGGGCAGTAATGTACAGTACATGCAGCTACAGATGGTGACAGGTGAGAGGAGCAGGGGATGTGCTGAGTACATGGGACCTGACTGGGCAGGGAGGGAAGTAATGTACAGTACATGCAGCTACAGATGGTGACAGGTGAGAGGAGCAGGGAGATGTACTGAGTACATGGGACCTGACTGGGCAGGGAGGGCAGTAATGTACAGTACATGCAGCTACAGATGGTGACAGGTGAGAGGAGCAGGGGATGTGCTGAGTACATGGGACCTGACTGGGCAGGGAGGGCAGTAATGTACAGTACATGCAGCTACAGATGGTGTCAGGTGAGAGGAGCAGGGGATGTGCTGAGTACATGGGACCTGACTGGGCAGGGAGGGCAGTAATGTACAGTACATGCAGCTACAGATGGTGACAGGTGAGAGGAGCAGGGGGATGTGCTGAGTACATGGGACCTGACTGGGCAGGGAGGGAAGTAATGTACAGTACATGCAGCTACAGATGGTGACAGGTGAGAGGAGCAGGGGGATGTGCTGAGTACATGGAAAGAGACCTTAATTATTCATGGTGTTCCACTTTCATCTGGCGGGACTGTAAGTGCTGCAGCCATTTCCTGGAAAGCGGAACGCTTGGGTGCCTGGATAAGCGATATGTGGTTTTATATACTGTAAATGAAAAGTCCACAATGTATATAAGATATCTGTATTCTTATCTCATAGGCTTCTATTAGGCTCTGGGAACATTCAATTTGATTCATTCGGGGAATGAGGTGAAAGCTCTGATAATGTCAGTTTTCGGAGGTTTGACTGAGCTTTGGTATTCGTACATCTCACACAGATAACGCTACTGTTCTTATAAAAGATTAATATGGAAGAACAAAAAGGACAAAGATCACACACATATAAATTTAATACACATGATACATATGTTATGTCGACAGTCATGTCAACATACAGTATGTCGACTGCTGCTCAACTATGTGGACTGAGTACCTGTCTACAGGTTCATCATGTCTTCGGGCTCAATGCCGACACTGCTGCCATTATGTTTACAAAAGTGACATCTGACCCTAATGCTCACCCCTAGCCCTAACCATAACCCTTACAGTATGTCAACCTTTTAAACACGTCACTGTAATAACAATTGGCATTCAGTTGCCGACAGTGTGACTGTCGACATGCAGCACCTTGGAGCTTTGCAGGCAATGATACCTGTACAGAATAATGACAGGTAAATAATAATTAACCACCCACAGTAACGGGCGAATATTTTTTGTTACCAAACTTATCATAAAGCGGCAATACTATTTATTAATATATTAGGTTAATAATATCTTTTTAATAAAATGTATTCACCCCTACTGTAATTTAAGAGATAAAACAATACATGCCATGGGGCGTGGGTGTAACTACCATAGGTATAATGGGGGCAGCTGCGATGGGGCCCATGGCTGAGGGGCCCCATCTTACTTGTCACAGTTACATGTGTTATATACATCTTTCACCATTGGGTGGGTACATAGGGTCCTTTACACACTTTTACTATGGGGCCTTCAAATACCTAGTGATGCCCCTGCTATGGGGAGTCCAGCAGACCTCTGTGAGCATCTCATGTCACCTTGCCGGTTAACTGGTTAATCCATACAACCAGCAGAGTAGAAGACCACAGAAGTGGGCAGGGGCTTTGGGGGCTCTCTACGGCCCATTCTTGTCTTTATTTGATGAATTGTGTGCGAGTGGGACAGCAAAGTGGCACAGTGGTTAGCAGCTGGATTTCTGCCCAGGGCCTCTCTATGTGGAGCTTGTATGCCCCCCCATGTTTGCGTGGGTTTTCTTGTGCTATATAAATTAGTGATACCAATAATAGGGCCAAATTCTGTGCTAATGTGGCCCTCAGCTGGCAGGCTAATATTGTATTGTCTTAAGGCCCCATACATCAGCGATATATTGCCGCGATGTTGCGATCCTGCAATCGTGTTGGATTTCACAGATATGCCGATCACAATCAAAATATGATCGTGATTGACACATTGGTGAAATTTAACATGTAGAATTTCACCGTTCCTGTGACGGAATGCGGAACATCGATGGCCGCTGGTCAACATTTCCGACCGGTGGATCGGGTCACGTTTCCCAGGTCACCCAGCAGGTGCACAGGTGTAATCATTACTCACTGACACATTTCCCAGGTCACCCAGCAGGTGTACAGGTGTATTCATTACTCACTGACACATTTCCCAGGTCACTCAGCAGGTGCACAGGTGTACTCATTACTCATTACTCATTTATCAGGTCACCCAGCAGGTGTACAGGTGTATTCATTACTCACTGACACATTTCCCAGGTCACCCAGCAGGTGCACAGGTGTACTCATTACTCATTACTCATTTATCAGGTCACCCAGCAGGTGTACAGGTGTATTCATTACTCACTGACACATTTCCCAGGTCACCCAGCAGGTGCACAGGTGTACTCATTACTCACTGACACATTTCTCAGGTCACCCAGCAGGTGCACAGGTGTAATCATTACTCATTACTCATTTATCAGGTCACCCAGCAGGAGCACAGGTGTACTCATTACTCACTGACACATTTCTCAGGTCACCCAGCTGGTGCACAGGTGTAGTCATTACTCACTGACACATATCCCAGGTCACCCAGCAGGAGCACAGGTGTAGTCATTACTCACGGACACATTTCCCAGGTCACCCAGCAGGTGCACAGGTGTAATCATTACTCACTGACACATATCCCAGGTCACACAGCAGGTGCACAGGTGTAATCATTACTCACTGACACATTTTAAAAGATCCACAGGTGGAGCTATTATCTCACTTGTGATTTTGTGAGCACATCTGGAAAACAAGCCCTGTTTGGGGTCCTGAGGACTGAAGTTTGAGAACCTGTGGTCTAACTGAAATACCGAGTGATCACTTTTTTATTTCTCTTTGGCTCAGATTTATGACACCCCACATTGCAGCCGCTATAAGTATAATTAATTTTGTTATTGCCACCTATGACGATAGAAAGAGACTATGTGGTGGCTGATTAGTCTGATGGTGACACTGCCCTCGTACATCTCTCCTCACCCGGCCATGTTTGTCTTGTAGGTTTTTCTTAAAGTTCTTCTTGAAATGTAACCAGAACTGCCTGAAGAACGCCGGGAATCCGCGGGACATGAGGAGGTTTCAGGTGAGCGGACGGACAAACCGCCAAGTACGTGCGTAACCGCAGTTCAGTCCTTCTGTGTGTGGTATGTTCCAGTAGAGGTAGGTAGACAATGATGTCCCTTCCCCCTGTGTAAATGTGTTAAGTCACCGGACATTAGGCTGAGTCCATAATGAACGTTTCTATTTGTGTGTAACTAGAGAAGGATATTTGGGGTCTGATTCATAGATGGACGCTCAGACCCCCACAGCTGGATATTTGTACGCAGCGGCTGTGCGGAAATATGCAAGTGTCGCAGCCGCCAGGATTTATACTGAGGCACACAACGGCGACTTTGCAAATCTAAGCGACTGCGTCACAAAGATGCAGCATCGGCCACAGATCGTCTGATTATCGGTCTTCTGAGTAACCCTACTGTTGCGCGGAGTGGCTGAGTGTGCTGATGCGCCAGAGCCATTTTAATTGCGTACGGGATCACAATCACCCTCTCTGGCACGCCCTCTAAACGGTCACAACACACCGGCGTTTTAGCCGTTAATTTGTCGTTACCTCCACAGACAGTCCCTCTTTGTCAATCACTTTGGGAATACGTCCATTCTGTGATCGCTGATGCACGACCATCGCTGCGCATGCACAGACCACCGATAATCGCTCAACTGCCACATCATCGGAATAGCGTCCAGCTCTGAATCAGGCCCTAGGTCAGGGGAGGTGGGGCTGGGGGGCTCTAGTCTTCCTGGACGATCAGCCTGGGGAAATGTCATTTTTCACCCATAGTGTCCACATTTATCTCTTCGGCTCATGGCTCTATGAAAGTACATACGGAGAATTGTCACTAAAGCTATTTTCTAAATTGTATTCTTTGGTATAACAAATGGGTGTGGAAGCTGTGTGCCTGTATACCTGTACAGCCAGGGTCATTATTAGATATCTGTCTGTCCCAAGGGTCCCCCCCAGCTACTATTGTAGTTGTCACTTTACACCGAGGTGAAAGAATCTTTGTAGGATGCAGATAATTGTTTGTAGACTTTTGTAAAGGATCAGGTGTGTGGTCAGTAACAAAGGATCAGGTGTGTGGTCAGTAACAAAGGATCAGGTGTGTGGTCACTAACAAAGGATCAGGTGTGTGGTTAGTAACAAAGGATCAGATGTGTGGTTAGTAACAAAGGATCAGATGTATGGTCACTAACAAAGGATCAGGTGTGTGGTCACTAACAATGGATCAGGTGTGTGGTCACTAACAAAGGATCAGATGTGTGGTCAGTAACAAAGGATGAGGAGTGTGGTCAGTAACAAAGGATCAGGTGTGTGGTCAGTAACAAATGATCAGGTGTGTGGTCAGTAACAAAGGATGAGGAGTGTGGTCAGTAACAAAGGATCAGGTGTGTGGTCAGTAACAAATGATCAGGTGTGTGGTCAGTAACAAAGGATGAGGTGTGTGGTCAGTAACAAAGGATGAGGTGTGTGGTCAGTAACAAAGGATCAGGTGTGTGGTCAGTAACAAAGGATCAGATGTGTGGTCAGTAACAAAGGATGAGGAGTGTGGTCAGTAACAAAGGATCAGGTGAGTGGTCAGTAACAAAGCATCAGGTGTGTGGTCAGTAACAAATGATCAGGTGTGTGGTCAGTAACAAAGGATGAGGTGTGTGGTCAGTAACAAAGGATCAGGTGTGTGGTCAGTAACAAAGGATCAGGTGTGTGGTCAGTAACAAAGGATCAGATGTGTGGTCAGTAACAAAGGATGAGGAGTGTGGTCAGTAACAAAGGATCAGGTGAGTGGTCAGTAACAAAGGATTAGGTGAGTGGTCAGTAACAAAGGATGAGGTGTCTGGTCAGTAACAAAGGATCAGGTGTGGTCACTGACAAAGGATCAGGTGTGTGGTCAGTAACAAAGGATCAGGTTTGTGGTCACTAACAAAGGATCAGGAGTGTGGTCACTAACAAAGGATCAGGTGTGTGGTAACTTACAAAGGATCAGGTGTGTGGTCACTTACAAAAGATCAGGTGTGTGGTCAGTAACAAAGGATCAGGTGTGTGGTCAGTAACAAAGGATCAGGTGTGTGGTCAGTAACAAAGGATCAGATGTGTGGTCAGTAACAAAGGATGAGGAGTGTGGTCAGTAACAAAGGATCAGGTGAGTGGTCAGTAACAAAGGATTAGGTGAGTGGTCAGTAACAAAGGATGAGGTGTCTGGTCAGTAACAAAGGATCAGGTGTGGTCACTGACAAAGGATCAGGTGTGTGGTCAGTAACAAAGGATCAGGTTTGTGGTCACTAACAAAGGATCTGGAGTGTGGTCACTAACAAAGGATCAGGTGTGTGGTAACTTACAAAGGATCAGGTGTGTGGTCACTTACAAAAGATCAGGTGTGTGGTCAGTAACAAAGGATCAGGTTTGTGGTCACTAACAAAGGATCAGGAGTGTGGTCACTAACAAAGGATCAGATGTGTGGTCAGTAACAAAGGATCAGGTGTGTGGTCAGTAACAAAGGATCAGATGTGTGGTCACTTCTTGTCCCACTGACCTGTCTGGAGAAATGAACAAATTATGTAAAAAGGCAGATATATTCCATATCAATAGTGGCTACATTATTGTATGTGTAGCAGTTGTGTATTATTGTATGTGTAGCAGTTGTGTTATTTTATGTGTAGCAGTTGTATTATTGTATGTACAGCCATTGTGTTATTATATGTGCAGCCGTTGTGTTATTATATGTGTAGCAGTTGTATTATTGTATGTGTAGCAGTTGTGTTATTATATGTACAGCCGTTGTGTTATTGTATGTGTAGCAGTTGTGTTATTATATGTGCAGCCGTTGTGTTATTATATGTGCAGCCGTTGTTTTATTGTATGTGCAGCAGTTGTGTTATTGTATGTGCAGCAGTTGCATTATTATATGTACAGCCGTTGCGTTATTATATGTGCAGCCGTTGTTTTATTGTATGTGCAGCCGTTGTTTTATTGTATGTGCAGCAGTTGCATTACTGTATGTGTAGCAGTTGCGTTATTGTATGTGCAGCAGTTGTATTATTGTATGTGTAGCCGTTGTATTATTATATGTGCAGCCGTTGTTTTATTGTATTTGTAGCAGTTGTATTATTGTATGTGTAGCAGTTGTGTTATTATATGTGCAGCCGTTGTTTTATTATATGTGCAGCCGTTGTTTTATTATATGTGCAGCCGTTGTTTTATTGTATGTGTAGCAGTTGTATTATTGTATGTGTAGCAGTTGTGTTATTGTATTTGTAGCAGTTGTATTATTGTATGTGTAGCAGCTGTGTTATTATATGTACAGCCGTTGCGTTATTGTATGTGCAGCCGTTGTGTTATTATATGTGCAGCCGTTGTTTTATTGTATTTGTAGCAGTTGTATTATTGTATGTGTAGCAGTTGTGTTATTATATGTGCAGCCGTTGTTTTATTGTATGTGCAGCCGTTGTGTTATTATATGTGCAGCCGTTGTTTTATTGTATTTGTAGCAGTTGTATTATTGTATGTGTAGCAGTTGTGTTATTGTATGTGTAGCAGTTGTTTTATTGTATGTGCAGCAGTTGTATTATTGTATGTGTAGCAGTTGTGTTATTGTATGTGTAGCAATTGTATTATTGTATGTGTAGCAGTTGTGTTATTGTTTGTGTAGCAGTTGTATTACTGTATGTGTAGCAGTTGTGTTATTGTATTTGTAGCAGTTGTATTATTGTATGTGTAGGCAGTTGTGTTATTATATGTGCAGCCGTTGTTTTATTGTATGTGTAGCAGTTGTGTTATTGTATGTGTAGCAGTTGTATTATTGTATGTGTAGCAGTTGTGTTATTGTATGTGTAGCAGTTGTATTATTGTATGTGTAGCAGTTGTGTTATTGTTTGTGTAGCAGTTGTATTATTGTATGTGTAGCCGTTGCGTTATTTTATGTGTAGCAGTTGTATTATTGTATGTGTAGCAGCTGTGTTATTATATGTACAGCCGTTGTGTTATTGTATGTGCAGCCGTTGTTTTATTGTATGTGCAGCAGTTGCATTACTGTATGTGTAGCAGTTGCGTTATTGTATGTGCAGCAGTTGTATTATTATATGTGCAGCCGTTGTTTTATTGTATTTGTAGCAGTTGTATTATTGTATGTGTAGCAGTTGTGTTATTATATGTGCAGCCGTTGTTTTATTATATGTGCAGCCGTTGTTTTATTGTATGTGAAGCAGTTGTATTATTGTATGTGTAGCAGTTGTTTTATTATATGTGCAGCCGTTGTTTTATTATATGTGCAGCCGTTGTTTTATTATATGTGCAGCCGTTGTTTTATTGTTTGTGTAGCAGTTGTGTTATTGTATTTGTAGCAGTTGTATTATTGTATGTGTAGCAGCTGTGTTATTATATGTACAGCCGTTGCGTTATTGTATGTGCAGCCGTTGTGTTATTGTATTTGTAGCAGTTGTATTATTGTATGTGTAGCAGTTGTGTTATTATATGTGCAGCCGTTGTTTTATTGTATGTGTAGCAGTTGTGTTATTGTATGTGTAGCAGTTGTTTTATTGTATTTGTAGCAGTTGTATTATTGTATGTGTAGCAGTTGTGTTATTATATGTGCAGCCGCTGTTTTATTGTATGTGTAGCAGTTGTGTTATTGTATGTGTAGCAGTTGTGTTATTGTATGTGTAGCAGTTGTTTTATTGTATGTGTAGCAGTTGTGTTATTGTATTTGTAGCAGTTGTGTTATTGTTTGTGTAGCAGTTGTATTACTGTATGTGTAGCAGTTGTGTTATTGTATTTGTAGCAGTTGTATTATTGTATGTGTAGCAGTTGTGTTATTATATGTGCAGCCGTTGTTTTATTGTATGTGTAGCAGTTGTGTTATTGTATGTGTAGCAGTTGTATTATTGTATGTGTAGCAGTTGTGTTATTGTATGTGTAGCAGTTGTATTATTGTATGTGTAGCAGTTGTGTTATTGTTTGTGTAGCAGTTGTATTATTGTATGTGTAGCCGTTGTGTTATTGTATGTGTAGCAGTTGTGTTATTGTATGTGTAGCAGTTGTATTGTTATATGTACAGCTGTTGTGTTATTATATGTACAACCGTTGTGTTATTATATGTGCAGCCGTTGTTTTATTGTATTTGTAGCCGTTGTATTATTGTATGTGTAGCAGTTGTGTTATTGTATGTGCAGCAGTTGTGTTATTGTATTTGTAGCAGTTGTGTTATTGTTTGTGTAGCTGTTGTATTACTGTATGTGTAGCAGTTGTGTTATTGTATTTGTAGCAGTTGTATTATTGTATGTGTAGCAGTTGTGTTATTGTATGTGTAGCAGTTGTATTATTGTATGTGTAGCAGTTGTGTTATTGTTTGTGTAGCAGTTGTATTATTGTATGTGTAGCCGTTGCGTTATTGTATGTGTAGCAGCTGTGTTATTATATGTACAGCCGTTGTGTTATTATATGTGCAGCCGTTGTTTTATTGTATTTGTAGCCGTTGTATTATTGTATGTGTAGCAGTTGTGTTATTGTATGTGTAGCAGTTGTTTTATTGTATGTGTAGCAGTTGTATTGTTATATGTACAGCCGTTGCGTTATTATATGTGCAGCCGTTGTTTTATTGTATGTGTAGCTGTTGTATTATTGTATGTGTAGCAGTTCTCTTATTGTATGTGTAGCAGTTGTATTATTATATGTACAGCCGTTGCGTTATTATATGTGCAGCCGTTGTATTATTGTATGTGTAGCAGTTGTTTTGTTATATGTGCAGCCGTTGTGTTATTGTATGTGTTGCAGTTCTCTTATTGTATGTGTAGCAGTTGTTTTGTTATATGTGCAGCCGTTGTGTTATTGTATGTGTAGCAGTTGTATTATTGTATGTGTAGCAGTTCTCTTATTGTATGTGTAGCAGTTGTGTTATTGTATGTGTAGCAGTTGTTTTATTGTATGTGTAGCAGTTCTCTTATTGTATGTGTAGCCGTTGTTTTGTTATATGTGTAGCAGTTGTATTATTGTATGTGTAGCAGTTGTATTATTGTATGTGCAGCCGTTGTGTTATTGTATGTGTAGCAGTTGTATTATTGTATGTGTAGCTGTTGTATTATTGTACAGTGCATCACTTTTTCCACATTTTGTTATGTTACAGCCTTATTCCAAAATGGAATAAATTCATTTTTGTCCTCAAAATTCTACACACAATACCCCATAATGACAGCGTGTAAAATGATTTTTTTTTTTAGATTTTTGCAAATTTAATAAAAAAAAAACAAAACTAAGAAATGACATGTACATAAGTAGTCACGGCCTTTTCTCAATACTTTGTTGATGCACCTTTGGCAGCAATTACAGCCTCAAGTCTTTTTGAATCTGGGCAGTTTCGGCCATTCCTCTTTGCAGCACCTCTCCAGTTCCATCAGGTTGGATGGGAAGCGTCAGTGCGCAGCCATTTTCAGATCTCTCCAGAGATGTTCAATCGGATTCAAGTCTGGGCTCTGGCTGGGCCACTCAGGGACATTCACAGAGTTGTCCTGAAGCCATTCCTGTGATATCTTGTCTGTGTGCTTAGGGTCGTTGTCCTGCTGAAAGATGAACCGTCGCCCCAGTCTGAGGTCAGGAGCGCTCTGGAGCAGGTTTTCATCCAGGATGTCTCTGTACATTGCTGCATTCATCTTTCCCTCTATCCTGACTAGTCTCCCAGTTCCTGCCGCTGAGAAACATCCCCACAGCATGATGCTGCCACCACCATGCTTCACTGTAGGAATGGTATTGGCCTGGTGATGAGCGGTGCCTGGTTTCCTCCAAACATAACGCCTGGCATTCTCGCCAAAGAGTAGGCCCGTCAAGAGCCGCGCCGGGCCCCAGTAAGAAAAGGGGGCGTGGCCTTATCTGATAGATGTGGCCACGCCCCCTTAGTTAAAAAAAACAAGCAAAACAATTTGGTGCTGGTGACGGGAGTGCAATGAGCCCCCTCAGCCGGGTACATAACCAGTGGGGGGCGCGATCAGCTTGATTGCTGCCCCCCACAGGCAGAGAGACTGCTGTGGCTGCTTCTCAGCAGCCGCGAGCAGTATCCCAGTGCAGCCCAGCACACAGCAGTGTGTGCTGGGCTACTGTGATGTAAGGGGGGGGAGCAGTTCTGGACCCGGGCCCCCGTCTGGCCCCTCCAGCAAGCCCGGGCAATTTGTACCCCCTCCCCCCCCCTCTTGGCACCCCTGACAAAGAGTTCAATCGTTGTCTCATCAGACCAGAGAATTTTGTTTCTCATGGTCTGAGAGCCCTTCAGGTGCATTTTGGCAAAATCCAGGTGGGCTGCCATGTGCTTTTTACTAATGAGTGACTTCCGTCTGGCCACTCTACCATACAGGACTGATTGGTGGATTGCTGCAGAGATGGTTGTCCTTCTGGAAGGTTCTCCTCTCTCCACAGAGGAATGCTGTAGCTCTGACAGAGTGACCATCGGGTTCTTGGTCACCTCCATGACTAGGGCCCTTCTCCCCCGATCACTCAGTTTAGACGGCCGACCAACTCTAGGAAGAGTCCTGGTGGTTCCCAACTTCTTCCATTTATGGATGATGGAGACCACTGTGCTCATTGGGACCTTCAAAGCAGCAGGTATTTTTCTGTACCCTTCCCCAGATTTGTGCCTCGAGACAATCCTGTCTCGGAGGTCTAAAGACAATTCCTTGAACTTCATGCTTGGTTTGTGCTCTGACATGCACTGTCAAGTGTGGGATCTTATATTATAGACAGGTGTGTGCCTTTCAAAATCATGTCCAATCAACTGATTTTACCACAGGTGGACTCCAGTTAAGCTGTAGGAACATCTCAAGGATGATCAGTGGAGACAGGATGCACCTGAGCTCAATTTTAAGCTTCATCACAAAGGCTGTGAATACTTATGTACATGTGATTTCTTAGTTTTCTTTTAAATAAATTTGTGTGCAGAATTTTGAGGACAAAAATGAATTTATTCCATTTTGGAATAAGGCTGTAACATAACAAAATGTGGAAAAAATGAAGCATTGTGAATATTTTCAGGTTGCACTGTATGTGTAGCAGTTGTGTTATTGTATGTGTAGCAGTTGAATTGTTATATGTGCATCCGTTGTGTTATTATATGTGAAGCCGTTGTGTTATTATATGTGCAGCCGTTGCATTATTATATGAGCAGTGTTATTAATGCTCTCGCAGTCCTCTTGGGGTTAAGTCCCTGGGATACAGTGCGGTGGATCTAATGAGGAACTTCAGCTATTTTCTCACAGCGGGGCTCGGCTGCTCATTAGGGGGCTCCTTAAAGAGCTGATAATTATGACATTCTAACGTGATTAGCATCCCTCTTCATTTACATTCCTTACAGTGGGAAACGCATACCGCCTCCGTGATCACGTCTCACACTAAGGATCCCCTGTCCCTTCCTTCTCAGACCTCTATGTACATATGTGTCTCTGCTGCAGGAGGACACTGTACCGTATATGTGGCCGATTTACAGTTGGACGCGTTTTGCGCCAAACAAGCAGGAATAAAATATGCATTTTGCGCAGTTTGCAGAGATGGACGCATCTCAATGTGCGGCTTATATTGTTTCTGTTTATCACATTAACTTATTTTATTGCATTTTCACAGGTCGTGGTTTCAACAACTATCAACGTGGACGGTCATGTGCTCGCTGTGTCTGATAATATGTTTGTCCACAATAACTCCAAACATGGACGTCGTGCGCGTAGACTGGACCCTACAGAAGGTGTGTCACTCTCTATATTACTATACATAATACATCCTCTAGCCTCTACAGAAGGTGTCATTCTCTGTATTACTATATATAATACATCCTCTGACCTCTACAGAAGGTGTGTCTGTATATCTCTGTCTATAGTACGTCCTCTGGCCTCTACAGAAGGTGTGTCTGTATATCTCTGCCTATAGTACGTCCTCTGGCCTCTATGGAAGGTCTGTCTGTACATCTCTGTTATATAGTACATTCTCTGGCCTCTACAGAAGGTGTGTCTTTATATCTCTGTCTATAGTATGTCCTCTTGCCTCTACAGAAGGTATGTCTGTACATCTCTGTCTATAATACGTCCTCTGGCCTCTACAGAAGGTGTGTCTGTATATCTCTGTCTATAGTACATCCTCTGGCCTCTACAGATGTTCTGTCTGTACATCTCTGTCTATAGTACGTCCTCTGGCCTCTACAGAAGGTATGTCTGTATATCTCTGTCTATAGTACGTCATCTGGCCTCTACAGAAGGTCTGTCTGTATATCTCTGTCTATAGTACATCCTCTGGCCTCTACAGAAGGTCTGTCTGTATATCTCTGTCTATAGTACGTTCTCTGGCTTCTCCAGAAGGTCTGTCTATAGTACGTCATCTGGCCTCTACAGAAGGTCTGTCTGTATATCTTTGTCTATAGTACATCATCTGGCCTCTACAGAAGGTCTGTCTGTATATCTCTGTTTATAGTACGTCCTCCGGCCTCTACAGAAGGTGTGTCTGTATATCTCTGTCTATAGTACGTCCTCTGGCCTCCACAGAAGGTGTGTCTGTATATCTCTGTCTATAGTACATCCTCTGGCCTCCACAGAAGGTGTTTCTGTATATCTCTGTCTATAGTGCATCCTCTGACCTCCACAGAAGGTGTTTCTGTATATCTGTCTATAGTACGTCCTCTGGCTTCTACAGAAGGTGTGTCTGTCTGTGTCTGTCTATAGTACATCCTCTGGCCTCTACAGAAGGTGTGTCTGTCTATCTCTGTCTATAGTACGTCCTCTGGCCTCTACAGAATGTCTGTCTGTATATCTCTGTCTATAGTATGTTATCTGACCTCTACATATGTACAGAAACTGTGTATATTTGAAGTATTTGGGTCTTGGGCTGATTACTCCATGTACTGTATGTCAGAACTCAGTTGGGTCCAGGTGACTATTCATAGCAGTAGTAGGATTAGGATGATTAGACAGTTATACTGGAACCTGATAGTCATCCTCCAAAGGATGATAAGTATGAACATATTCTCTTATTCTATACTCAGCTTAATAAGCCTTCATCTGACATGGACAAATATACTCCCATCTCACTGAGTACATTGTACAAGTGTAGGAGCAATGCTTATGTCAGGGCTAATGAAGCACAGAAAGGTAGAGCTTTTATGATTAGAAAAATGTAATAGTGGCAAATTCTAGTCAGCTGTGTCATATGCACAGCAATATATGCTCAGTGATGTCACAACGGGGGTAAGGACCACACCCGGGTGTCACCCGCTGAGGGGTGACACCAAAGTGCCGACTACTCGGTGACAGGAACCGGGTGCTGCACTGCAGCATTATGTGCAGCACGTGGCTCCTGACCCAGTGAGAGAGCTGGCACTGCTCACAGACTGGTCCCCGGGGACAGCCTGCATCTCCCGGACCCCCGGAGTGACTAAACCGAGGGTTCGGCCCCTGCCAGTGAGGCCACACCCCCATTTGTGAGACCACACCTCTTTTTTGCCTGCAGGGCGGTGGCACTGCAAGCCCACCCTGTCACCAGAGGTGGGGACGCCACTATATATGCTTGTAGGTTACCTAGCCTCACAATATGAAATTATATTAGATATCTTATTTTAGGGAATTGTTTGCAACATTGTATCAAGCAAGGATGATGAAAAGGAAACAATATATACAATTTTAATTCAGTAGAAATAGTAAAAGTGTAAAAAATTCGCCACCCCCATGAACACATGAGGAACACAGCGACCCCATCCCGAGCACCCCAAATTTGCAGTTAATAAGAGCTGAAAACCCTACTTGTGGCCACTATTATATGAATCTACAGTATGTGTAATGACAACCAGGTGATTTCGAGAGAGTCACGAAAAAGCTGTAACCCAAGTGCATTATAAGACTCCTTCCAGCCAAGGCGGGTTCCTCTCCACCGGCCGGAACCCCTTCTCCTCAGTGTTGCAGATTCCACTCCACTTACTAAGTAATATGAAGTTCCCATCCTAATCCTGGGTATATTAGAAGTTCCATTTAGTCTCTGTGCATTGTATGACGCGTTGTGTCGCAGAATGTGCTGATTGGTAGTTGGAGTGAGACGCTGGCTGTAATGTATAATTATCGTATATATTCTCTGTGTAACATTCTCCATAACTTTCTATCCTGACATGTGCATGAAGCAGCCACTCCCTGCATCAAAGCCATCAGCCCCAGCGAAGGCTGGACCACGGGGGGAGCCACCGTCATCCTGATAGGAGAGCACTTCTTTGATGGGCTGCAGGTGGTTTTTGGCACGATGCTGGTGTGGAGTGAGGTAGGTCAGAAGAAGCGCCGTACACTGTGAGCAATGAGAGGCTGAGTGCTATTCTTGTACAGCACACATCGGATTGGTTGCTCTTATAGCACCTCGTAGTTAGATGGCTCATTGTATCTCCTAATCTACCTGCAGCTGACAGACTCCAAACCTGCTCCCCGCACTGATATCTCACATGTCCCATCTACTCCAAGGCCATGTTCTGTCCAGGCTCAGAGGTTAGGGCTATTCTTATGCATGTGATTACATATACGCGTAATATTTTTTAATGATACAATTAAATAGATTTTATTTTTTTTAAATTCACCTTTAATTTTCCACCTGAAAGCCCAGACTCACTCACCATCTATGTAACATTTTATCTGCCCACTATAATTCAGAGAGCTCTGTTCTACCCCTGCAATATAAAGCACAGTGTATAAGCCTAAATGCAGATGGCACCCACTTCAATAAACACAAAGTATAACAATGTCCCAGGAGGTGAGGTGGCCCAGCTGGTCATGGTACTGTCCCTTGTTTACATGTGTGATCAGGACCTCCGCTGGAGGTGAGATCCTGGGAAAAGAGGTCCAGGTGGTCATAGTATTGACCCGTAGTAACATTAATGACTTGGTCCTCAGCTGGAGGTGAGATCCTGGGAAAGTGGCCCGGCTGGTCACAGTATTGACCCAGGGTAACATTAATGATCTGGTCCTCAACTGCAGGTGAGATCCTGGGAAAAGTGGCCCAGCTGGTCACAGTATTGACCCGGGGTAACATTAATGATCTGGTTCCTCAACTTCAGGTGAGATCTTGGGAGGAGAAGTTGCCCAGCTGGTTACAGTATTTACCCAGGGTAACATGTATGATCTGTCTTTAGCTGAGATACTCGGAGGAGCAGTGGCCTAGCTTATATTGATCATCATCTGGGAGAACATAATTTACTTGTCTCTTTCTGGATGGCAGATTTGAGTGTTAGAGGGTGTCCGCGTTTTCCACCAGCTGAATGTTGATCTCTTTTATTTGCAGTTAATTACCCCCCATGCCATTCGAGTGCAGACACCGCCAAGGCACATCCCTGGCGTGGTGGAGGTCACGCTGTCCTACAAATCTAAGCACTTCTGCAAAGGAGCTCCTGGGCGATTTGTTTACACAGGTGAGAATGCTTCTGTGGGGGTTTCCACTGAATATTCATGTTTTATGGCCAGTGTTGTAGTTTTGCATCCGTGCAGCATTATATGCGTTAAAGCCCCAGCTATTCAGGTTACTGTCCGAAGTCATCTACAAAGGCTAAACGTCTGAGGTATCTGACTCCCACTCAGGTGAGTGTAGGAGGAGACATGTAAATCAATAGAATAATTGTGTCATTTGGTCATTTTGTGACAGTCTGCTGCCAGAACGTATGAGAGAACGTGAATGACTATATGTGGAGGGCGCTTTTATCCACCTCGCCCTGAGGCTGATAGACTCTCTCTGTGAGCGTGATGTAGGGATCTTATGAGATGGATAGTCATGATGACAGCAAGTCTAGGAAATGTCTCATTGTTCTGGAGATATGTGTAGGGAGAACATGAAGGGATTATGAAATGATGGTCCGGATCTCACTCACCTGTCATGGCAAAGCCTTTAGGAGCTGGGGAATTATAATGTCTTGGAGTGTAATGTGTAAAAAACAGGGAATGAATTGCTCTGCCTGGGACACTTCCAAAATAGTAAATACTCCAAGCAGCAATGTACAGTATTTATTAGAGCCCACTGACCGAAATCCATGGCCACCCCCAGGCCTGAAGCAGCTGCCTACACGGTCATTGTTCCTCTTCTCTCTTCTGGGATCCGTAGCCACCCGGATTGCAGGAAAATCCTGATGACCTCTAGTAACTCTTATGGTTTATATTAAACATTATTATTATTATTATTATTATTATTATTATTATTATTATTATTATTATTATTATTATTGTAGCCCTTATGGTTTTTATTATTATTAGTAGTAGTATTTTCATTATTATTATTATTATTATTATTATTATTGTAACTCATGGTTTTTATTATTATTATTACTACTGTAACTCTTATGGTTTATAATATTATTATTATTATTATTATTATTATTATTATTATTATTATTATTATTGTAACTTATGGTTTGCATTATTATTATTATTATTATTGTAACTCTTATGGTTTTTATTAGAGATGAGTGGGTTCGGATCTCAGAGATCCGAACCCACCCGAACTTAGAGATCCGGGGCAAGAACTGAACGTGCGTTCAGTTCCCCTGCCGGCCCCGGTTCTCAAACCGAGGCAAAACCATAGAGACGAAATCTCACGGCTCACAAGCGTTCGTCTCTGCTATATAAGGAGTCCCCGTGGTGGCGCCATTTCACTCCGGCTGTGGAAAGTGAACATGGAGGGTAGGTAGTGTAGGGCTGGGCTACTGTCCTGATCTATCTGGGCTGGTGCTGTCTGCTGTGTCCATCTGGGCTGGTAGCGTGCTGCCTGTGTCCATCTGGGCTGCTGTGCTGTGTCCATCTGGGCTGGTGCTGTCTGCTGTGTCCATCTGGGCTGGTAGCGTGCTGTGTCCATCTGGGCAGGTAGCGTGCTGCCTGTGTCCGTCTGGGCTGCTGTGCTGTGTCCATCTGGGCTGGTAGCGTGCTGCCTGTGTCCATCTGGGCTGGTAGCGTGCTGCCTGTGTCCATCTGGGCTGGTAGCGTGCTGCCTGTGTCCATCTGGGCTTGTAGCCTGCTGCCTGTGTCCGTCTGGACTGGTAGCGTGCTGCCTGTGTCCATCTGGGCTGGTAGCGTGCTGCCTGTGTCCATCTGGGATGCTGTGCTGTGTCCATCTGGGCTGGTGCTGTCTGCTGTGTCCATCTGGGCTGGTAGCATGCTGCCAGAATCCATCTGGGCTGGTGCTGCCTGCTGTGTCCATCTGGGCTTGTGCTGCCTGCTGTGTCCATCTGGCCTGCTGTGCTGTGTCCATCTGGGCTGGTAGCGTGCTGCGCTGTGTCCATCTGGGCTGCTGTGCTGTGTCCATCTGGGCTGGTAGCGTGCATGTGCTGTGTCCATCTGGGCTGGTAGCGTGCTGCCTGTGTCCATCTGGGCTGGTAGCGTGCTGTGCTGTGTCCATCTGGGCTGGTAGCGTGCTGCCTGTGTCCATCTGCTTTGGTAGCGTGCTGCCTGTGCCCATCTGGGCTGGTAGCGTGCTGTGCTGTGTCCATCTGGGCTGGTAGCGTGCTGCCTGTGTCCATCTGGTCTGGTAGCGTGCTGCCTGTGTCCATCTGGGCTGGTAGCATGCTGCCTGTGTCCATCTGGGCTGGTAGCATGCTGCCTGTGTCCATCTGGGCTGGTAGCATGCTGTCTGTGTCCATCTGGGCTGGTGCTGTCTGCTGTGTCCATCTGGGCTGGTAGCGTGCTGCCTGTGTCCATCTGGGCTGGTAGTGTGCTGTGCTGTGTCCATCTGGGCTGGTAGCGTGCTGCCTCTGTCCATCTGGGCTGGTAGCGTACTGCCTGTGTCCATCTGGGCTGGTAGCATGCTGCCTGTGTCCATCTGGGCTGGTGCTGTCTGCTGTGTCCATCTGGGCTGCTGTGTTGTGTCCATCTGGGCTGGTGCTGTCTGCTGTGTCCATATGGGCTGGTAGCGGGCTGCCTGTGTCCATCTGGGCTGGTAGCGGGCTGCCTGTGTCCATCTGGGCTGGTAGTGTGCTGCCTGTGTCCATCTGGGCTGGTAGCGTGCTGCCTGTGTCCATCTGGGCTGGTAGCGTGCTGCCTGTGTCCATCTGGGCTTGAAGCCTGCTGCCTGTGTCCGTCTGGGCTGGTAGCGTGCTGCCTGTGTCCATCTGGGCTGGTAGCGTGCTGCCAGTGTCCATCTGGGCTGGTAGCGTGCTGCCTGTGTCCATATGGGCTGGTAGCGTGCTGCCTGTGTCCATCTGGGCTGGTGCTGTCTGCTGTGTCCATCTGGGCTGGTGCTGCCTGCTGTGTCCATCTGGGCTGGTAGCGTGCTGTTTGTATCTATCTGGGCTGGTGCTGCCTGCTGTGTCCATCTGGGCTGGTACCGTGCTGTTTGTATCCATCTGGGCTGGTGCTGCCTGCTGTTCCATCTGCGCTTGTGCTGCCTGCTGTGTCCATCTGGGCTGCTGTGCTGTGTCCATCTAGGCTGGCAGCGTGCTGCCTGTATCCATCTGGGCTGCTGTGCTGTGTCCATCTGGGCTGCTGTGCTCTGTCCATCTGGGCTGGTGCGGTCTGCTGTGTCCATCTGGGCTGGTGCGGTCTGCTGTGTCCATCTGGGCTGGTAGCGTGCTGCCTGTGTCCATCTGGGCTGGTAGCGTGCTGCCAGTGTCCATCTGGGCTGGTAGCGTGCTGCCAGTGTCCATCTGGGCTGGTAGCATGCGGCTTGTGTCCATCTGGGCTGGTAGCGTGCTGCCTGTGTCCATCTGGGCTGCTGTGTTGTGTCCATCTGGGCTGGTGCTGTCTGCTGTGTCCATCTGGGCTGGTAGCATGCTGCCTGTGTCCATCTGGGCTGGTAGCGTGCTGCCAGTGTACATCTGGGCTGGTAGCGTGCTGCCTGTGTCCATCTGGGCTGGTAGCGTGCTGCCTGTGTCCATCTGGGCTGGTAGCATGCTGCCTGTGTCCATCTGGGCTGGTAGCGTGCTGCCTGTGTCCGTCTGGGCTGGTAGCGTGCTGCCTGTGTCCATCTGGGCTGGTAGCGTGCTGCCTGTGTCCATCTGGGCTGGTAGCGTGCTGCCTGTGTCCATCTGGGCTTGAAGCCTGCTGCCTGTGTCCGTCTGGGCTGGTAGCGTGCTGCCTGTGTCCATCTGGGCTGGTAGCGTGTTGCCAGTGTCCATCTGGGCTGGTAGCGTGCTGCCTGTGTCCATCTGGGCTGGTAGCGTGCTGCCTGTGTCCATCTGGGCTGGTGCTGTCTGCTGTGTCCATCTGGGCTGGTGCTGCCTGCTGTGTCCATCTGGGCTGGTAGCGTGCTGTTTGTATCCATCTGGGCTGGTGCTGCCTGCTGTGTCCACCTGGGCTGGTACCGTGCTGTTTGTATCCATCTGGGCTGGTGCTGCCTGCTGTTCCATCTGCGCTTGTGCTGCCTGCTGTGTCCATCTGGGCTGCTGTGCTGTGTCCATCTAGGCTGGCAGCGTGCTGCCTGTATCCATCTGGGCTGCTGTGCTGTGTCCATCTGGGCTGCTGTGCTCTGTCCATCTGGGCTGGTGCGGTCTGCTGTGTCCATCTGGGCTGGTGCGGTCTGCTGTGTCCATCTGGGCTGGTAGCGTGCTGCCTGTGTCCATCTGGGCTGGTAGCGTGCTGCCTGTGTCCATCTGGGCTGGTAGCGTGCTGCCTGTGTCCATCTGGGCTGGTAGCGTGCTGCCAGTGTCCATCTGGGCTGGTAGCATGCTGCCAGTGTCCATCTGGGCTGGTAGCGTGCTGCCTGTGTCCATCTGGGCTGCTGTGTTGTGTCCATCTGGGCTGGTGCTGTCTGCTGTGTCCGTCTGGGCTGGTAGCGTGCTGCCTGTGTCCATCTGGGCTGGTAGCGTGCTGCCAGTGTACATCTGGGCTGGTAGCGTGCTGCCTGTGTCCATCTGGGCTGGTAGCGTGCTGCCTGTGTACATCTGGGCTGGTAGCGTGCTGCCTGTGTACATCTGGGCTGGTAGCGTGCTGCCTGTGTCCATCTGGGCTGCTGTGTTGTGTCCATCTGGGCTGGTGCTGTCTGCTGTGTCCATCTGGGCTGGTAGCGTGCTTTCTGTGTCCATCTGGGCTGGTAGCGTGCTGCCTGTGTCCGTCTGGGCTGGTAGCGTGCTGCCTGTGTCCATCTGGGCTGGTAGCGTGCTGCCTGTGTCCCTCTGGGCTGGTAGCGTGCTGCCTGTGTCCATCTGGGCTGGTAGCGTGCTGCCTGTGTCCATCTGGGCTGGTAGCGTGCTGCCTGTGTCCATCTGGGCTGGTAGCGTGCTGCCTGTGTCCATCTGGGCTGGTAGCGTGCTGCCTGTGTCCATCTGGGCTGCTGCTTGTGTCCATCTGGGCTGGTAGCGTGCTGCCTGTGTCCATCTGGGCTGGTAGCGTGCTGCTTGTGTCCATCTGGGATGATAGCGTGCTGCCTGTGTCCATCTGGGCTGGTGCTGCCTGCTGTGTCCATCTGGGCTGGTAGCGTGCTGCCTGTGTCCATCTGGGCTGGTAGCGTGCTGCTTGTGTCCATCTGGGCTGGTAGCGTGCTGCCTGTGTCCATCTGGGCTGCTGTGTTGTGTCCATCTGGGCTGGTGCTGTCTGCTGTGTCCGTCTAGGCTGGTAGCGTGCTGCCTGTGTACATCTGGGCTGTTAGCGTGCTGCCAGTGTACATCTGGGCTGGTAGCGTGCTGCCTGTGTCCATCTGGGCTGGTAGCGTGCTGCCTGTGTCCATCTGGGCTGGTAGCGTGCTGCCTGTGTCCATCTGGGCTGGTAGCGTGCTGCCTGTGTCCATCTGGGCTGCTGTGTTGTGTCCATCTGGGCTGGTGCTGTCTGCTGTGTCCATCTGGGCTGGTAGCGTGCTGCCTGTGTCCATCTGGGCTGGTAGCGTGCTGCCTGTGTCCATCTGGGCTTGAAGCCTGCTGCCTGTGTCCATCTGGGCTGGTAGCATGCTGCCTGTGTCCATCTGGGCTGGTAGCGTGCTGCCTGTGTCCGTCTGGGCTGGTAGCTTGCTGCCTGTGTCCATCTGGGCTGGTAGCGTGCTGCCTGTGTCCATCTGGGCTGGTAGTGTGCTGCCTGTGTCCCTCTGGGCTGGTAGCGTGCTGCCTGTGTCCATCTGGGCTGGTAGCGTGCTGCCTGTGTCCATCTGGGCTGGTAGCGTGCTGCCTGTGTCCATCTGGGCTGGTAGCGTGCTGCCTGTGTCCATCTGGGCTGGTAGCGTGCTGCCTGTGTCCATCTGGGCTGCTGCTTGTGTCCATCTGGGCTGGTAGCGTGCTGCCTGTGTCCATCTGGGCTGGTTGCGTGCTGCTTGTGTCCATCTGGGATGATAGCGTGCTGCTTGTGTCCATCTGGGCTGGTAGCATGCTGCCTGTGTCCATCTGGATTGGTAGCGTGCTGCCTGTGTCCATCTGGGCTGCTGCTTGTGTCCATCTGGGCTGGTAGCGTGCAGCCTGTGTCCATTTGGGCTGGTGCTGTCTGCTGTGTCCATCTTGGCTGGTAGCGTGCTGCTTGTGTCCATCTGGGCTGGTAGCGTGCTGCCTGTGTCCATCTGGGTTGGTAGCTTGCTGCCTGTGTCCATCTGGGCTGCTGCTTGTGTCCATCTGGGCTGGTAGCGTGCTGCCTGTGTCCATCTGGGCTGGTGCTGTCTGCTGTGTCCATCTGGGCTGGTAGCGTGCTGCCTGTGTCCATCTGGGCTTGTAGCGTGCTGCTTGTGTCCATCTGGGCTGGTAGCGTGCTGCTTGTGTCCATCTGGGCTGGTAGCGTGCTGCCTGTGTCCATCTGGGCTGGTGCTGCCTGCTGTGTCCATCTGGGCTGCTGCCTGTGTCCATCTGGGCTGGTAGCGTGCTGCCTGTGTCGTCACTCGCTGCTGCCTCGGTCAGGTCTCCGGGGCCCAAAGTCCTGGACAAAAAAAATAAAAAGTGTAAAATCAATATTGTGAGCTGTGAGGTGGCCAGAATTTACTGCAAATGATTGGGAATAAATGTTATTAAGGTTAATAATACCGTAGGAACAAAAACAGGCCCAAATTATGTGGTTTTACCTGTTTTTATCATTTTTTGAAAAAAGATACAGATCCAAAAACAAAAACAAAACACAGGGGTCGGGGCACATCCATAGTTTTTATTATTATTTAGTTGTTTGTCCCTGGAATATAATCGCTCAGGGCATTTCCGGGGGTTACCCGGGCTGGAGAGTGCGCAGTCACGAGGCTCCTGAGGACGTAGAAGCTTCCTGCTTAGTGACTCCATGATTAATAAATGTGAATAAACAGCCTGAAAAGTGTGTAAAACACAAACGATGGGAAAATACAGTATTCTATTTCAATACAAAAACTCACATACTATAGATCTGTAAAAGGTCTCGCTTGCACCAGTAATAAGGACCTGCATCTATCTGTGTGTCATTTATAGGGAGGGAAGGAGGGAAGTTCGTACGGTTTATGTTTTTTCTCCCGCTAATGAACATCCTCTAGCTGATAATAAGATGATTTGCAAATTAAAGTTATGGTAATAATAATCAAAAATGAAATGTATTCCTTCTCAGGCAGGATGTAGACAGTGGTGACGATGTAAGACGCTGGAGCTATGTACATAATATAAATAACGAGCGCCCTGTACGACGATTAGCGCTGCAGAGAAACAGATGCCTTTAAAAAGTTATTCTGCAAGAATAAAGGGCCCCATACACGGTGCGATATGCACCTTGCAATGCGGCGGGCGATCCCATTCATAACGCTGCATGGGAATCGTTCCTCGATCCCCCAGATCAATTGAACAAGCAGAAAAACCTGGAGGAGCGACGGACAACCTCACGGGAGCGCACAGCGGATGATATCATGCCAACACATGGGACAATAATGCGGCGATGTCGTTCAAAACCATTGGATCTGCCGCTATATCACCCTGTGTGTGGGGGCCTTAAAAGGGAGATTTATCAAAGCTTGAAGAGAGATACAGCACCAGCCAATCATCTTCTAGCTGTCATTTCCAAACATTGGGGTCTAGTTACTAAGCAGTGTTAGGAGACAGAGTGAAAAGTGATAAGGTACCAGCCAATCAGCTCCCAACTGTCATTTTTCAAACACAGCCTGTGAGATGACAGTTGGGAGCTGATTGGCTGGCACTTATCACTTTCTTATCACTTTTCACTCTGGGCCTGATTCAGAGCCGCTCGTAAGCGGTGCTTGTTCGCTCTGAGCGATGTTCGCACAACTGCGTATGGGTTGTAATAATGCGCATGCGCTAACCAGTCATTGCGGTCGGAAATCGTGCGCTCGTAAAACAGCAAGGGGCTGCTAATTTGATTGACAGAATGTACCGTTTGTGGGTGGTAACAGGGGAAGGTGCTTGAAAACGGGGGAGTGGAGATCCGAACGCAGGCGTGCCTAACTGTCAAAAGGGCGTTTAATGGGTGCGCATAATTAACAAAGCAGCGTCATCGACCACGTCACTGGGTTGTCTCTTAGCCTGAACTGCTCGCAGTGATAGCGGTAAGAAACACCTACCACAAGCACTGCGAGCAGTTCAGATGCCTTTCGATGTTCCCGATTAATCTAATAAATACCGGAGATGACGTGTGATGCGAACAGCAAAGGGGCGTCTTTACAAAATAGCGAGCGCATTTTTCGGAAGCTCGCTCAGACATAGAGGCGTCCACAGACCGCAAAGAATGAGCGCTCAATTTAAATATCCGGCCCCTTTTTTAGAACGAGCGTCCACAAATAGCGTCCGGCTCTGAATCAGGCCCTCTCTCTCCTAACACGGCTTAGTAAATAGACTCCACAGTCTGTAACATGGCAGCTACAAGCTGATTGGTTGGTGCTTTATCTCTCTCCGAGCTTTGATAAATCTCCCCCTAAAACAGAAAAAGGATCGTAATCTGGGGGATTTCAAGTAACATAAATATTTAGCGGAAACCTCCTTTACATGCCTGTAGCTATAGTGCAGGGTGATTGCTCTCCAGATGGGCCGCTCGTTCCTCTGTCTATTCCCCGGGAACTTGTGTTGCGCTGTCTCACGTAGTCGCCTCATGTTGGTGTTTGGGGAGATGCTGACAGATTACTGGGGAAAGAACCCGCGACTCATGTTTAGTGTAAATCAGGTCATCTATCTTCATCCTTGGTTAGTATGAGGTGACACATTGGGGAGGTGGGGCTGTAGGTCAGAGGTCAGGATAAGCCGCTCTCCCCCTCCCCCTGGGATCTCATCATACCATTACTCATAGATTGCCGAGAAGGAAAAGACTTATTGATCATGTGCTGGGAAAAGATATCACAAAGTAATGATATCAGGGAGGAGGGGGGGAGTGGTGTATCCAGCAGTGATCATATGTACAAGTGTAGTGTGGACGCTGCCTTGGCCTGTCCTGGCATCTGGTGGGTTAATGACACAGCCCTGTCCTCTAACCAGAAATGAGCGGAGCTACCCTAGTACACGGCTGCACATTTCCATGTGTTGGGGACCAGAAACAGGACAGATCGCAAAGAACACATTTATTACTGTCACTGCAGCACAGCTGTCATGGAAATCCAAAAAACATGGTCTGTAGTTGTCTCCCAAAGCCGAATACTTAATAGTCATCATGTCTCAAAATAAAAATAAAAATGCATTTAAGAACCCCAATAAGACAATCTTCCCAAATCTCATCCCCCACTACCATAATATGCAATAGATATGATTACAGCCACATTACTGATACCAGCATTGAATAATAGCATGTTAGGGGAGGGGGGGGTACTCTGTTGTAGAGAAGAGCGGTAGGGGTGTAGAGGGGGTTTTCTGTTGTAGAGATGAGCGGTAGGGGGGTACTCTGTTGTAGAGATGAGCAGTAGGGCGGGTACTCTGTTGTAGAGATGAGCGGTAGGGGTGTAAGGGGGTACTCTGTTGTAGAGATGAGCGGTAGGGGTGTAAGGGGGTTGTCTGTTGTGGAGATGAGCAGTAGGGGGGGTACTCTGTTGTAGAGATGAGCAGTAGGGGTGTAAGGGGGTACTCTGTTGTAGAGATGAGTGGTAGGGGTGTAAGGGGGTACTCTGTTGTAGAGATGACCGGTAGGGGGGGTACACTGTTGTACGGAGGAGCGGTAGGGGGGTGCTCTGTTGTAGAGAGGAGTGATAGGGGGGGTACTCTGTTGTAGAGATGAGCGGTAGTGGTGTAAGGGGGTACTCTGTTGTAGAGATGAGCGTAGGGGGGAAAGGGGATACTCTGTTGTAGAGATGAGCAGTAGGGGTGTAAGGGGTACTCTGTTGTAGAGATGAGCAGTAGGGGTGTAAGGGGGTACTCTGTTGTAGAGATGACCGGTAGGGGGGGTATACTGTTGTACAGAGGAGCGGTAGGGTACTCTGTTATAGAGAGGAGTGATGGGGGGGTACTCTGTTGTAGAGATGAGCGTAGGGGTGTAAGGGGATACTCTGTTGTAGAGATGAGTGGTGGGGGGTACTCTGTTGTAGAGATGAGCGGTAGTGGGGGTACTCTGTTGTAGAGATGAGCGGTAGGGGGTAACGGGTTACTCTGTTGTAGAGATGAGCGTAGGGGGGTAAGGGGGTACTCTGTTGTAGAGATGAGCGGTAGTGGGGTAAGGGTGTACTCTGTTGTAGACATAAGCGGTAGTGGGGTAAGGGGGTACTCTGTTGTAAAGATGAGCGGTAGTGGGGTAAGGGGGTACTCTGTTGTAAAGATGAGCGGTAGGGGGGTAAGGGGGTACTCTGTTGTAGAGATGAGCGGTAGGGGGGTAAGAGGGTGCTCTATTGTAGAGATGAGTGATAGGGGTGTAAAGGGGGTACTCTGTTGTAAAGATGAGCGGTAGGGGTGTAAGGGGGTACTCTGTTGTAGAGAATGGCGGTAGGGGGGTAAGAGGGTGCTCTATTGTAGAGATGAGCGGTAGGGGTGTAAAGGGGGTACTCTGTTGTAAAGATGAGCGGTAGGGGTGTAAGGGGGTACTCTGTTGTAGAGATGAGCGGTAGGGGGGTAAGGGGGTGCTCTATTGTAGAGATGAGAGGTAGGGGTGTAAAGGGGGTACTCTGTTGTAAAGATGAGCGGTAGGGGTGTAAGGGGGTACTCTGTTGTAGAGATGAGCGGTGGGGGGGTACACTGTTGTAGAAAGGAGCGGTAGGGGGCTACTCTGTTGTAGAGAGGAGTGGTAGGGGGGTACTCTGTTGAAGAGATGAGCGGCAGGGGTGTAAGGGGGTACTCTGTTGTAGAGAGGAGTGGTAGGGGGGGTACTCTGTTGTAGAGATGAGCGGTAGGGGGGGTACTTTGTTGTAGAGATGAGCGGTAGGGGGTAAGGGGGTACTCTGTTGTAGAGATGAGCGGTAGGGGGGTAAGGGGGTACTCTGTTGTAGAGATGAGCGGTAGGGGTGTAAGGGGTACTCTGTTGTAGAGATGAGCGCTAGGGGGGAAAGGGGATACTCTGTTGTAGAGATGAGCGGAAGGGGGGTAAGGGGATACTCTGTTGTAGAGATGAGCGGTAGGGGGGTAAGGGGGTACTCTGTTGTAGAGATGAGTGGTAGGGGTGTAAGGTGGTGCTCTATTGTAGAGATGAGCGGTAGTGGGGTAAGGGGGTACTCTGTTGTAAAGATGAGCAGTAAGGGGGTAATGGGGTACTCTGTTGTAGAGATGAGCGGTAGGGGGGTAAGAGGGTGCTCTATTGTAGAGATGAGCGGTAGGGGTGTAAAGGGGGTACTCTGTTGTAAAGATGAGCGGTAGGGGTGTAAGGGGGTACTCTGTTGTAGAGATGAGCGGTAGGGGGGTAAGGGGGTGCTCTATTGTAGAGATGAGCGGTAGGGGTGTAAAGGGGTACTCTGTTGTAAAGATTAGCGGTTGGGGTGTAAGGGGGTACTCTGTTGTAGAGATGAGCGGTAGGGGGGTAAGGGGGTGCTCTACTGTAGAGATGAGCGGTAGGGGTGTAAAGGGGGTACTCTGTTGTAAAGATGAGTGGTAGGGGTGTAAGGGGGTACTCTGTTGTAGAGATGAGCGGTGGGGGGGTACACTGTTGTAGAAAGGAGCAGTAGGGGGCTACTCTGTTGTAGAGAGGAGTGGTAGGGGGCTACTCTGTTGAAGAGATGAGCGGTAGGGGTGTAAGGGGGTACTCTGTTGTAGAGAGGAGTGGTAAGGGGTGTACTCTGTTGTAGAGATGAGCGGTAGGGGGGGTACTTTGTTGTAGAGATGAGCGGTAGGGGTGTAAGGGGTACTCTGTTGTAGAGATGAGCGCTAGGGGGGTAAGGGGATACTCTGTTGTAGAGATGAGCAGTAGGGGGGTAAGGGGGTACTCTGTTGTAGAGATGAGCGGTAGGGGTGTAAGGTGGTGCTCTATTGTAGAGATGAGCGGTAGGGGGGTAAGGGGGTACTCTGTTGTAGAGATGAGCGGTAGGGGTGTAAGGGGGTGCTCTATTGTAGAGATGAGCGGTAGGGGTATAAGGGGGTACTCTGTTGTAGAGATGAGCGGTAGGTGGTAAGGGGGTACTCTGTTGTAGAGATGAGTGGTGGGGGGTACTCTGTTGTAGAGATGAGCGGTAGGGGGGTACTCTGTTGTAGAGATGAGCGGTAGGGGGGTAAGGGGGTACTCTGTTGTAGAGCTGAGTGGTGGGGGGTACTCTGTTGTAGAGATGAGCGGTAGGGGGGGTACTCTGTTGTAGAGATGAGCGGTAGGGGTGTAAGGGGATACTCTGTTGTAGAGATGAGCGGTAGGGGGTAACGGGTTACTCTGTTGTAGAGATGAGCGTAGGGGGGTAAGGGGTACTCTGTTGTAGAGATGAGCGGTAGTGGGGTAAGGGGGTACTCTGTTGTAAAGATGAGCAGTAGGGGGGTAAGGGGGTACTCTGTTGTAGAGATGAGCGGTAGGGGGGTAAGAGGGTGCTCTATTGTAGAGATGAGCGGTAGGGGGGTAAGGGGGTACTCTGTTGTAGAGATGAGCAGTAGGGGGGTAAGGGGGTACTCTGTTGTAGAGATGAGCGGTAGGGGGGTAAGAGGGTGCTCTATTGTAGAGATGAGCGGTAGGGGGGTAAGGGGGTACTCTGTTGTAGAGATGAGCAGTAGGGGGGTAAGGGGGTACTCTGTTGTAGAGATGAGCGGTAGGGGGGTAAGGGGATACTCTGTTGTAGAGATGAGCGGTAGGGTGGTAAGGGGGTACTCTGTTGTAGAGATGAGCAGTAGGGACCCAAGTTACAGGATTTTGGCTCTTTTTAGCAATTAAAAAAAAAAAATCCAAAACCAAAACATAATAATGACTTGGAACCAAAATTAAAACCAAAACTCATCTGCGCTCATCTCCACTTTATTGTGGAACGGAAGCAGATAAATTCACTATGGGCGGGAGCCTTACACAGTATATATGATGTATTTGCATGAACATGTGTTATGGATTTCTGCGATCAGACTTGGCCATCTCCTGACAGAAGGTGCTGGTGCTTTGGGTATGGGCTTGGGGAAAACGCGCCCAGAACGAGAATTATTCTGTGCAACAATGAGCTGGAAGGTGTAGAGAAGGAGCCTCCATGTCCCTGTGTGAGCTCATTTCCACCCACATCTTATACACTATTATCACATGAATACAATGTAACATATCATTTATCATTGCACTGTGCTGTACTGTGTGTGTTCCTGGGAGTTGTGTGCAGACATGTATCCTTTGTGTTAAAACAGCTGCTATGCAATGAACCCATTTATATGAGATATAGGGGTCGATTCAGACACGGGCGCTAAGCCGCGGACGCACCCTATGGGCGATTGTCACCCGTCTGCGCATGCGTATGCATTGCAGTGCGTATGCGCGAACCAGTCATTGCATTTGGGAATCGTGCACTCTTAACTCAGTCTGAGCGCTACTTTGAGTGACAGCGCCGTTTGTGGGTGCTTATGAATGGGGGAGTGGTGCTGCGAATGCAGGCATGTCTGGGCGTCAAAACAGCGTTTTATGGGTGTGCATAATTAGCATGGAGGTGTCATTGTACACGTCACTTGGTTGTATTTCAGCCTGCAGTGATCGCAGTGCTTACGGTGGGGTAGGGTCTACCACAAGCGCTGCGTGCAGCTCCGATGGTTCTCGATGTTACTGATTAATCAGACACTTCCAGGAGATGACATGTGCTAAGATAGAAAACTGGACATCATTACACCAGCGTGCGCTCACTCTGCCGCCTCTCTCTGAAACATATAGGGCGTCCTTACACCAGACAGTGCGATAGCGGAATTTGCGTGCACGCCCCTGACAGCGAGAGAGCGCAGCTTTGTGTCCGGGTCTGAATTGCCCCCATAATCACCTACATAGTTATATGTGCTGTCTACCTGTGTTCCTGATGTCTATGTGCTGTCTACCTGTGTTCCTGATGTCTATGTGCTGTCTACCTGTGTTCCTGATGTCTATGTGCTGTCTACCTGTGTTCCTCATGTCTATGTGCTTTCTACCTGTGTTCCTGATGTCTATGTGCTGTCTACCTGTGTTCCTGATGTCTATGTACTGTCTACCTGTGTGCCTCATGTCTATGTGCTGTCTACCTGTGTGCCTCATGTCTATGTGCTGTCTACCTGTGTGCCTCATGTCTATGTGCTGTCAACCTGTGCTCCTCATGTCTATGTGCTGTCTGCTTGTGCACCTCATGTCTATGTGCTTTCTACCTGTGCGCCTCATGTCTAAGCTCTGTCTACCTGTGTTCCTCATGTCTATGTGCTGTCTACCTGTGTTCCTCATGTCTATGTGGTCTGTGTACCTGTGTTCCTCATGTCTATGTGCTGTCTACCTGTGTTCCTCATGTATATGTGCTGTCTACTTGTGTTCCTCATGTATATGTGCTGTCTACTTGTGTTCCTCATGTCTATGTGCTGTCTACCTGTGTTCCTCATGTCTATGTGCTGTCTACCTGTGCGCCTCATGTCTAAGCTCTGTCTACCTGTGTTCCTCATGTCTATGTGCTGTCTACCTGTGTTCCTCATGTCTATGTGCTGTCTACCTGTGTTCCTCATGTCTATGTGGTCTGTGTACCTGTGTAACTGCTTTCTGTGGTCCTAATGCTTGAGTGGTGCCTGTTTGGTAAAGCTGCTATCTGCATATTTGTGGTCGGGTTATGGGGGCTTGTAGTTGCAGATCAGTAAGACCCTTTGTTAATCCAGCCCACCCTATAATTGGTCTCAGAGAGACATCCCTCCATACTGTTGGGTCATTGCGTGTGCTACACTTTATATCTTCTTTCCTTTTATGACCACAAAATGATTCCCTAATCAATTTCCACTATTTTCACAGCTTTAAATGAACCTACAATAGACTACGGGTTTCAGAGACTGCAGAAGGTGGTTCCCAGGCATCCAGGTGACCCTGAGAGACTACCAAAGGTAAGACCACCTTCATCATAACCGGTGCACGGACTCCATATCATAGCTGCTGGTGTCACAACTGCTGTGGTGCCTACGTGTTCAGGAGCCCATGCTATGATCTGATGTAATCAAAGCTGTTTTATTAGTGGGTTCTGTATAATAAATCTCTATACTGTAATACATCTGGCTGGATATATGTCCCCAGTCTCTCTGTGTCTCTGTCTATCTCTCTCCCTTCAGTCCTTTGCTCTCATCTCTAATCATTCCTCCTGCAGCGAATCCTCAGTCCTGATAGCCTTTATTTTATCCCTGTCTTCTCAGTACACTTGCAGGTCTAGTCTTCCCTCCCACAAAGCCCACACTCACTGCCCTGTACACTGACAGTAATGTATACAGGCTGGTACAGCTTCCATGGGGATATGAGGTGGTCTTATCAGGAATGACAGGATAAAGCAGATGCCAAATTGAAGCCATTCATCAAAACGTGACAGTTCGCAGCCGCTAACAACGCAAATGGTTATATTCATTTGTGCTCCTTGGTCGGTCGTCTGGGCGCGGGATGGAGGCGGCAGTTGTACATTAGTCTGACTCAACACCGTCCTTATTCTACACGTTAGGGATTCCTGCCAATATCACCTGTCTAAGTCTTCATCAGATGTTTGTCATCACTGTGATCTCACAAATATTACCTGTATAGAGGTGACTCTGTATAACACCAGCAGGACAGATATTTGTTTCACTATGATCTTACAAATACCCCCTGTATAGAGGTGACTCTGTATAACACTTACCAGCAGGATAGATATTTGTATCACTATGATCTTACAAATACCCCCTGTATAGAGGTGACTCTGTATAACAACTGCAGAACAGATGTTTATCATCAGTGATCTCACAAATATTACCTGTATAGAGGTGACTCTGTATAACACCAGCAGGGCAGATGTTTTCTATCTCAGTGATCTCACAAATATCACCCGTATAGAGGTGACTCTGTATAACACTTACCAGCAGGATAGATGTTTGTATCACTGTGATCTCACAAATACCCCCTGTATAGAGGTGACTCTGTATAACACTTACCAGCAGGATAGATGTTGTATCACAGTGATCTCACAAATACCCCATGTATAGAGGTGACTCTGTATAACACCAGCAGGATAGATATTTGTATCACTATGATCTTACAAATACCCCCTGTATAGAGGTGACTCTGTATAACAACAGCAGAACAGATGTTTATCATCAGTGATCTCACAAATATTACCTGTATAGAGGTGACTCTGTATAACACCAGCAGGGCAGATGTTTTCTATCTCAGTGATCTCACAAATATCACCCGTATAGAGGTGACTCTGTATAACCCTTACCAGCAGGATAGATGTTTGTATCTCAGTGATCTCACAAATATTACCTGTATAGAGGTGACTCTGTATAACACTTACCAGCAGGACAGATGTTTGTATCACAGTGATCTCACAAATACCCCCTGTATATAGGTGACTCTGTATAACACTTACCAGCAGGATAGATGTTTGTATCACAGTGATCTCACAAATACCCCCTGTATAGAGGTGACTCTGTATAACACTTACCAGCAGGATAGATGTTTGTATCACAGTGATCTCACAAATACCCCCTGTATAGAGGTGACTCTGTATAACACTTACCAGCAGGACAGATGTTTGTATCACAGTGATCTCACAAATACCCCCTGTATAGAGGTGACTCTGTATAACACTTACCAGCAGGACAGATGTTTGAATCACAGTGATCTCACAAATACCCCCTGTATAGAGGTGACTCTGTATAACACTTACCAGCAGGACAGATGTTTGTCATCACTATGATCTTACAATGTATAATTAGTGGTTTGTTTTATGCTGGCATGGAACTGGGCATTAGAACAATATACATTAAGGTGATGATACAAACACAAGCTCTTAGGTTATTGTGACTTTCGGCAGTGCCTGGCTTGTACATAGGATCTGATACCTGAACGGAATAGTCTCTTTACTGACATGGTGAAGATTCTTACATAGCCATATCCCTGTATGTATGACGTCTGGTCTCTCTGGTATTAATGTCTGACTGACCACCGGCCACCTAGTCCTGTCCGAATCTTATGACCCAACACTGCGTTTCCCATCTCCTTCTGCAGCACCCCCCAAAGGCTCCCAGTGTGAGAATGTAATAATCAGGACATGATCCAGCAGCTGCTAAAGGATTGGTGTCAGGAAATGTGTAAATATTCTAATGTTCTGATAGGCTACAGGGTGATCTGGTCCTATGACTGTTCTAATGCTCTGATTGGCTACTGGTGGTTGATGTAGTCCCCTGAATGTTCTGATGATCTGATTGGCTACAGGGCAATCTGGTCCTATGACTGTTCTAAAGCTCTGATTGGCTACAGGTTGATCTAGTCCAATGACTGTTCTAATGCTCTGATTGGCTACTGGTGGTTGATGTAGTCCCCTGAATGTTCTGATGATCTGATTGGCTACAGCTTGATCTAGTCCTATGACTGTTCTAAAGCTCTGATTGGCTACAGGTTGATCTAGTCCAATGACTGTTCTAATGCTCTGATTGGCTACTGGTGGTTGATGTAGTCCCCTGAAGGTTCTGATGATCTGATTGGCTACAGACAGTTTTTGTCCCATACATTCCATAGCTGCCTACAGAACGACGTCTATGAGGACAATAAAATAATTGAGCTTTCACCTAAATAGAATGCACTTTATAATGCATTGCAGTTATTGCAACTCACTAATTGTGAATGTTATGTAATATATGACCAGCTTGTTCTTTTGTGCCATCAAACTCTAAGGGGTGTGTTTACTAAGATGCAGGTTTTGCCCATGGGGTTTAAAAGGACAATTATATTGAACGCAAAACCAGGTGTGTTTTGCATTTTATAGTATTGCCTCTTGAAATACTGCCGAAAATCGTCATTAGTAAATGTAATACAGTTCCCTGCAAGTCCCTATAACAGCCTCTGCTGGGAATGCACAAGTGATGCGGTCTCGTTCAGTGGGGCAGCGATGAGTATCTGTAATTGTCACTTAATATATGGGACAGAGGGGGTTAAAGAGGGGGGCGAGCCGGAGTGAGATGAGGACCCTGCAGATGAGAAGTGAATGGACAGTCACAGAAAACAAAGCTAAGACAGGTCCCTTAACAATGATAAATGCTCTGTGCTCCACGTAGCAGTGACAGAACCATTGGCCCTCGGCTGGGGAGAGACCGGCACAGTCAGCATCTCACCCTCCCTCCCAGCGGCACACACCCCGGGTAATGGTCATCCCAGGACTTACTCTGAATGAGTCTGACAAGCTCTGTGATGGCTGTTAGTGGGCTGAGCAGGGGGCTCTGTAAAAACGAAGCTAGACTCTGATATCTGACGCCATCTTCAGATGACTTTGGCGCGCTCAGCTCCCGGGGTGTGAAGAGGGCTCAGTGTAAACTGCTCCATCTCCCCAGGGCTCCGCATTGTGCATGCATGACCTAATATCACCTTGGCGCAGTAACGTCGCTGGAACAGCACCCAGTAGAGTTCAGAAGACTGCAAGCGCCAGTATTACCAGCAAAGTTACAGGTTCGGAGCTTTCAGTTCAGCCTGTCAGAGTAGCTGTCCCAGCTAAGGGACAAAGGGCCTGCTTCAGCACAGATCGCAATTGCAACTGCGCACGCAGATTGAGCGATTGTTAGCCATTGCACATGTGTTTAAGCTGCACTGGGCTTAGGCGGCGATCGCACTGCGATTACATAGGGATCCATTGCGGCGCGAGTGACGGGCTGTGAGCGTTTAGGGGTGGTGACGGGGGAGTGGTCAGAGAAACGCAGGCGCGCCTGTCCGTTTGAACCCTGTTTAATGAGCGTGCATAAATTAGCCACATGCGATTGTATACGCAGCCTGAGTACTGCGTATAAAGAGACTTGCAGATTCTGCGACGGGTCAGATCTGGTGTAATTGTGCGTAACGGGCCGATGTGCCCCGATGTTATGGATGGGTACGCAGGACTGTGGGGTGTTATGGATGCGGGAAAGCAGCAGTGGGCGTCTCTGTGCTGGCAGACATTACCATATTTTTGCAGCTTCGTTGTGTGCGATTACGCAGTTGCGATCCATGCTGAATCAGGCCCAAAATTGCTTTAAATAACGGCTATAAGTAACTATATAGGTTTGGGGGGGATTTGACACGGTTTTAATAAATACCCCCATCCCACCCACCCCACCCCCAGTGATAGTGTTCCTCAGTGGTAAAAGTTAATGTTACGGTGCATAAACACGTAACGATTTATTGAACGATTTGTCGATAACGATGTCGTTATCGTTAAATCGTTCAAAAACATCTTTCAGTTTATGAGTTATAACAATGAACGATAATCACAAATGCGCACTCCCGTTTGTAGTTATCGTTCATCGTCCATTTCAAACTGTCCAACATGACGATTTTCATTAAGGGAAGGAACATTGGAGCTCATTCAGACCTGGTCACAAGTGGCCGTTCGCTCGTACGCGGCCGATGTTAAGCGACTGCACATGCGTACACTTCATTCTGCGTGTGCGCAAACTACTCAGAGCAATCAGAATCCGCTCGCTCGCTAAGGAAAGACAGCCCAGTGTAATGAGTGACAGGAGAGGCCGTTTGTGGGTGGTAACCGGCAGGACACTAATAATGGGGGAGTGGAGGTGCGAACGCAGGCATGCCTGGGTATTTCAACGCCGTTTCTAAGGTGTGCATAATTAACAGACAGCGTCATAGTACACGTCACCTGCCTTTTTTTTTTACACTGAAATCCTCACAGTGCTTGCGGTAAGGTAAGGCAACCACAAGCGCTGCAAGCCCTTCCGATGGTCCTCGATGTACCAATGTTTTAATACACTTCTTGGAGATGACGTGCGCTAGTGGGCGTCTCTACATATGCTAATGGCCGTCTGCTTATGCCTTTCCGAGCGAGCACATGCCATGGCGTCACTTAGCCGAATTTGCATACGCTGGGGGCGAGCGATCGAATCTAGCGAGCGGGTCTGAATCAATTCCATTATTCGTTCATCGTTCAAAAAATCACTCACTTTTTCAAGGGAAAATCTGACAGAAAATCGTTGGTTACAAAATCATTCCGTGTGTGCGCACCTTCAGTGATAATGTGTCGCTTTTGCGGGATAATCCCTGCAACCATGCAGATGGTTGAAGTCCAGATTTGAGATTCCATGGGGTTCATTTACTAAGGTGCGGGTTTTGCAACCAATCACATTCTACTTAACATTTATCTAGCACCTTCTTGAAGATAATAGCTAGAATCTGATTGGTTGCTATGGGCAACAAAACCACTTCTAAAAACCCACACCTTAGTAAATATACCCCCATGTCTTCTAATAGAGCAGAAAAATAAAAAAAAATAATTAAAAACTAGATTCAACAATAAATATTTCAAAACATTAATGCATTCAAAAATTCTTGCTAAAAAATAAAGTTTGTTTTAAATGAATGAATTTGGTCTTTTTCATCATCTTGAGATGATTTTAATAGGACAAGTATTGTGTGGGTACATTTTAAATAGGATTTCCCCTCATGAATCATGTGATGCGATAACGAGCCCTGTTACCGGCTGAACCCCTCTGTGTGTGGCAGAAGGGGCTCTTCATAAATAGGCTTCTATTGGGTCTATTCATTAAGCTCATTTTTCAGACATTGCAGTTTCTGCATAATGTTAGGTATACCCATAATGTGTTCCCATTATGTATTCCCGCTCTGTATTCCCGTAATGTGTTCCCGTTATGTATTCCCGTAATGTGTTCCCATTATGTATTCCCGCTCTGTATTCCCGTTATGTATTCCCGCTCTGTATTCCCGTAATGTGTTCCCATTAAGTATTCCCGTAATGTGTTCCCATTATGTATTCCCGTAATGTCTTCCCATTATGTATTCCCGCTCTGTATTCCCGTTATGTATTCCCGCTCTGTATTCCCGTAATGTGTTCCCATTATGTATTCCCGTAATGTGTTCCCATTATGTATTCCCGTAATGTCTTCCCATTATGTATTCCCGCTCTGTATTCCCGTTATGTATTCCCGCTCTGTATTCCCGTAATGTGTTCCCATTATGTATTCCCGTAATGTGTTCCCATTATGTATTCCCGCTCTGTATTCCCGTTATGTATTCCCGCTCTGTATTCCCGTTATGTATTCCCGCTCTGTATTCCCGTTATGTGTTCCCATTATGTATTCCCGCTCTGTATTCCCGTAATGTGTTCCCGTTAAGTATTCCCGTAATGTCTTCCCATTATGTATTCCCGCTCTGTATTCCCGTTATGTATTCCCGCTCTGTATTCCCGTAATGTGTTCCCATTATGTATTCCCGTAATGTGTTCCCATTATGTATTCCCGTAATGTGTTCCCATTATGTATTCCCGCTCTGTATTCCCGTTATGTATTCCCGCTCTGTATTCCCGTTATGTGTTCCCATTATGTATTCCCGTAATGTGTTCCCATTATGTATTCCCGTAATGTGTTCCCATTACGTATTCCCGTAATGTGTTTCCATTATGTATTCCCGTAATGTGTTCCCATTATGTATTCCCGTAATGTGTTCCCATTACGTATTCCCATAATGTGTTCCCATTATGTATTCCCGTAATGTGTTCCCATTATGTATTCCCGCTCTGTATTCCCGTTATGTGTTCCCATTACGTATTCCCATAATATGTTCCCATTACGTATTCCCATAATGTGTTCCCATTACGTATTCCCATTATGTATTCCCGCTCTGTATTCCCGTTATGTGTTCCCATTATGTATTCCCGTAATGTATTCCCATTACGTATTCCCGTAATGTGTTCCCATTATGTATTGGCGTAATGTGTTCCCTTTATGTATTGCCGTAATGTGTTCCCATTATGTAATCCCGTAATATGTTCCCATTATGTATTCCCGTAATGTGTTCCCATTATGTATTCCCGCTCTGTATTCCCGTTATGTCTTTCCGCTATGTCTTCCCGCTATGTCTTCCCGCTATGTACAAACACCGTAATGCATAAGATCTCACAAATCTCCTGCAAAAGGCTAATAAGTGCTGCAGACGGCAGTCACCATTATTATCAATAGGGACTACAGTCTGATCCCTAAAGTTTGCACCAAATTCTGAAAAGTGAAACATTTTGGCGTTTGGCTCCGTAGGTGTACACCATCCTCAGGTGGGTAAATCGCTTTATGTCTATGGAGGCATGCTCGCAGGAGAGGGATCTGTAGCCGGTTACACACTATACAATTATCAGCTGATCTGCCCAATAATTGTATAATCAGCCTGATAATAGGATAGTGTGTATGCAGGAACATTAGCTGATAAACGCTCTGCAATGGTCAGACCGGGCGGCTGAGAGAGCGTGAGCTGCACTCACTATCTCCTTCCCGACTTACCGGTCCCGTTGTAGAGACTAAAAGAAAGTACACAGTGAGCAGGAAGCGGCTCAGTGTGTACGTGTGCGCACCGATCCCATAATTGCCCCTTTGGATTGGAGCGTTTATTGGCACCAAATATCTTAAAGGGCCCTATTTATCAAACAGTACTTGTGAGATATTCCCTGTCAATATGAAATCACCCCCATGTAATATAGAGTGACCACAGCAGATATACAAGACAGGAGCCATAGCTCCCATAGCGCTGTCAGATTTACCCCGGCAGCTAACGCCGTCTTTAGGTTGCATTAGCCCACTGTAGCCTATGGGCTACTTACCGCAGAATTTTCTGCCCACATTGGAGCGTGAGCACCTGGGCGAGACAAAAATCAAAGTGATTGCGGATGTGGTCATTTTTGTTGTACTGATGCCCAGAATGGGCTCTGTAATAATATCTGTAGGCGAATAAGGATTCCTTATTATCGGGGGCTGACCACATCAATGAATAAATACGCCCTGTAGTGTGTATATAGCTTTACCACCCTCCATCCGCTTCAGTAACTGACACTGTGCTCACGATCACTGTCATATCCCCGGAGGAGTCTGTCACAAAGTAACAATACTCCCCCAATATGCCGGGGATGTAACTCATTTCTTTCTGGGTGTGATACATTGTCTGAGGAAGGGCTTATTACAGTCTCCTGAATGATGTCTTGATTTAAACATCACAGTGAGAGAGTTGCAGCCCTATAAGTCTATAGTGATAATAATAGTCATCATATATTGGGTCTTTGAGCTGGTCCCTTGTTCTCTGTACAGCGATTGCCGAGACCCCTCCTCATCTGTCAGCCCCAGATATGACCTGTGTGGTCTCTGCAGTCAGGATCCCAGGACGTACAGTATATTCATCTCTATCCCATTTATCATCATCCCCCTCTTTAGAACTCACTGTCACCCTAATGTAAGCTCACCTCTTATCCTGCTGCTGCTGCTGAAGGCGATACACCCACCATGTCACTGTCATGTCATCTTTAGTTTGGCCACTACCGCTTCTCCACATATCTGTAGTTAAGTAGATACTCAGGGCCCGATTCAGACCCGGACGCTATTTGCGGCCGCTCACTGGCTAAAAGGTGCTGGCTATTTAAATCATGTGCTCACACTGCGTCGCGTAAAGCCGCCCACTAAGTAATATCGAGCGGCCGCACTATGCGCTCGCACTTGTAGAAAGACGCCCCTTTGCCATTCGCAACACACGTCATCTCCGTCAGCTGTAGGATTTATCAGGAACATCGAGAGCCATCGGAGCTGCTCGCAGCGCTTGTGGTAGCCTTTTCCCACCACAACATTGCGAGCAGTTCAGGCTAAAATACAACCCAGTCACATGTGTAATGACGCTACTTTGCTAATTATGCACACCCATTAAATGAAGTTCTGACGGTCGGGCACACCTGTCACTCAAAATAGCAGCCCGACTGCGGGCTACGGGCGAGCACTTTCTCATCGCAATAAGTGGTTCGCGCACGTGCATTGTGACTCATACGCATACGCAAATTGCAAAAAATCGCTCAATGCGAGTGAACGCAGCATAGCGTCCGGGTCTGAATCAGGCCCTCAGTACGAGGCATTTTCTAGGCCAAGCATAAGTTTCTCTTTAACGTCCCAGTACAGGTGAGGAAATCATGTTCTTGTAAAATTGAATCTTGATTATCTTTGGTAGCGGGGACACAGGACTTCAACTAACTAAAACCAGATGCATTGATGGCCAATACTGGACACAGAACTAATGCTAGCATAGCCGTCATAGCTTCAGTGATCCACTGTGCGACTGGACGGCAGCTGTCATACTTGCTTCCTCTTGCAAATGATTGTTTCACAGTCAATAGTTTTAAACTACTAGTCTTCTTGGTCCCCTTATGGGATGAAGATTCACCCCCAGCAGCAGCAGAAGGCCTCGCACACAAGGATTCTTATTGGGAATCCTGGATAGGGGAGGAGTCAGTTAGCTTTCGCAACTTGGTTGCAGGAGGACTACCTGCAATCATTAATGAGGAGATGATGAAGGTGTTGGCAGTGGAGATTGCATGGCCTGGGATATATCCATGCCGCTGGCGGCTGATGCTGGACTGCTTCTTATTAATTTAAAGGGTTTTTGAGATTTTGCAAATGATGTAACAGGGGGAAGGTGCCTGTATGGTTAACATCCCTACCTCTACTAACTTTGGCCTCACAAATGGTACAGATAGCGTGACAATTGTTGTCATGAATTGGGAAAAAATAATTCCAAAGAGGTGGCTTTTTGGTCCTATGCCCAGGCATGACAATGGCCTTCTTATCACTGGCAAGAACTGCTGCCACTGGTGGCTGACTTATTAAGACACAAACAATATCCTCCTCCTGAATTTTATCAACTTCTTCTTGTCCAATACATTCATCATCAACATCCTCATTAGAGTCAGCTACACAAATATCCCCCTCATCCTCTTGCACTACAACAGTAGCAACTTCAATTTCTATGTCATTATCATTACTTTTACTAATACTCATCCCCACATTTGAAATGGGTGTGTAAATGGTGGAAGGAGGCTTCTCTAGGATTGCAGTATCAGAAATGTCAGACTCACTCATAGCACCTGTGGACACCATTAGACTCTCCTCATGGATCTGTAAAGTTTATGAACACACTGTTTGTTCTTCAGCATTACTATTCTTTTTGTGACCTGATTTGCCTGTTATAAAGGTAACACCTCTAGACTCATAGCAAGAAAGTGTTTCTTGTGAGATTTGGCCCTGGCTTCTGCAATATGCATTCTACGGCATAAAACATCAGTAGCAGGACCAACACTTGCAAAGAAAGGCCATGGCCTGAGCCTTACCTTGACCTGCTTGTTGTGTATGGCATGCTGGCAATTTTAAAATTTTCAGCAATAAAATTTCTCTTTATTGTTAGAGATTGTGAAATATTGCTTAGATTTCAGTTACCTTTCAATTCAATTATTCTTGACCACCTTTTAATAGATGTAGAAGTACTGACTGGCAGCAGCCGCAGCACTAGTACTGGGTTACTGCTGCTGCTCTTCTAAAGACTGAACCAGAGGGGAAATTTACTAAGATTTGTGTGTGCCCGATATTGCATTCCTGTACAAGTTTCCCTGATTCTGCAACTCGGAGAGTTAATAGAGGTAAACATAAGTGCATAAACACAGAAATATAACCAAACACACCAATAGAAGTCAATGGACCATGGAACCAACACGAGAGTACTTTTCATAGACAGGATTACAACTCATGACTTATGGTGCATACACACGTAAAGATTTTCTGTCCAACCATCCAACTAGTTGATTGGTTGGAATCAGGGCCGGATTAAGCTCTGTGGGGGCCCCTGGGCAACAAACATGTGGGGGCCCCTATCAATAAAGGTTTTATATATATATATATATATTGTGACACAGTTAGGTTAGGGGGTCCCTCTCCTGGGTAGAGGACTCCTTCCTTACACACACACACAGCAGCAGGGAAGCAGCACACCAGTCTGGATGCAAGTACAAGCTGGTCGGCGCCAGTCTTTATTGTACAATGTCAGAAACATAAAGAAAACATAAATATAAATCCTAGCCCTGTCGGGGCACTAACTCCACAGGTAGTTCCCTCACTACCAGAACCTGGCAGGGCCTAATGCCCTCGCCAGCAACATAAGCACAGCACAACACTCACAGTTAGGTATCCAAGTGTCTCTGAGCAAACTCCCTGTCTGCTCTCCCAGGTGAGACAATCAGCCCTCAACACACTAGGCTTATATTGGCCACTCTCAGGTGGGAACCCAATCAAGCCTGTTACCAGGCTGCGAGAACCAAAACCTGGAGTGGCCGTTGGTGGAGCCCTCCCTCTCCTCTCACCCACAACCCCCAGGTCCCAAACCGGCTTTTCAAAAAGCCGAAACTCAGGCCTGCTACACTGCAGACTTTCTTCTGGGGGTTTAAAACACAAAAGACAGGAATCTGGGACAAATGTACCTGCCACAGGCCACTTTACCAGTGATCCTATCACATATCCCCCCCCTTTGTTTCGACCTGTGGGGCGGAACAACTGAAGCCCCCAAACAATGAACGCGTGACAGCTGGCTTCCTGGCCTGTGTTCCACTGAAAATTTAAAAGTTTGTAACGCCAAGAACCATCTTTTAATTCTCGCATTACTGTCCTTATTTTCAGACATCCACTTCAGAGTGGCATGGTCAGTGATCAATTTGAACTTTCTTCCGACCAAGTAGTACCTGAGAGCCTCTAACGCCCACTTTATGGCCAACGCCTCCTTCTCCACTGTGGCATAGTTTCTCTCATGTACATTCAACTTTCTGCTAAGATAGAAAATAGGGTGTTCCTCACCCTCCTTATTCTGGGACAGGACCGCTCCTATACCTACTTCTGATGCATCAGTTTGTACTATGAATTCCCTTTCAAAATTAGGAGTCATCAGGACTGGTTGGGAACACAACGCTACTTTCAACTCCTGAAAAGCTTTCTCTGCCTCAGGACTCCATTCCACCATGACTTTTTGTTTGCCTTTGGTCAGGTCAGTCAGTGGGACTGCCATGGTGGCAACGTTGGGTATAAACCTCCTGTAGTACCCCGTAATTCCCAAGAAGGCTCTCACCTGCTTCTTTTTCAGAGGCCGTGGCCAGTTTTGTATGGCATCAACTTTATTGAGCTGAGGCTTTATCAGGCCTCTGCCAATGGTGTATCCCAGATATTTTACTTCCTCCATGCCTAGACAACACTTTTTTGGGTTGGCTGTCAAACCTGCCTTATAGATGGAGTCCAACACTGCTTGTACCCTGGGTAAGTGAGACTGCCAATCAGGACTATGAACGACCACGTCATCCAGATAAGCAGCCGCATACCATCTATGGGGCCTTAGAATCCTGTCCATCATTCTTTGGAAGGTAGCAGGTGCCCCATGTAGCCCAAAGGGCAACATCTTGTACTGAAACAAGCCCTCTGGTGCTGAAAAAGCTGTCTTTTGTTTGGCGCTCTCGGTTAATGGTACTTGCCAATACCCTTTGGTTAGGTCAAGAGTGGTTAAATACCTTGCCGTCCCTAGTCTCTCAATCAGTTCATCCACTCTTGGCATCGGGTAGGCATCGAATTTTGAAACACTGTTCAACTTTCGGAAGTCATTGCAGAAACGCACACTCCCGTCGGGCTTTGGAATCAACACAATGGGACTTGACCATTCACTAAGTGATTCTTCAATAACCCCTAACTCTAGCATATTTTTAATTTCTTTCGACACCGATTCTCTTTGTGCTTCTGGTAACCTATAGGACTTTAGATTAACTTTAACCCCTAGGTCAGTGATGATGTCATGTTTAATGACCGAGGTTTTCCCAGGTACGTCAGAGAACAGCACCCTATTTCTAATCAGAAACTCCTTGACCTCTTGTTGTTGAATTGCCGACAGGGTTTTTGCCACTGTCACTTCGGGAACTAAGGGCCCTGGACTTACTGGAGGGTCTCGGACGGCCGACAGTACCGTTCTATTTTTCCAGGGCTTTAACAGATTTATATGGTATATCTGTTCCGGCTTTCTTTTCCCCGGCTGGTAAACTTTGTAATTGACCTGTCCCACTCTTTCTAAGATTTCAAAGGGCCCTTGCCATTTAGCCAAAAGTTTATTTTCCACAGTAGGAACCAATACTAACACTCTGTCCCCAGGAGCAAAGCTGCGTAACCGAGCATTGCGGTTGTATACCCTCTGCTGTGCCTGTTGAGCCTGTTCCAGGTGCTCTCTCACTATCTGCACTACCGCAGCAATTCGCTCCTGCATTTGAGAAACATACTCAATCACCATTTTGTAAGGACTAGACTGCCCCTCCAATGTCTCTTTGGCAATGTCTAGTAACCCCCTTGGGTGTCTCCCATACAACAAGTCGAAGGGTGAAAACCCAGTGGAGGACTGGGGAACTTCTCTTATGGCCAACAATAAATACGGCAATAAGTAGTCCCAATCCCTACCTTCCTTGTCGACCACTTTCCTAAGCATGTGTTTTAACGTCTTGTTAAACCTCTCGACCAGCCCATCGGTTTGGGGGTGATAAACCGAAGTTCTTAACTGTTCGATTTTAAACAGGCGGCATAACTCTTTCATGACTTTGGACATAAACCCTGTACCCTGGTTAGTTAGTATCTCCTTAGGCATACCCAGCCTGCTAAAGACATGAACTAGCTCTCTGGCAATGGTCTTGGTTGACGTATTGCGCAACGGGATCGCTTCCGGGTACCTGGTAGTGTAATCCATTATGACCAGAATATACTGGTGTCCCCTGGCAGATTTCATTAAGGGTCCAACCAAATCCATCGCTATTCTTTCAAACGGCACCTCTATGATAGGCAATGGAACTAGTGGACCCTTAAAATGTGGCCTGGGAGCATGATACTGACACTCAGGGCAGGATGCGCAAAAGTCAGATACCTCTTTATGAAGCTCGGGCCAGAAAAACCTCTGCATTATTCGCTCAGTGGTTTTCTCTACCCCTAGATGGCCTGCCGTTATATGACCATGGGCCAGATCCAACACTGTTCTTCTGTAGGCTTTGGGAACTATTAGTTGTTCCACAACATCTTCCCCCTTCTTAGTCACCTGATATAACAAATCCTGCCACATTGCCATGTGGGGATAGGACAAAGAACTATCAGGGTCTACGGGTTTACCATCAACTACTTTTACATTCTCCCTGGCTTTTACCAAAGTAGGGTCATTCAACTGCTCCACGGCAAAGACCTCTCTTCTGACCTCTAAATCAGGCAGACGATCATCTGGCCCAACAACACTTCCCACCTCAATGGGAGGCACACCAGTTGGCGGGCCACCGTCACGCTCCGCATTCTCTAGCTCGCCAATCATAGTAGAAAAAGGGAATAACTCTGACTCAGAAGAAACTCCCTCCTCCACTACATCGACAACCTTCTCAAATGGATCGGGGTTGTTCACTTCTGGAACAAAATGGCTTTCCTACAACTTCCAGAAGTGAGCAAAGTCTCTCCCCAATATTGCATCGCACATCAGACCAGGCACCAAACCCACAGAAACTATAGCAGAACCACATGGTGTCTCGATGTTCACTTCGGCAGTAACATAATATCGAGTATCCCCATGTATGCAGGTCACACCAACAGTTCTCCCTGTATGCCGCAAGGGGTTCACCAGCTCAGCTTTTATAAGTGTCACCAAGCTACCAGAGTCTAACAGTGCCTCTACTCGGTTGCCATCTACAGTGAGTACACACATGTGCTTATCAGTCTCAGCCTGCCGGTCAGCCGTACAGGCTATCTGTGCAAAGAAAGACCCCCTGCGGTAGACATGAGCAGTATCACATTGCATAGGTTCAGTTGTAAGTGCACAATTAGCGGCAATATGGCCGAAGCCACCACATCGGAAACACTGAATCATATTAATGTTTAGTCATTTACGGGGCAAGAACCTTCCCGGCCTGGCAGGCCTGTCTCCAGGTTCTACACCCTCAGTCTTAGGTACATTCCACCGCCCAGCACCCTTCTCCCCTGGAACAGTCTTACCAGTGTCTGTGGGAGTTCGCCGGTGCGCCATCGGGACTCGTGGGGCATACTCATCAGCTCCTCAGCCGCCACGTACCTCTCCACTAGCTCGACCAACTGGTCCGCGGTCTTAGGGTCTGCATGGCTCACCCACTTGCGCAGAGTCGCGGGTAACGATCGCAGGTACCGGTCCATCACAACCCTTTCCACAATCTGTGGTCCCGTCAGCGTCTCGGGCTGTAGCCATTTTGAGGACAGATGGACGAGGTCATGCATCTATGAACGTGGAGGCTTGTCCATATGGAACTCCCAGCGGTGGACCCGTTGGGCACGAACAAAGGTGGTGACTCCCAAGCGAGTTAGGATCTCCTGTTTTAGTTTTTTATAGTCCTTGGCATCAGCCAGGCATAAGTCAAAATAGGCCTTTTGTGGCTCCCCAGACAAAAAAGGTGCCACCAGACTTGCCCACTGCTCCTTGGGCCAACTCTCCCTTTCGGCCGTTCTTTCAAATGCGGTGAGATAGGCCTCCACATCATCGCCTGAAGTCATCTTCTGGAGGAAGTGACTGGCTCGTACGGAGTGAGTGGTGGTGGGAGGACCAGTACCAACATCTCTGGGCCGGGCGATCAGGTGCTGTACCACCTCTTTTATGGCCTGGCTGTTTTCCGCTAAGGCCCGGCGGGTTTCCTCGATGGCAACCTGTTGTTGTGCCTGGGCTGTCTCCAAGGCCGACAGTTGCACCGTGGTGGATTCCTGCAGAGCCCTGGTAGATTCCTGCTGAGCTCTGGTAGATTCCTGCTGAGCTGCTGTAGCTTGGAGCAGGGCTTTAATAATGTCCTCCATTTTGTCCTGGGGTGTAGGTTGGAAGCTGAACCTTGCCTCTCTGAGCATGGGCTGACGCCTCCTCTATGGGACTCCAAGGACACAACGTTATTTCCACACTCACAAATTGGGTGTCTGTCCCTTTAATTTTTAAACGGAAAGTTTTCCTCTTGCTGCAACTTCAGTGTGTGTGGGTGCCCACATTCTCCACCATATTGTGACACAGTTAGGTTAGGGGGTCCCTCTCCTGGGTAGAGGACTCCTTCCTTACACACACACACAGCAGCAGGGAAGCAGCACACCAGTCTGGATGCAAGTACAAGCTGGTCGGCGCCAGTCTTTATTGTACAATGTCAGAAACATAAAGAAAACATAAATATAAATCCTAGCCCTGTCGGGGCACTAACTTCACAGGTAGTTCCCTCACTACCAGAACCTGGCAGGGCCTAATGCCCTCGCCAGCAACAAAAGCACAGCACAACACTCACAGTTAGGTTTCCAAGTGTCTCTGAGCAAACTCCCTGCCTGCTCTCCCAGGTGAGACAATCAGCCCTCAACACACTAGGCTTATATTGGCCACCCTCAGGTGGGAACCCAATCAAGCCTGTTACCAGGCTGCGAGAACCAAAACCTGGAGTGGCCGTGGGGGGAGCTCTCCCTTTCCTCTCACCCACAACCCCCAGGTCCCAAACCGGCTTTTCAAAAAGCCGAAACTCAGGCCTGCTACACTGCAGACTTTCTCCTGGGGATTTAAAACACAAAAGACAGGAATCTGGGACAAATGTACCTGCCACAGACCACTTTACCAGTGATCCTATCACAATATATATATATAGTATATATATATATATATCTATATATCTATATAAATATAGATATATATACATATATACACACATATAGTACCCCTTCTGAAATGCCCCCTGAAGTTGTGCCCCTTCTCTAATGCCCCCAGTAGTTGTGCCCCCTGCAATGCCCCCAATAGCTGTGTCTCTTATTCAATGCTCCCTGTAGTTGTACCACTTGTCTGATGCCCCCAGTAGTTGTGCCCCCTGCAATGCCCCCTGTAGTCGTGCACCCTAAAGTAGTGCCCCCAGTATTAACTCCCCCTCTGCGCCCACACACCTGTGAAAAACTTACCTGTCAGGGCTCCAGGGTCCCACCGTCGCGGCTGCTGCTGCCTGCTGGATAAGGCGCGCAGGCTTCACTCATCACGCGGGTGCCGTCATGACATCACCCGCGCAATGAATCACTGGGAACGCTGGCCTCTGAAGTGCTCAGAGGCCAGTGTTCCCAGTTAGTTGGTCACGATCTACATGCAGGAGCTCCGCGAGCTTCTAGTAGATCGCGACCAACCTTAGCCAGACCTGACCTGAGGCATGTGGCCAGGGGTCGGGGACAGTGTGTGGGTGCCCGCTGTGTGTGGGGGCCCCTGGACGACCGCCCCTGTCGCCCTGCCTTTAATCCGGCCCTGGTTGGAATGAGAATCTGGTAACGTATGGGAGTAACTGATGATCAGCAATTTGCTCCTAAATGCCAGAAAACAAATAAAAATGGCGTCAGACAAGTTTGTTAAATGTTTGATCTGAACAATGTGTTCAAACAACAGTTTTTGTCCATTTTCCGGCATTTGGGAGCAAATTGCTGATCATCAGTTACTCCCATACATTACCAGATTTTCAATCCAACCAATCAACTAGTTGGATGGTTGGACAGAAAATCTTGACGTGTGTATGCAGCTTAGGAAAAGTGTTAAAAACATGATAGAACACGGAGCAAAATAGAAGAAATGAATAGAAGTGCCTGTGTGCTGCGTGTTCTGCCGAAGCTCTGCGCAGATCAGTCTGCACAGGGTAAAGAAAGGGTTAAAATTTAGAAAACAACCTTCATGGAGTCCCCTCCCCCAAAAAGCATCACCAGCCCTGGACCCATTCTGGTACCAGAATAATGGGGAGATAATGGAGTGCAGTTCCCCCCGCATGTCCAGTAACAGCACCAGTCTCTACCAGCAGGGAGGGTAATGCCATAGGATGGGGACACACATCAGGGAATGCCCCTGCCAAAGCATCATTTATCCCCTAGCTGGCCACTGGGATTTCTTAGAAAGTGTGGTCCACCTCCTGAAGATACCCCTGGTGATGGTGGGTGCAGGGTTAATGAGTGATAAATAGTACTTAATATTATTCTTTACAGTGGGACTACAGATCCTAGCAAGCAGTCCTCCCCATGTCAGCACTTGGAGGACCACAAGTGCCACAATGCCTGGACAGTAAAATATATAGAAAAGGACCCCCCCCGAATTATTCATCATCACAGCGGAACATTATTGCTGTCCGTCCAATGTATCATTGCAGGGGCAGCGACTTTGGGTGTAGTATTGTGTTAGGCTGCATAGACAGATAATTCCTTGAAATCACAGCGGTAAATGTGCGGCTTTCTGTGTGGAGAAATGGCGGCTTCAGTGTTCATATCCCCACAGCTGAAATACTGACGTGCACATTTATTTCTTTATTTAATGGCTTTTACATTTGTTTCTTAGTGAACATCAGGATTACGGTATCTTGATGTTTACGGAGCCACTGAGATCAGTCAATAAATTCACATTACAGATAATCCACTTTTTACATAATGGCCACTGACAAAGCGGTTGCTAAGTAGATTGGGCCCTAAGTGTAGGCACCATATTGTAACTTGCCTTATTCCCCAGCGTCAGGCGTAAAGGCAATTAGCAGCTGATTGAGGCTCCAGGCTTGGCCTTAGTGTTATGTTCGATAGATAGGGATGAGGCGGGAGCAGTAATGGATGATAAATGCATTGCCGTGTAGGAGATCAGAGAGGACACTGAGTGTGGAGAGAGCATCAGTAAGGGGATGGGAAAGAGAATAAAGTACTTACAGCAGAATAATGAAATAAGCCAACAGGATACTGATATATCTGTTAGAAGATTCCACACTTGGCACCTTCCCATGTATCAATATGCCAAAGAGAGAGATAATCAAAGAAGCTCTTCCTAGAGGAAATGTGCTTGACAGTCCACACAGCGATTCACTCTCACACAGTCCACACAAAGAGTTACTCACACACAGTCCACACAAGGAGTCACTCACACAGTCCACACAAGAGTCACTCTCACACAGTCCACACAACGAGTCACTCTCACACAGTCCACACAAGGAGTCACTCTCACACAGTCCACACAACGATTCACTCTCACACAGTCCACACGAGTCACTTTCACACAGTCCACACAACGAGTCACACTCACACAGTCCACACAAGGAGTCACTCTCACAGTCCACACAACGAGTCACCCTCACACAGTCCACACAACGAGTCACTCTCACATAGTCCACACAACAAGTCACTTTCATACAGTCCACACAAGGAGTCACTCACACAGTCCACACAACGAGTCACTTTCACACAGTCCACACAATGAGTCACACTCACACAGTCCACACAAGGAGTCACACTCACACAGTCCACACAAGGAGTCACTCTCACACAGTCCACACAACGAGTCACCCTCACACAGTCCACACAACAAGTCACTCTCACATAGTCCACACAACAAGTCACTCTCATACAGTCCACACAATGAGTCACACTCACACAGTCCACACAACCAGTCACTCTAACACAGTCCACACAACGAGTCACTTTCACGCAGTCCACACAACCAGTCACTCTCACACAGTCCACACAACAAGTCACACTCACACAGTCCACACAAGGAGTCACTCTCACACAGTCCACACAAGGAGTCACTCTCACACAGTCCACACAAGGAGTCAGACTCACATAGTCCACACAACAAGTCACTCTCATACTGTCCACACAAGGAGTCACTCACACAGTCCACACAATGAGTCACACTCACACAGTCCACACAACCAGTCACTCTCACACAGTCCACACAACGAGTCACTTTCACGCAGTCCACACAAGGAGTCACTCTCACACAGTCCACACAAGGAGTCACTCTCACACAGTCCACACAACGAGTCACTCTCACATAGTCCACACAACAAGTCACTCTCATACAGTCCACACAAGGAGTCACTCACACAGTCCACACAACGAGTCACACTCACACAGTCCACACAAGGAGTCACACTCACACAGTCCACACAAGGAGTCACTCTGACACAGTCCACACAAGGAGTCACTCTGACACAGTCCACACAAGGAGTCGCTCTCACACAGTCCACACAATGAGTCACTCTCACATAGTCCACACAACCAGTCACTCTCATACAGTCCACACAAGGAGTCACTCACACAGTCCACACAAAGATTCACTCTCACACAGTCCACATGAGTCACTCTCACACTGTCCTCACAATGTGTCACTCACAGTCCACACAACGAGCCACTCAGTCCTCACAGCAATGTATCATAATATTGAGTCACGTCAAGGCCATGACATGACAACACTGTATAATAACCACACTGATTCTGCTTTCTATAGTAAGTAAGATAATCTATTTCTCATTATAGATATGACATGGTACCATTATGACAGAGTGAAATCGGTGAATAACGTCATAATGTAGTTTATACAAAGTGTCAGATTACATATTTTTGTGGTGCGGACCCAATATCTTAGTATCTGTATATACATGTCCGTACACAGGCTCGTATATTGTCTAATCTCTTTATAGTATGTAGTGTAAATCTGGATGATGGTACTGAAGAAACCATCTCACTAATGCTATAGGATGTTTGTATTCATTTTACCTCACCAAAGCCACAGTACTAACAGTTCTCTTCATGTTTCCTTCAGGAGGTCCTGCTGAAGAGGGCCGCCGATCTGGTGGAAGCGTTGTACGGCATGCCACACAATAACCAGGTAACGCAGTGCATGGAGAACCTTCTCCTCATCTTAATGACACAGTTATGGTGGCAGGGGAACTTCATCCTAAACCTTAAGTAGCATCTGATTAGATGGGTTCTACTGTCATCCCACCAACCTTGATAAGTGCTCCACACTCTGATTCCTGGAGATTACAATTAGAGATGGATGAATCCATTTATCCATTGGATTTACCAAGATGCACAGTTACTTGCTCTTGCTAGGCAAATGCAGGTGTGTCTGACCTGTTTAAATGCTGTTTCATGGGCGTGCATAAATTAGCCATTGCGATCTCGTCATGGCATGAGGGCTCTCAGGGGTAAATTTACTAAGATTCGAGTTTGGTCAAGTTTTTTTTTTCATAATCTCGATTTGCTTCGCCGAATCTCGAGTGAATTTCCCGTTTGTCATCTCGCAAATTTCCTAAAAAGTGAGTTTATCTTAAAGTAAGTTTTCAGATGGTGAAGCAGATCGAGATTTCTCCCTCTAGTAGCAAATTTAGATGAGATTACTCACCCGAGATTGCAGTGTTTTCTCTCTGCAAGCAGCCTGCACATACAGGCTTTATTCAGAGGTTATTCGATGTTTGTCTAGTGCGCATGCGCACGAGGGAGCCAAAGGGGGCGAGCTGTCGATGTTGATTGACAGCTCGCCCCGTTTGGAAGGCGGGCCGGGGGGGTGGCAGCCCAAACGGAGGCGTTCCCATGGGAACGCCTACCGTTTGGGGGAGGCCCCACTGACATCACTAGTAATGTCAGTGGAGAGCTTCCGGCTCTGACAGAGCCAGAAGCTCTCCGGGGCTTACGACAAGTGAGACCCTACCCTAGGGTCTCGTCGTAAGCCCCGATGGTCGCAATGGTCAATGACCATCGCGACCATCACCCTAGCGGTCGTTAGAGCTGTGGGTGTTAACCCACAGCCTAACGACTGAAACAGAGGCGGGCGGTCAGGATGCAAGCGGCCGCCCAGTTTCTGAGCGACCGCTTGCATCCTCCGACCGCCTCTGAATGAGGCCCACAGTGTCAGTGAGATATGTGAAGGCTGCTTGTGTTACACCTGTAAAAGAAGGGTTCATTTTAAAACAAAATGACGTAGGTTCCCCCCCAAAAGCTTAACCAGCCCCAGACTGGTCAGCCAGTTCTGGTTCCAAAAATTACAGGGAACAAAACGAGTAGGGTTCCACTGTAATTTAGGAACCAGCACCTGGCTGCAGGGCCAGTGCTGGTTTTAAATATAGGGTGGAAAAATTGCGTAGGGGTTGCCCTATATTTAAAACCAGCACCGGACCCAAACCGACCACAGCCAGGAGACCCTATTATGGCCAAAGCATTCTCATCCTAAGCCGGTCAGGCCGAGCCAGGGATCTCAGGGGAGGTGGGGACCCCCCCCAAAAAAGGTCCCTCCTCTCCCGAAACCCCAGGCTTGGTCTTCCACGGATGTACCTGGAAAAAAGATCCCATACTCACCTCCTTCCTGACGCCGCTCTCCATAGCATCCAGGGTCTTGGCACATAAAAAAACGACTTACGCGATCCATGCTGGACATGTGTAAGTATATGTTGTCACATATACTTGCACCTCGCGAAATGACAGGTGACCGAAATCATCTGTTATTTCCCACGGGCCGCTAGCCAATCAGCGGCCGCTTTACATGTAGTGGTCGCTCATTGGCTGGTTACACGTGGGTCCCAGCCAATGAGCGGCTGCTGATTGGCTAGCGATCCGCGGGAAATAATAGATAATTTCAGTCATCTGTCATTTCGCGGGGTGCAAGTATATGTGACAACATATACTTTTTTATTTATTATTTATTTATTAAAAGTTTCTTATATAGCGCAGCATATTCTGTTGCGCTTTACAATTGGAAACATTAATAGAACAAAACTGGGTAATAACAGACAGATATATAGGTAGGAAGGCCCTGCTCCTAAGCTTACAATCTATAGGGAAATAGGCATTGATACACAAGGATAGGTGCTATATATTGCATTTTAGTCCAACAGAATGCAGAGTTTCTTGGTTGGCTGCATGATCCAGTCACACAGGAATGTCGGCCAAATGTCTTGAGGATGTGAGAGAAAGACGATGTGTGAGGTTGTGTGTGGACTGTGAGAGGGGATGTAATTATGATGAGCTTGCGTGAGGAGGTGAGTTTTCAGGGAACGCTTGAAGGACTGGAGACTAGAGTAGAGTCTTATTGTGTGTGGTAAGGCATTCCATAGAGTGGGTGCAGCCCGAAGAAAGTCCTGCAACTGTGAATGGGAGCAAGTAATGCGTGGGGATGAGAGACGCAGATTTTGTGCTGAGCGGAGAGGTCAGGTAGGGAGATATTTTGAGATGAGTGAAAAGATGTATGTTGGTGTGGTTTGGTTAATAGCCTTATGTGTAAGTAAAAGTAACCAATGGAGGGACTGACAGAGCGGGGCAGCAGACGATGAACGTTTGGCAAGGAAGATAAGCCTTGCAGCTGCATAATGGATTGTAATGGCAAGAGTCTGTTTTTAGGAAGACCAGTTAGGAGACTATTACAATAGTCAATGCGGGAAATAACGAGTGCATGGATTAGAGTTTTTGCAGTGTCTTGTGTGAGATATGGTCAAATTTTGGATATGTTTTTTAGATGTATGTAACATGGTTTTGAGACAGATTGAATGTGGGAAACAAAGGACAGTCCCGAGTCAAGTATGACACCCAGGCAGCAAGCTTGTGGGGCATATACTTGCACCTGTTTGTATGGTTCGTTTAAGTCTTTTTTTCTTTTTTGCCAAGATTGTGGATGTTATGGAAAGCTGCGCCAGGATGGAGGTGAGTATGGGATCTTTTTTCCAGGTACATCCATGGAATCTACATTGGAGAAGAGGAGATACCTGCTGGTACAGGTAATTATGTATGAGTTGGTTAGGTGTTTGTATTAAAGTTTTACTAGATATGGTGTGTGTGTACTGTGGTTTTTTTAACTATTTATTTTACAGTGGGGGTAAGGGCGCTGACATGCTGGCACCTTTAGTTCCTCTGTAAAATACAAGTTTACTACAATTTATCACTTTATTAACCCCGTAACCACTGCTCCAGGGGTGTGGGGAAGAGCCCCGGGGTTCAGACCAAGCCTGAGGTTTCAGGAGGGAGGGGGCCTTTTTTGGGGGGTTCCCACCTCCCCTGAGATCCCTGGCTTGGCCTGACCAGCTTGGGGTGAGAATGCTTTGGCCATGGAGACTTGGTAATAGGATCTCCTGGCTGTGGTATTACACCCCGGTCGGGTTGGGTCCGGTGCTGGTTTTAAATATAGGGGGGCCCCTATGCAATTTCCCCCCCTCCTTAATTTAATACCAGCACTGGCCCTGCAGCCAGGTGCTGGTTCCTAAATTACAGCGGAACCCTACTCATTTTGGTCACCGTATTTTATGGAACCAGGACTGGCTAACCAGTCCGGGGCTGTATGTTTCTGCAAAACTCGCAGCTCAGGAGATGGTTTATTTGAAACTTCAATATCTCTGCGAGTTTGCTAAATTCTCACCCGAGATTGTCATCTCACCAATTGTTGGTAAATTCCCGAGTTGCATATTCTCCATGAAAAGTGCTTCAGAGTTTGGCCGATGGGGAGTTGTTTCGAGTTTGCAATCTCACCCGAGTTTGTCTTTAGTAAATTTGCAAGATGAAAAACATGCCTAAACTCACCCGAGATTGCAATCTCGACAAACTCGAATCTTAGTAAATTTACCCCTCAGTGTCTCAGGAGAGCCGCAGTGTTTGAGACAAGTCAGACTCGACTTACAAGCATCATGGCCGCCCGTTCTGCGTCCATGTTTACGGCAGTGGTTCCCAAACTGTGCGCCGTGGCACCCAGGGGTGCCTCGGGACACTTTCAGGGGTGCCTCAGGTTGGTTGTCCAGCATCAAATCAATTTATTTATGGTCAATGTAATGTAAATATGTGGACAAACAGAAGCACAAACCTGTCCCCACCACATAACTGAGCATAAGGATGACAGGTAGCACAAATTACTTCACTTTACTACTACAGTACATTTTTTTCTGAATTTCTCAATAACAAACATTTGGCTTAGGGACGCCCCGTGAAAACAATTCTGATACTCTAGGGCGCCGTGATTCAAAAAAGTTTGGGAACCTCTGTTTTACGCTGTTGTAAGTCGTCGGACAGATATGGGCGTCCCTATGCTTGGCTAAGCTTTGGAGACATTAGCATATTTTTGCTAATGCATTCCGTAAGAGATCGCAGTTGCGATTGTTTTGGCGGAAATCTCGGTATCAGGCCACAAATCACAGCAAAAAGAAGTCCGAGGAATTCAGACATCTCTAATGACAATGACAGACATTCGGTGTGGCGTAACCCAGATGTTCGGCTAGTCCGGTGGTGCTGGTGTCCCCTGTAAGATCCATCTTTGAGGCACGGTTGTGGGGATCGGTCACAGAAGAATGGATCTACTATAAATATATTGAGGCCATAACCTTGATTCAATACAGTATAAATATGTGATTCACACACATTTACATTACCGTACATGTTTACAATGAAAAGATGACCGTGGTCTGTATTTAATAATACAACAGCATATTGATCAGAATGTCGTAGGAGCTTAATTACTGTCCCCTGATTAATCTCTTCCTCCCACAGGACATTATTTTAAAAAGAGCAGCAGATATCGCTGAAGCACTGTACAGCGTCCCACGCACTTCCAACCAGCTCTCCTCACTAACGACCAATCACCATGCAGGAATGATGGGGGTCAACTCCTTCGGGAGCCAACTGGCCATCAATATCGCAGAGTCTTCCCAGAACTCCGACCAAGGTAACGGGCCCTGGGCTGCAGTAACAGCACTAATCCCGGTTCTGGTAACACTGAGGATGTCATTTGCCAAGCAGAAAACGGCTGAGGTCTAGGGCAAAACTTTTACAGAGCAAGATGGCGGCATAAGTTGCGCTAAACTGAGAAGAGCAGTAGGGTGATTCCCACAGGCTCGGAGGATGGATTATATGTGGTATTTATGCCATTGCACAGTGCACTGACTTTGCTTCACATGCCCGCACACCCGGGCGCTACTCTAGTTACTGGGTGGGGGGGGAGGGTAGGGATGGGGAGAGCATACGTTCTCCTGGATGGGTGATGGGTGAAGGATCAGTGCACTTTGCTTTGTGCGCTAGGTGAAATTTGCACATGGAGACAATTGCACCATATCTGCCCCGGGCTTGTGGAGACAGAGGGCTTTATTTATTAACATTATTTTTACTAAAATAAAGTGATAAAGGCTGTTTTGTGTTGTCACACCCTTTTCACATTATTTTAGTTTCACCTGTAGTTATTACAGGGCAATTGGAGTAGAATTAGTAAAATTCTACTCCAACCCCCAGTATCACTTATTTTTAGTAAAGCAGATCGCATTTCCCATAATTGTAATGGGAAATGTGATCCGACCTAACTTACTAAAAATAAATTGTAAAAAAATACCGGGGGAAGCCCTGTGATAATAACGCCACCTGGAGGTGGCGTTATCCAGGGTCTCCCCCGGTTACCGGGCTCCCACTCTGCTCTAACGGGGAGAGCAGAGGCGGGAGCCGGTACCAGTAATCAGCTATGTGGTCTAAGCAGACCGCAAGCTGATTACTGTAAAAAAAAAGAAAAAAAAAATTAAACATTTTTTTTTTCACTTACCTGAATCCAGGGACCGGTGATCGGGCCTCCGGTGATGGCTCCTCTCCGGTCAGCTAGTTTCCCATAGTACACTGGGGCCCGGTCATCAGGTGATCGGACCCCAGTGCAGTATGGGAGATCACCTGATTGGGAAGCCCAGAGAAGATAACCGGAGGCCAGGAGGATGCAGGTAAGTGTAATGAAGGGAGGGGGGTTTGTGGGGGTGGTGGGGGGTCGCGGGGGTCTGCGATCGCGGGGGGCGGGACTTAGCTTAGCGTCGGTGGGGGGGTAGTAGCGGTGGTCGGTTAGCGCATGCTCGGGCTCTTAGTCGCAGTATTTTTTCCGAAAATACCGCGACTAGAGTGCGGATGAGATCCGCAGGGACAGAGCTTTATCGCAAGCTCTGTCCCTGCAAGGGATTTATAGTAAATCCCTGTGATATTGCCTGAATTCGCAATGCGAATTCACTCGGTAATATCACACTACAATCCGCATTCAATATGCGGATTGTAGTAAATAGAGCCCTTAGGGGTATATTTACAAAAGGGTGATTTTAATCTATTTTGGTTTTTATATTGATCTTAATCAATGTTGTGTTTTCTGGGGCTAAATTGCACATTTACTAACAAATCATTTTTGATTTGTTTTCTTAAGTGTTAGTAAATGTGCGATTTAGCCCCAGAAAACACAACATTGATTTAGATCGATTTAAAATCCACCAAAATCGAGTAAAATATACCGTTAGTAAATATACCTCTTAGAGGTATAATTATCCAAGGGAAAAAACCTTTATGTCCAGATTTGACTAATACACCCAGGGGCTACTTTTTCTTGTCGCAGTGCTCGTTCTGTCAGCGCAAACTCTGAATTTTTTTTACAATGGTCAATAGTTTTGCGATTATTATTTATTTTTATTTGTATTTAATTTTTTTATTTTTTTTATTTTTTATTTTTTGACTAAGTAGAGTTGAGAGCCCAAGTCAGACCTTACAGCCCCACTGCATGTGCACGGCTAGAGGGACTGAACCATCCAGTCAGTGACCCCCTTCCCCGTTAGTATTACTATAGTCATACCTCCCAACAGTTATATTTGCAGAATCCGGGTAAAAGTAAGCCCTGCCCCTGAAACCGCCAGACTCCGCCTTCTTGGGAAGCCCCACCCATGTAATCCTAGACCCCAGCAAGTTCCGGCTATTTGGGACAGTCAGATACGGGGACGTTTCTTAGGTGTGCAGGATATTTCTGATACTACAGAATGACTTATTATCTGTGTAGTGATTTTTTGCCGTCCTCTCTGTAGCCACAGTGTCCTCAGCTGGCTGATAATAAATACAGTATGAATTATAGAGCTACATTATTTATGGCTAATTCAGGATTGATGCCAGTATGTATATATATATATTTCCTTTACTATACTTCACAGAAGGGTCACCATTAAGCACGAGCTCTACGCATGTTGGTGGAGTGTCATGGCTTGATGGGCGGAGGTCGGTATCGCCGCACCCCACGGGGGAGCACATGAACCCTTATTTTGCATTGCATTTGGGCAAGTACTTCTTTTATATTCCAGTGGGTTTATAAGGGTAAAATGTCATCTATAGATTGGCCTACAAATACCTGTACTTGCACTATTCAGACTTATTTATAACTGTTCCTTCAATTTACCATCTGAGGTTGACCCGTCAGTGACAGACAGCCATTGTTTAGGCTGAACCGCTCAGTGCCTCATGCCTCTGAGATATCATTTGATCACAGTGAATTGGAAAGTTGCCCTGAAACCCCCCCCGTACTTGTGTATATGACGGACAGACACTAGCAGGCACCATAGCTGAATTTTTCTATAGGAAATGGGACCAGTTAATAATAAATATTGAATGTTCTTTTCAGTGTTTTCTGTAAGTGCAGTCCCTCTGACATAATCTATATTGCTTGTACAGACCTGGGGGTATATTTATCAAAGTTCATTTTTACTTTCGTTTGATGTTCGATTTAGCTCACCTCAAATCGAATCAAATTGAAAGTACAAATCGCTCTTCAAATCCCATAATTTACTAAAATTAGATTTTAGAAGCATTTTCTAAATCGAATTTGATTGGGTTCGTTTTTGAACAGTGATTTGCTGTTCAATTTTGCATGTTCATGTACAAATCGAACAGCAAATTTCACTTCAAAACGAACTTAAAAACCCGACTGAATAGAAACTGCTTCATGCTTTCATTTTCAGCATGAGCAGTTCATTTTGAGACAGATACTGTACATGCAGACATCAGTGAGATGCATGTATGTATCTTACTGTAAAAAGCTTAGAAAGAGTTAAAGTAAAAAAAAATGACGGGGGGTCCCCCCCTAAAACAGAACCAGCCCCGGACTATTCATAGCCAGTCCTGGTTGTGTAAGTACAGAGAAAAAATACGTAGGGTTCCCCTGTACTTAGCACAACCAGCACTGGGCTCTGATCTGGACCTGGTTCTGGAATTGCAGGGGAAAAAATGCATAGGGTTCCCCTGTAATTTCCACAACGAGTACCGGACCCTTTCCAGTGGGGAGGTGATGCCACATCCAGGGAAGCCCTTTCAACGGGCCCCCCAGCTGAAGCATCAGCCCTGACCGCTAGTCAGCCCAGGCCATGGATCCCTGGGAAGTTTGAAGTCAATGGTGGGAACCTGCAGAATAAACTTTAGTAACCCTGCGGCTCTCCATTGACTTCAATGGAGGGAGCCATTCATTTATTGAGAGAGGCAGGGGCTGACCTCTCTTAACCAATGAATGCTCAGATACAGTGCTACAAAGGGAGAAGCCCACATCTGAGCTCTTCATTCAGGAGGTAACAACCATTATGGCTGTTGCATGTTGCATGGATCGCGTTTCTCGTTTTTTTAATTTAGCAAGACCATGGATGCCTACAGGGAGAAGGGGAAATTACAGGGAAACAATATGCATTTTTGCCCCTATAATTCCGGAACCGGGACAGGATCAGAGCCCTTTCCTTTTTGTGCTAAGTATAGGGGAACCCTTCAGAATATTTTCCATGTACTTACACAACCAGGACTGGTTATGAAAAGTCTGGGGCTGGTTCTGTTTTAGGGGGGGACCCCACGTCATTTTTTTTTAAACTTTAACTCTTTCTAAGCTTTTTACAGTAAGATACATGCATGCATCTCACTGATGTATGCATGTATCTGTGTCAATCCAACCTGCTCATGCTCAAATCGAAAGCATGAAGCAGGTCTATTTGGGGATTTGAAGTTCGATTTTCTATTCGATTTCAAATCGAATAATAGTAAATAAGGGATTTGTGTGTTGGTCTATGTAAAAGTACCAATGTTTTTCCGATGTTTGATTTTGAGTGGGATTTGAGTGAAATTCAGGTTTTATGTTCTATTTTACATTAGTTTTTGCCTTTAGTAAATCTCCAAATGCAAAATCGAATGAAAATCGAACTTTAGTAAATTTACCCCCTGATGTCACACGTAGCACAGACCTGATGTCGCACGTTGCACAGACCTGATGTCGCACGTAGCGCAGACCTGATGTCACACATAGCGCAGACCTGATGTCACACGTAGCGCAGAGTTGCGTTTTAGTCCGCCCGCTGTGACCGTCTCACTTCCTTATGCTAATGCTGGAATCTGCCCGTGTATGCTACAAATCTGTCTGTGTATGCTACAAACCTGCGCGTCGGCATGTGGAAGCCGGTCGCGGCCACGGTTTTATATTTGTAGACACAACCATCATCATTATCATTGGGCTGCTCCCATCCCATGCTGGGTGTAAGAGATCTATCTGACATATGCGTCCTATATCCGCTGTACACTATAATCGCTCTGCCAGGAAACTCACACAACACTTCCACAGGATGGCCCAGATCCGTGCGTTCACATGGTCAGTGCCCAGAAATACCCATTGTGGTGAAGCGTACAATGGACGGATCAATTCATATGCACTAGCATTCTCCATCTGAGTATGTATACCTGATCAGGCACAGGCGCAGTATGCTGAAATGTGTAAGATCCACCATCATTGCCACTTGCGTCGGACTCAGAATCAGACCCAATGTGACCACACTGTCTCCAGCTCCTAGAGTGCTTTTATTATTGTGACTGGGCTCCCCCGGGATCTGGTTCTGTGTTCTCTTCCAGACAGCCTCACCTCAGCCATCCTCCAGCCTCATTCCTCATCCCCTGTCTCATCCTAGGCTTCCTCCAGCTACACCTCTCTTCCCAGATTTCCTCCAAACTTATCTCTCTACCCAGCCTTTCTCCAGACTCACCCCTCACGCTGGCCTTCCTCCAGCCTGACCTTTCATACCAGCCTTCCTCCACCCTCACTCTAGCCTTCCTCCAGCCTCAACTCTCTTCCCACCCTTCCTCCAGCATCCCCTCTTTTCCCAGCTTTTCTCCAGCTTCACCTCTCTTCCTTGCCTCCTCCAGTCTGAACTCTCATACCAGCCTTCCTCCAGCCTCACCCTAGCCTTCCTCCAGACTCAACTCTATTCCCAGCCTTTCAGCATTGCCTCTTCCCAGCCTTCCTCCAGTTTCACCTTTCCTCCAGGCCTTTCTCCAGACTTATCCCTCACCCTGGCCTTCCTCCAGCCTCACCCTAGCCTTCCTCCAGCCTCAAATCTCTTCCTAGCCATCCTCCAGCCTCACCCCAGTCTTCCTTCAGCATCACCTCTCTTCCCAGCCTAACCTTACTTCCCAGGTCTTTCTCCAGACTCACCTCTCTTCCCAGCCTTTCTCCAGGCTCTCCCCAACCTTCATCCAGCCTCTCCCATCATACTATCCTTCCTCCAGACTCACCCTAGCCTTCCTCCAGACTCAACTCTCTTCCCAGCCTTCCTCCAAACTCCCCCTTCATCCCAGCCTTCCTCCAGACTCACCCCTCATGATGGCCTTCCTCCAGCCTGAACTCTCATACCAGCCTTCCTCCAGCCTCACCCTAGCCTTCCTCAAGCCTCAACTCTATTCCCAGCCTTCCTCCAGCATCACCTTTCTTCCCAGCCTTCCTCCAGCTTCACCTCTATTCCCAGCCTTCCTCCAGTCTCACCTCTCTTCCCAATCTTCTTCCAGCTTTACTTCTCATACCAGCCGTCCTCCAGCCTCACCCGAGCCTTCTTCCAGACAACTTTCTTCCCAGCCTTTCAGCATTACCTCTTCCCAGCCTTCCTCCAGTTTAACCTTTCCTCCAGGCCTTTCTCCAGACTCATCCCTCACTCTGGCCTTCCTCCAGCCTCAAATTTCTTCCTAGCCATCCTCCAGCCTCACTCCAGTCTTCCTCCAGCATCACCCCTCTTCCCAGCCTCAACTCACTTCCAAGGCCTTTCTCCAGCCTCACTTCTCTTCCCAGCCTTCATCCAGCCTCACCCATCATCCCATCCTTCCTCCAGACTCACCCTTGCCTTCCTCCAGACTCAACTCTCTTCCCAGCCTTCCTCCAAACTCCCCCTTCATCCCAGCCTTCCTCAGGACTCACACCAACCATCCTCCAGCATCACCTCTCTTCCCAGCCTTCTTACAGCACTCCTCCAGCCTAAGCCCTCCCCAGCCTTCTTCCAGACTCACCCCTCAATCTAGTCTCTTTCCAGCCTCACCTCTTTTCCCAGCCTCAGTCATACTTCTCATCCCAGCTTCATGTCCACCTCATTCCTTTCCCCAGCCCTCCTTCAGCCTCAACACTTACCTCAGCTTTCCTCCAGCCTCACCCCAGCCTTCCTCCATCCCCAGTTTTCTCACACTTCACCCAAGACTTCCTTGAGCTTTACACCTTAACCAAGATTCCCTCCAGCCTCACCCTTCATCCAACTTTCCTCCAATTTCACCCTTCATCCCAGCTGTCCTCCAGTTCATCCTCCCCCAGCCTTACCTCTCACCCGTCTTCTTCAGTCTTTCTCCAGGTTCATCTCTCACCCCAACTTTCCTCCAGAATCACCTATCACCCCAGCCTTCTTCCATCCCTCTCCCAACCTTTCTCCAGCCTCACCCCACCCCTAAATGATCCCACAGAAGGATGGATGCATATTGGACTAACCCAGCCCAGACTTAAAAGTTCTCCCTCCCTCAGCCACGGTGTCTGTGTCCCCCATGTTGTCCTCCACCATTACATTTGTAGGCTCTGGTGACTTTAGCTCTCTGTGTGGAGCCCCTGTCTCCCTAGGCCCTGGTGACAACATATTTCTATGTTATGTGATATTCTGTTATATGATAGTATTTTAAATTATGTTATGTGATAGTATGTTATGTGACAGTATGTTATTTGATATTATGTTATGTAATATTATGTTATGTGATAGTATGTTATGCGATAGTATTTTATATTATGTTATATGATGTTATGTGACAGTATGTTATGTGATAGTATGTTATGTGATAATATGTTATGTGATATTATGTTATGTGATAGTCTGTTATGCGATAGTATTTTATATTATGTTATATGATGTTATGTGACAGTATGTTATGTGATAGTATGTTATATGATATTATGTTATGTGATAGTCTGTTATGCGATAGTATTTTATATTATGTTATATGATAGTATGTTATATGATCTTAGTATGTTCTATGTTATATGTATAAATCTCTTCTGTCTCAGGCTACTCCAGGAACACAAGCAGTGCCTCCCCACGAGGATACGTGCCCAGCTCCACCCCTCAGCAGTCCCATTATAACACCATTACTTCCAGCATGAATGGCTATGCAGGGGCAGGGATGACCAGCCTGGGAGTACCGGCATCTCCAAGCTTCCTGAATGGCTCTACAGCCAACTCTCCATATGCAAGTAAGTATAGGATCCTGCCCGGTGTCCAGTCCCTGATAGGTGGCTCTGCCCGGCTGCTGTGCTTAGTAAATCTGCTGCTATTATACAGCTCTGGGGTAGTGAGAGGTGTCTGTATAACACAGTGACAGATCTATGTATACCGCTCGGTGCTAATGCACAGTCTGCGCCCACTCAAGGTTATGGCAGCCGGGGTCATTGCCTTATTCCAGAAGCACACATATACATAACAGTAGTATGACAGCGCGGTGTCTCAGGGCCTGATTCAGCAAGGAACGCAGTTGCTTGTACGCATGCAATCGACCGGTTGTTGCGTTTTGTTCATGCGCATGTATCGCAGTGCGCGTGCGCGAACTAGCCACTGCGATCGGGACTGCAATCGCAGAGGCTATGCAGAACCATGGCAGAGTGATTGACAGGAAGTGCAGTTTGTGGGTGGTGACGGGGAGGTGGTCTGGCGAACGCTGGCTTGCCAGTGCATTCGCACGCCATTTTGGGGGTGCGCATAAATTATCCACTGTGATACCATAAACAGGCCTGAGGCCTCATAGCGTGCGCTGTAATAAGAAATTCCTGAGTGAGGTCTGACCTGCCTTACCTGTGCGTATGGCTCCGATGTTACTCGATGTTTCCGATTGTTTCTCTTTGTTGCCCTAGTATATGGATGTGAGTAAGGGGAAGTGGGCGTCATTATGTCAGGCTGTGATCGCAATGTGAATGCAAACATTTACATGTCACCACTGATATTAGCAACTGCGCTGCGTGCGTATTAGCAGAATAGCGATCCTTAGTGAATCAGGCCCTCAGTATGCTGTACATTATACAAGTCCCGTGTTACTTACAGCCTGATATTAGCAGATGTGGCAGCTGGAACCTAAATAACAATGGGCCTGATTCAGACCCACTCGCGAGCGGCTGTCCGCTCGCAAGTGGGTCGATGTTATGGACTGAGCATGCGCACGACGGAGGGAGCTCCGTCGTGCGCATGCGCCAGACGCGACGAGCGAAGGAAAGTCCTTCGCTCGTTGTGTCCGATCAAAGGGGGCGTGCTGTCAGAAGCCGGCCCACTGACATCACTAGTGATGTCAGTGGGAGTGATTTTGGCTCTGATAGAGCCAAAATCACTCCGGAGCTTGCGGTTGAAAACCTCAACCGCAGGCTCCGGCTCGCAAATTCGATGGTCGCGATGGTCTCGACCATCGCGACCATCACAATGCACGCTCGTATAGCCTGTGGGTGGTGACCCACAGCTATACGAGCGTCCAGGAGGACGCTCCATGAAAATGGAGCCCGGCCCTCATTCAGAGCGTGCGCTCTGCTCAGAGCGTACGGCTCTGAATGAGGGCCAATGTCAGTATGTTCCTGTACAGATCTGCTGGTGGCCTAAAGGTCTTACAGCCCCCTACCCCGAGGGTCCATTACACTGAAATACTTTATACTGTAGATTTTTGTATATATATATATATATATATAAAATATTTATTTATTGTTTTTAAGTTACAGTGGGAATATGGGTATAAGGGAGGATGTCACATTACCTGCATAGACGGGCATTGCACACACCAGGAGAAGGAGTACTGTGCTTTTTTGCCGACCTTGTGTATCCCAAGAGGAAGATATCACGGTGCTGCAATACAATAGTATAGGCTACGGCACACACTTTACGCCACCACTAGTATAGGCTACGGCACACACTTTACGCCACCACTAGTATAGGCTACGGCACACACTTTACGCCACCACTAGTATAGGCTACGGCACACACTTTTCGCCACCGCTAGTATAGGCTACGGCACACACTTTACGCCACCGCTAGTATAGGCTACGGCACACACTTTACGCCACCACTAGTATAGGCTACGGCACACACTTTACACCACCGCTAGTATAGGCTACGGCACACACTTTACGCCACCACTAGTATAGGCTACGGCACACACTTTACGCCACCGCTAGTATAGGCTAGGGCACACACTTTACACCACCACTAGTATAGGCTGCGGCACACACTTTACGCCACCACTAGTATAGGATACGGCACACACTTTACGCCACCGCTAGTATAGGCAAGGGCACACACTTTACGCCACCGTTAGTATAGGCTACGGCACACACTTTACACCACCACTAGTATAGGCTACGGCACACACTTTACGCCACCACTAGTATAGGCTACGGCACACACTTTACGCCACCACTAGTATAGGCTACGGCACACACTTTACGCCACCACTAGTATAGGCTAGGGCACACACTTTACGCCACCACTAGTATAGGCTATGGCACACACTTTACGCCACCACTAGTTTAGGCTACGGCACACACTTTACGCCACCACTAGTATAGGATACGGCACACACTTTACGCCACCACTAGTATAGGATACGGCAAACACTTTACGCCACCACTAGTATAGGATACAGCACACACTTTACGCCACCACTAGTATAGGCTACGGCACACACTTTACGCCCCCGCTAGTATAGGCTATGACACACACTTTGCGCCACCCTTAGTATAGGCTACGGCACACACTTTACGCCACCACTAGTATAGGCTACGGCACACACTTTATGCCACCACTAGTATAGGCTACGGCACACACTTTTCGCCACCGCTAGTATAGGCTACGGCACACACTTTATGCCACCGCTAGTATAGGCTACGGCACACACTTTACGCCACCGCTAGTATAGGCTACGGCACACACTTTACGCCACCTCTAGTATAGGCTACGGCACACACTTTACACCACCGCTAGTATAGGCTACGGCACACACTTTACGCCACCGCTAGTATAGGCTACGGCACACACTTTACGCCACCGCTAGTATAGGATTCGGCACACACTTTACGCCACCCCTAGTATAGGCTACGGCACACACTTTACGCCACCACTAGTATAGGATACGGCTCACACTTTACGCCACCGCTAGTATAGGCTACGGCACACACTTTACGCCACCGCTAGTATAGGCTAGGGCACACACTTTACGCCACCGCTAGTATAGGCTACGGCACACACTTTACGCCACCACTAGTATAGGCTACGGCACACACTTTACGCCACCACTAGTATAGGCTACGGCACACACTTTACGCCACCGCTAGTATAGGCTAGGGCACAGACTTTACGCCACCACTAGTATAGGCTAGGGCACACACTTTACGCCACCGCTAGTATAGGCTACTGCACACACTTTACGCCACCGCTAGTATACGCTACGGCACACACTTTACGCCACCGCTAGTATACGCTACGGCACACACTTTACGCCACCGCTAGTATAGGCTACGGCACACACTTTACGCCACCTCTAGTATAGGCTACGGCACACACTTTACGCCACCACTAGTATAGGCTACGGCACACACTTTACGCCACCACTAGTATAGGCTACGGCACACACTTTACGCCACCGCTAGTATAGGCTAGGGCACACACTTTATGCCACCACTAGTATAGGATACGGCACACACTTTACGCCACCGCTAGTATAGGCTACGGCACACACTTTTACGCCACCTCTAGTATAGGATACGGCACACACTTTACGCCACCACTAGTATAGGCTACGGCACACACTTTACGCCACCACTAGTATAGGCTACGGCACACACTTTACGCCACCACTAGTATAGGATACGGCACACACTTTACGCCACCTCTAGTATAGGATACGGCACACACTTTACGCCACCACTAGTATAGGCTATGGCACACACTTTACACCACCACTAGTATAGGCTATGGCACACACTTTACGCCACCACTAGTATAGGCTATGGCACACACTTTACGCCACCACTAGTATAGGCTATGGCACACACTTTACGCCACCACTAGTATAGGCTACGGCACACACTTTACGCCACCGCCTGATACTCAGTGAATAAAGCAATGAGCTGTTAGGAAGTACTTTGTCTCCTATGTCTCTCTCTGTCTGTCAGTTATGCCGGCCAGTCCCCCCCTCGGAGCATCCTCCATCACACTCTCGTCTAGCGGAAACTCAGCTACTGCCGCCGGTGTCTTCTCCTTCTCGCCAGTCAATATGATCTCCGCTGTCAAGCAGAAAAGCGCCTTTGCGCCAGTAGTGCGGCCCCAGAATTCCCCTCCACCAACCTGCACCAGCTCCGGTGCAAACAGTCTACAAGGTAAGTGACCCCGGTATCACCTTTCTCATCCGGCAGTGCCTCCATTAATTTTTCCAACTATACAGATGTATCCTCATTTGCTGGTTGTCCGTATGCCACGCGGTGCCAGGCGCTTGGTGCAACCGAGATGCTCTGAGAGGAATTGTGTACCATATTGTAGTGAAAAGCCACTCATAGTGTACCATAGTGTGCCCCATAGGGTACCATAGTGTACCAGAGTGTGCCCCATAGGGTACCATAGTGTACCAGAGTGTGCCCCATAGTGTACCATAGTGTGGCAGAGTGGCCCCATAGTGTACCATAGTGTGCCCCATAGTGTACCAAAGTGTGCCATAGTGTGCCCCATAGTGTACCATAGTGTGCCAGAGTGTGCCCCATAGTGTACCAGAGTGTGCCCCATAGTGTACCAGAGTGCGCCAAAGTGTGCCCCAGTGCCCCATAGTGTATCATACTGTACCAGAGTGTGCCAGAGTGTGCCCATAGTGTACCATAGTGTACCAGAGTGTGCCCCATAGTGTACCAGAGTGTGCCCCATAGTGTACCAGAGTGCGCCAAAGTGTGCCCCAGTGCCCCATAGTGTATCATACTGTACCAGAGTGTGCCAGAGTGTGCCCATAGTGTACCATAGTGTACCAGAGTGTGCCCCATAGTGTACCAGAGTGTGCCCCAACCAGAGTGTACCATAGTGTACCAGAGTGTGCCTCATAGTGTACCATGTACCAGAGTGTACCATAGTGTACCAGAGTGTGCCCCATAGTGTACCAGAGTGTACCATAGTGTACCAGAGTGTGCCCCATAGTGTACCATGTACCATAGTGTACCAGAGTGTAGATGAATCACAACGGAACTTGGCCTGAGGAAATTCTGCGGCCGCTGCGTCCGAGCCCGCTTACACAGACTCAGGCGTACACAGATGTACATACGTCGCACATCAGTGTAATCTGGCGTTTTCTCTCTCACAGTTCTTTTATTTATGTGAATAAGACGCACATTTTCAGCAAGAAAGATGCTCAGTGCTGCTGAGTCACCCGGCACCTGGCGCGCTGGGCGGAGCTATTTGCAGCAACTGAAGGAACAGTAAGAAAGGAGACATCTATATCTATGCAAGTTCCCAGAAATGTGGTTCCCTCTGTCTCAGCGAAAGGAAGGACCATTATATAGACCATTGTTTCCAGCGCCATTGTCCCTTATGTAGAGGACGCACCCGTCTTCTCTATCACTTACCCATATTCCTCAATAGAAAACCGCTTTTGCTTTGTAGACATCTGTAAAATTTATGCAAGTTAGGAAGAACTAGATATTTGTTATATAATTTCTGAATACAAAAGTAAATTTTTCAAACAGAAGACATGGAACCAGGAGACCAGGAGATGCATTTTCCACTTATTATATTACTGGGATTAGTGTTTATCTGGGATGTATCTGAGATGGGGCAGGTCCCCTGTACCATGTATACAGAGCAGCCCCAGCAATGTGTCATATTAGGGACACCCCTGGATGAGCACCCATGTGCGAGGTCTTACACCACCTTTATGGCTAACAACCTAGCGGCCGCCATCATGACTAGTGTTTATCTTTATCTCTCTGTCTTTTTTCCAGCCATGACTGGCCTCATAGTGCCACCTATGTAGGAGGAGAAGCCCAAATGTGAGTACCCTAGACTGGTCCTCTTCCCTGGAGAACATGGACCTTTAGGCTTTTTGAATTCCACCTTCTCAGTGGGACAATGGAACAAGAGAATCCGTCAGACTGGTTGCCTGCAAGGGTTCCAATGATACACTACAGGATCCCTGTGACATGGGACATGCCACTTACCTGGTGTCACCGTCTCTGTATGAAGGACGAGCATTACACAGAAATGGACACCAGGAACCTCTGATTCTTCCTTTGATAAAGGTAACAAGTTACTGTAGGACCAAACCTTCCATATACGATGCGATGGACCAGTTCCCTGGAAAAGTGAAAGAAATGGGACCATCCCTTATTGGGATCTATCATTTATACCCTAAAATGCACTGAGGGTCTGTCCTTGAACTGAGCGGGAAATCCTGGTATCAAGGAGAGAACTGTATCGGGGATATGTTGCACCTTCATCCAGCCCAAAGCCTGAAGACCAACATCTGGCACCTGGTCTGGGGGGATGACACATAACATGTGCCATCCAGCTTCTCTCCTCTCATTTACGCCAAGCCGCGATGTAGTCTCAGTCATGTTCTCCGTACAGTAGTGACCGGGGATATTTGAGGTGAAGGGTGATTACTGATAGTTTTGTACTGCACTTTCTATGAGTTTTTGGACACTAAGATTAGAATACGTTAAGAAATGTTTTAGCTTCGGCTCAGAATTAAATTATATGAATTCTTTCTTCCATCTATTGTGAAGCTATCATGAGAACAATACAGGGACAATGGATTGGTCACTAGACGTTACCCCAGGACCAGATTTATAGCAATCGGTTCATTATGTTTTATATTGATGTGTTTTGCATTAAATTCCTTGTGGAGGGAATGAAGCAGGGTGACAACTTAAACTATATAAAGTCCTATGTATAGAATGGATGTGTCCTCCTCCCCTGACATCATCTGGCGAATCCTTCAGTAACCGGGTTGTGCGCTTGTGGTAACGCTGACTCCGTGGCTGTAAGCAGGAGGTAAAGGACCAGGTTAGAGGCACAATTGTGGGACCTTAGAACCGGGGAACGATTATTTACATGTTGGTGTCATTATTTATGTCATATATTATTATTTATTCTTCCTGCGAGCCTAAACGTCAGATGGACTCCATCGTCGGGAACCTCGTGTATGTTTGTGCATCATCCCATCTGGCCTGTGCTGAACCATCCTCCCCATCTGCTGTCCCTTTCTCCCGAAGAGCTGACACTCTCATGTACTAGCAAAAAGGCAATGAAAAATTGAAGCAAAGAACCTTTGGGCCTGATTCAGAGCCGCTCGTAAGCGGCCGCTCGTTCCGGCCCAACTGCGCATGCGTACGGATTGTAATACGCACACGCGAACCAGTCAGTGCGGCCGAAAATCGTTTGTTCACTAAATAGCGAATGCCTGCTATTTTGAGTGACAGGAGGAGGCGTATGTGGGTGGTAGCAGGGGAAGGTGCTTGTAAACGGGGAGTGGAGATCAGAACGCAGGCGTGCTTAAAGGTCAAAACGGGCGTTTTATGGGTGTGCATAATTAATACAGCAGCGTCATTGACCACGTCACTTGGTTGTTTTATAGTCAGAACTGCTCGCAAGATTGTGGTAGGAAAAACCAACCACAAGAATAGCGAGCAGTTCATACGCTGGTCGATGTACTCGATTAATCTAATAAATAGCGGACATGACATAGGATGCGAGCGGCCAGGGGGGCGTAATTATCCAAAAAACGACCGCAAGTTTTGTCCGCTCGTTCAGACTTATAGGCGTGAACAGACCGCAAAGAGCGAATGGTTCATTTGAATAGCCACCCCTTTTTTGTGAACGAACGACCGCAAATAGCGTCCGGCTCTGAATCAGGGCCTTTATCTGTTCCTGTCCTGCTGTATCGCATATACGACATACTGCGCTGTTAGATGGGCCGGGGAAAGCAGATGACCCATTTCTGGCTCACATTCCTGCGTATCCCCATAACCTCATGTAATTATCTCTCACTGGGGCCCGTTTATCCATAATCGCATTTCCTATGCCATCTGGGTGTGATATTGCAGGATGCGATTATACCACCCAGATGTATTAAACAGCACACACAGGGACCGGGGCTCCGAAAGGAGCCTGTCCCTGCGATGCTCTCAGACCACGTCAGCGGTCTCTACACTCCCCTGGCGGAGATCCTGTGCATGCCTGGTCTACTGACCGTGCAAGTGTGGCGGCCATTGCTGGGGAGGGTTCCCGGAGGAACCCTATCCCGGTAAGTTTTGCAAAGTGTAGCCCATAGCCGACATCAGCGCTGCGCCATCAGCAGACAGCGTTAGCCAAACTCTGGAATTTGAAGCTTGGTAAATCCAACAGCATAGCATCCCCCATAGTAACATTTGGGGGCTGCAGCGACTGTTTGAAATACAGGGGTCGCTGCAGATGCAACATCTGAGATCCCCCCTTCATACATAGGGGAGATAGTAACTATTTGCGGGTGTTTTCGGGGGAATATGCCGCAAATATTTAGGGCTCTATTTACTAAGCAGTGTTAGGAGACAGAGTGAAAAGTGATAAGAAAGTGATAAGGTGCCAGCCAATCAGCTCCCAACTGTCATTTTGGGGCGGCCTGTGAGATGACAGTTGAGAGCTGATTGGCTGGCACCGTATCACTTTCTTATCACTTTTCACTCTGTCTCATAACATTGCTTAGTAAATAGACCCCTTAATGATAAATAGGCCCCTATATGTGTTCTGATGTCGGCTGGGTGGTCGAGGTTGGCGACTCCTTCCCGCAGGAAGACAATGCCGCTGTCTCACCTCATCTCATTTCCACAGCTCAATAATATCTGCCCCAGGATGTTTGCAGCCAGTGTATGTCGGGGGTCTCTGGCACCTAACAGCAATGTGACATATTTTAATAAATACCGTGTTTCAATTCGAGCTGTTTTTTTTTTTCTATTGTTTTTTTTTGGCATTTTACTGTTTTTATCACCACAAATGAAAAGCCAGGCTGGAATTCATCCTTGTACAATAAGATCATATTGGTAACAAAAAATAAAATGGAACAAATAAACTTTTTCATGATAGTCTAAAAGCTGCGTTGGTGGTTTCTTGTCATCATATTAAACACAAATGAGCTGGTACTGTAGTTATTGGAACAGTATTTATCAAGGCGCAGGATGCACGGGAGGAAATAACCACGCAGGCGGGAGACCGATCCCGGCTCCGACATTGTACAGAGGTAATAATCCGTGTCATTCTCATGGACTGAAGGGGGTTCCAGATTAGGGGGGTTCCCGATGAGGTAAGTGAAAATGAGTGTGATTGTAAGTCAGGTTCTTTTTTGCCTTTTAAATGATAAAAATAGTGACCAACTCGCCTAAATTGCGCAGGTTCCTGCATTCCAAAGGTTATTACTGAAAACCACTTAATTGACAATTTTATTCAGCAAAACGGGTCAGAATTTGCTGCGTCCACAGGAGTCCGGGGAGAGGAGATCCATTATGCACATTTGTAGAACAGATTTCCTCTTCCAAAACACAGCGGGGCGGCGCGGTCGCACCTTGTCAGCTGAAGCACAGTTGTCTGCGTTCACATCCCATGCGACCACATCAGTTAAGGTCCTATGTTATTTTCTTTTAAGATCTCTGGTTCAATCACCAAATATACCGATTGCGGATTCTGACCTAAGGTACAATCACACTCATTTTTATATATCCTATCTCGCAGGTTATTACGGAAGGCCCAGTGGGTAATAACTAGTATATTACATACATGTGCACAATGCACTCACCTTGGCCACTGATGGTTATGAACACAAGACAGCTGAGCACGGCTCAGGGTTAGTTACATTCATGTCTTTCTTCTCTTCATTTATGTAGTTTGTTGATCACAGATTTCCCCAAAGAAAAAACAGACACAAGAACAGCGCACACTGTATATTAGGGATAATAATAATATCCTGATCTTGGGCGGTTGCCCTCACCATGCTTATGAAGAAGCCAAGCTTTGGGCATTCATTACACCGATGGCTGTTGCTGTTTCCAGGTAGTGTCAATACAATTTTGCTGTTTCTTAATGCCGGGGTCAGGGCGTCGGTGTAATCCCACATGTTGGATTTCCTTGAGTTGACGATCCCCATCAAAATATGATTGTGATCAACAAATCAGGGAATTATGACTTGAAAAATTTCACCAACTCCCCAACAAATCGCTGGCCTGCGATCGGCATTTCCAATCGGCAGTTCTGGTCACATCAGGGAACCAAGAAAACAGCCGGCAAAGGTATGGAGCTCATAAGGTGAGATGGAGATCGATAATAATATCCTCATGTCAGCTTGTCAGCTATTACCCAGGATTACAATGCCCCACCCGTTTAGTGGGGGCTGGATAATCCAAATAAATGATCCCCCTGTGCCCTGGATGCAGACAGGTATAGGAGGTATATACAGTATTATGTGGGTTGGCGGTGGCCCTATTACCAAGCCCAGTGGTGGCATTCTTCCAACCATTAATGGAGGTGGGTAGACTCAGGCTACGTGTCTCTCAGTGGGTGATGATAATAATAAGTTCCAGGAAAAGCATGATTGACACATTTAGAATTATTTACCAACCTTTTGTTTTATGCATAGTCAATTGAAGCCATCAACCTCAGTCTATATGTAATATAATATAATATAATATAATACACCTTATTTACACTATTAGAGGGATCTATCCTGGCCCGGCCTAATGTAACTTCTTCACCACTGGGGCTTTTCTTACACTTATATGCTGAGCAGACAAATATGAGATATAGGCAATCCGAAGAGAGGTCCTGTACCTGAAACTGGCGGTCACACAGGAGCAAGCCTCAAAGGGAGGAGACAAAATGGAGGTTGGAACTGGATGGGCATGAAGGACCCTCCTGAAAGAACCAGGGGCCCACTGACATCACTAGTGATGTCAGTGGGAGTGATTTTGGCTCTGATAGAGCCAAAATCACTCCAGGGCTTGCGGCAGCGAGACCCTAACGCAGGGTCTCGTCGTAAGCCCGATGGTCGCAATGGTCTTGACCATCGCAACCATCATCATGGACGCTCGCATAAGCTGTGGGTGGTCCTCCAGGAGGACGCACCAAAAAAAACCCAAAAAACGCCCTGATTCAGAGCGGGCGCTCGTTCAGAGCGTCCGGCTCTGAATCAGGCCCTCTGTGTGGTTCTTGATCTAGCGTAAATCCACCCAAAAGTTTAATTTTTCTAATGATTGTGTTTGATTCTGAGTTATATTAGGAGTAAATGCTGCGCTCCAGGTGGGACGATGTAACATGTGCAGAGAGATTACATTTGGGAGAGGCGGGTTCTAGCTCAGATATAAACAGCAGTGTAGAATAAAATTGTCCATCATTTCAGGGCTACATGCAAAAGCAGCCTTCTGTAGTGCAGGTTGTCGTTGACTGTTTTCGCCAGGAAATAACTACGACAGGAAAAGGAAACTACGGTATCCTATTACAAATTATATGGGCTCCTATAGTAGTATGGGGCTATATATATATATATATATATATATATATATATATATATGAACAACAAAACCCCATCTCTACACTGAGTTGTTTAATCCCTACACTGAGCTGCTTAATCCCTACACTGAGCTGCTTACCAAATAGCAACTACTAAGGGACCGTAGCTTTTGAAAGAAGGAACGCTCTTCTTTGACATGATGGTACCCTGGGTGCCCAGATGGGGAATATGGATGACTTTTAGTGACCTCCTCATCCTCTGGGGCAGATGTATGAAAACGACCAACCAATCAGCTCCTAACTGTCATTTTTCAAACAGGCTGTAACATCACAGTTAGGAGCTGAGTGGTTGGTCGTTTATCACTCTCCAGCGCTTAGTACATCTGCCCAGACTTTTTGTGTGCCTAGTCAGGGGTGCCAAGAGTTCTTCCTTTTCACATGACAAAGCACCTGCACATTTATGGGATAGGCACGGTGCCTATTGATGGGAATGATGGAAATGTGTGTACAGGTGGTGATTTTAGCACAGTAAAATGTACACGCCAGCGGATTGCAAGATGACCAGGCACAGTGTCATATTAAACAATCATTCTTAAAAAAGATCACCCATATGCCTCACTGAACAGGGACCCCTGAAACGCCGACAGCCGGATTGCCGAACAATAATCACCGTGTACTAAAACTTAGTAAATAGGGAAATAATCTGCATGTAGTAACCAATGGCTGCTGCCTTGAGGCCTCAAAGTAGAATAAACAGAGCAAAGCTTAAATGGGCATATTGCGCTATTAGACTGGACCCTCAGCTTACACCACTGCAATGTATATTACATACAGACTCACTCTCCCTAATGAGGACGTTTCATTCAAGCAAACACATTGACACAGACCCTAATGGCAGCCACAAGCTCGCTCACTCGAAGAGCCACAAAAAGACAAATGAAAAAGCTACTTTAATAAGTTGGGCTTCATAACCAGGGGAGGCAATGCTGTGTATCGCAGGCAGGTCTTCCAACAACGTCAGATCTACCGGTTTCCTGGAATCTGGGCTGGCATATGAGTCCATCATGGCCTTGGCGAGAACAAACTATTTTTCTGGGATCGTAACAACTATTCAATTTGGAAAAAAAGATACACCTGCCAAGGCTGCCCACATACCAACCTTGGGCCACCTCGTTTATTCTGCCCCCAAACAAAAACCAACATACATTGATCCAGGGACTTTTCCCCTAGATAGAAATGGACTAAACACAATTCCCATCATGCCTAGCCACAGTATAACTCCCAGCGTCGCCGGGGCCAATGATTTTTGTGCAAGCCATTCTATGCCTGTTCGATAATCTGCCAGACATCAGAAGGACAAATTATTTTTTCCTAATTAGCTTCAGGAGCTAGAGCACAAATTTTAGCAACGTTAAAATGCGACAAACCATCTGCTATCGCGTTGTCAACACCCGGCACATGTTTAGCTTTAACACCTATATCTGCCTGTAAACATCTTATAACTACAGGCCTCAAAAACCGCAGAGCTTGAGGTGAGGATGAACGCTGATTGCTAATTACATGTACAATACCCAAAATATCGCACCTGAGTATAATATTCTGATTAGACAATTTGTCGACCCCTAATTCCACTGTCACTATTATTCGAAATACGTAGTTCCAAAAACTGGAGGTTAGCTGTTAAACCTGCTTCATGCCATGCAACTGGCCATGATGCCACGTACCAATCACCATCAAAATAGGCCCCAAAACCCATAGCACCCACCGAATTTGTAAACAGCAGTAATGCTGCATTTGGCACTGGCTTTGTAGGCCAAATCCTCTCTAAAATAAAATTTGCTAACAATTATGCCAAAATTTAGAAATCATCCTTGATCTCCTTGGACAAACGCACACAGTGATGGGGTTTATTAACCCCAGCTGTAGCAAGTTCCTATTTCTGGCAAAAAACTCACCCCATCAGAATAATTCAAAAGGCAAAATGAATGAACCTAGTAGAAATTGGGCGACACACAACCTAACCTTCCCTGAAGTCAAACAAAACTCAATCAAGTCTAAAAGCTTCTGAACTTTATCTTCTGGGAGCCGACAGCATCCCTCTACGGTGTGTGTTTCTGTACCTAGGTAGGACAAAGAGGAAATGGGGCCTTCACTACTGTCCTGTGCAACTGGCTCTCCTAAAAATACGAAAACAATGATTGCGCCAAAAATAGGATGTTCACACAAACACAGGGCCTATAAACAGAAAGTCATCTAAAGAATGCACTATGCCAGCATGAGTAGTGCCAGCCTAAATGCACCAATATAAATAGGAACTACATTTTATTTAAATAGTCACATGAAATGGAGCATCCCATGGGCAAGCATTTAGCTACATAATACTGTCCATCCAATTTGTTACCCATAAATCTCATTTATTACGGGTGCAGAGGCAGGAGCCGTAAAGCTGGTTCGATATCAAGAACAGAAACATTCCAGGATGCCATTATTCACTGATGCCCCGTGTGGGTAAGAAAAATGCTGTATTAGTCTACATTTACCAGGCACTTTATAGGTACGACACCAAGGGGGGGAAATGCACAAAATCTAGAAGTGTGGAATATTTTTGATGTGAGCTCAGTATTCAGCCTTCCAAACTGAAAACGATGGTGACTGCTGAAGCACACCCTAATTATAAACCCAGCCAAACCTGGCCTAGCCTATATGCTAAAAACCACCAATAGCAAAAAACCTAAGAATGTAAATCTGCCTAGTAATAGGGGTTCATAGTCTCCAGCCAATTACAAAAATTAATTCTCAAGCTTAAACAGCCCTCATCTACTTTTCCCACAATACACGCTCCTTCCTTTTAAAATTGAACTCTGTGGTTTCTCTGTTCTAGGACTTTGATGGCAATAAGATTAGTTCCTATCTCTGGTACACAAAATACATTTTGGATTTCTGTGACATTTGTTCTTGATCCAATTTTCAATCGAGCTGTAATTATCCCAATTTTTGAGGCTGTCAACATTTGATTGCGATAGGATCACACACACTTAGCTTGGTGTGCCACTCCTCTTTGCAACTGAAATGTCTTGTTGCACCTGAATCAATATACAAACAATCCCTTCTGTGTCTATCTGTAACACATAGGACCGACTAATCTCTGTCATCACATTTTTGGATCTGCACAGGATTCACTTTTCTTTGCTTACAGTCAATTGCTTTGTGACAGTTATAACACTTGAACTTACTGTACATTTCCTGAACTTTTCACTCAGCTGTCTCACCATTAGATTCATAAAGCTGTAGTAGTGTTTGCCTGTACAGCTACAACCAAGAAGTCAAACTCTGGTGTTATTTCTGAAGCATGACTGTTTTTTCTTTATCATCTATTTGTACACCAACAAACTTTAACTGCTGAGAGACAGACATAATCCTATCTGTATACTGTGATCAATGATTCTTCTGCATTCATGTAGCTTTGTATTGTACAATGCACATCTTAAATGTATTCTTCTCATGAGACTTCCATTATAATATGCATCTTGCAGTGCTGCCCACATGTCTCTAGCTGTCATTTTCCCATGAATACTGGAGTATATATGTTGCTCCATAACCAAACCCATGGTACCCATGGCTTTCTCTATGTCATCTGGGCTTCGACTATCACCAGGATCTATTATTATTATTACCAGTTATTATATAGCGCACACATATTCCGCAGCACTTTACAGAGAATATTCGGCCATTTACATCAGTCCCTGCCCCAGTGGAGCTTACACTCTATATTCCCTATCACATGCTCATACACACATTAGGGTTAATTTTGTTGGGAGCCAATTAACCTACCAGTATATTTTTGGAGAGTGGGAGGAAACTGGAGCACCCGGAGGAAACCCATACAAGCACAGGGAGAATATACAAACTCCACACAGTTAGGGCAGTAGCTGGAATCAAACCCACGACCTCAGTGCTGTGAGGCAGTAATGCTAACCACTACACCATCTGTGCTGCCCAGGATCTACTGTTACTCTCAACAGTCTTTCCTGCTTATATTGCTTTTCCATACTAAATTTACAAGTAGAGCATCTTTAAGTTTAAATAACCTCATAGGCGTAATTCCTGTATGTGTGTTCCTTACAGCCATCACTCTGTACATTACACGTGGCCAAGGTGGTGACTCAGCGTAGATGTAGCATTTGTCTCAAACTTCATAATTTGCTTAACCCCTTCTGCAATATGCTCGGTGCACTCCTGGTGCCTTTTCTTAATTGTATATTGAGGTACCGGTACCTCTTTTATAAAATTAGAATTAATTTTTCTGGGTGCCTGTCAAGAACAAAGCGCCCTTTGATCCTCTGTACATCGTGTCTTGGTCTTTGTCTCACATCTCAGCTCTAGGCCTGACACAGGCGGTGGTTATGGATGGATCTATCTGTGGCAGAGCCGTAACTATACTTTTTGGTGCCCTGTGCCAGATAGAGCATTGGCGCCCCCCATTTTTCAAATAGGGAAATAAGATAGTGCACTAGAAAAAGGGCCATGGCCTCATGGGGAAGGGCCAGGGAAGAGATAGGGGACACCAGGAGATGCTGGGGATATATAGGGACATAATATAGTGCTCCTGAGAGAGGGCCATGGCCTCATGGGGAAGGGCCAGGGAAGAGATAGGGGACACCAGGAGATGCTGGGGATATATAGGGACATAATATAGTGCTCCTGAGAGAGGGCCATGGCCTCATGGGGAATGGCCAGGGAAGAGATAGGGGAGGCCAGGAGACGCTGGGGATAAATAGGGACATAATAAAGTGCACCTGAGAGAGGGCCATGGCCTCATGGGGAAGGGTCAGGGAAGAGATAGGAGAGGCCGGGAGATGCTGGGGATAAATAGGGACATAATATAGTGCACCTGAGAGAGGGACATGGCTTCATGTGGAAGGGCCAGGGAAGAGATACGGTAGGCCAGAAGGTGCTGGGGATAGATAGGGACATATAATAGTGCACCTGAGAGAGGGCCATGGCCTCATGGGGAAGGGCCAGGGAAGAGATTGGAGAGGCCAGGAGATGCTGGGGATAAATAGGGACATAATATAGTGCACCTGAGAGAGGGCCATGGCATCATGGGGAAGGCCCAGGGAAGAGATAGGGGAGGCCAGGAGATGCTGGGGATAAATAGTGACATAATATAGCGCACCTGAGAGAGGGCCATGGCCTCGTGGGGAAGGGCCAGGGAAGAGATAGGGGAGGCCAGGAGATGCTGGGGATAAATAGGGACATAATATAGTGCACCTGAGAGAGGGCCATGGCCTCATGGGGAAGGGCCAGGGAAGAGATAGGGGAGGCCAGGAGATGCTGGGGATAAATAGGGACATAATATAGTGCACCTGAGAGAGGGCCATGGCCTCATGGGGAAGGGCCAGGGAAGAGATAGGGGACACCAGGAGATGCTGGGGATATATAGGGACATAATATAGTGCTCCTGAGAGAGGGCCATGGCCTCATGGGGAATGGCCAGGGAAGAGATAGGGGAGGCCAGGAGACGCTGGGGATAAATAGGGACATAATAAAGTGCACCTGAGAGAGGGCCATGGCCTCATGGGGAAGGGTCAGGGAAGAGATAGGAGAGGCCGGGAGATGCTGGGGATAAATAGGGACATAATATAGTGCACCTGAGAGAGGGACATGGCTTCATGTGGAAGGGCCAGGGAAGAGATACGGTAGGCCAGAAGGTGCTGGGGATAGATAGGGACATATAATAGTGCACCTGAGAGAGGGCCATGGCCTCATGGGGAAGGGCCAGGGAAGAGATTGGAGAGGCCAGGAGATGCTGGGGATAAATAGGGACATAATATAGTGCACCTGAGAGAGGACCATGGCCTCATGGGGAAGGCCCAGGGAAGAGATAGGGGAGGCCAGGAGATGCTGGGGATAAATAGGGACATAATATAGTGCACCTGAGAGAGGGCCATGGCCTCATGGGGAAGGCCCAGGGAAGAGATAGGGGAGGCCAGGAGATGCTGGGGATAAATAGGGACATAATATAGTGCACCTGAGAGAGGGCCATGGCCTCATGGGGAAGGCCCAGGGAAGAGATAGGGGAGGCCAGGAGATGCTGGGGATAAATAGGGACATAATATAGTGCACCTGAGAGAGGGCCATGGCCTCATGGGGAAGGCCCAGGGAAGAGATAGGGGAGGCCAGGAGATGCTAGGGATAAATAGGGACAAAATACAGCGCACCTGAGAGAGGGCCATGGCCTCATGGTGAAGGCCCAGGGAAGAGATAGGGGAGGCCAGGAGATGCTGGGGATAAATAGGGACATAATATAGTGCACCTGAGAGAGGGCCATGGCCTCATGGGGAAGGGCCAGGGAAGAGATAGGAGAGGCCAGGAGATGCTGGGGATAAATAGGGACATAATATAGTGCACCTGAGAGGGCCATGGCCTCATGGGGAAGGGCCAGGGAAGAGATAGGGGAGGCCAGGAGATGCTGGGGATAAATAGGGACATAATATAGTGCACCTGAGAGAGGGCCATGGCCTCATGGGGAAGGCCCAGGGAAGAGATAGGGGAGGCCAGGAGATGCTGGGGATAAATAGGGACATAATATAGTGCACCTGAGAGAGGGCCATGGCCTCATGGGGAAGGCCCAGGGAAGAGATAGGAGAGGCCAGGAGATGCTGGGGATAAATAGGGACATAATATAGCGCACCTGAGAAAGGGCCATGGCCTCATGGGGAAGGCCCAGGGAAGAGATAGGAGAGGCCAGGAGATGCTGGGGATAAATAGGGACATAATATAGTACACCTGAGAGAGGGCCATGGCCTCATGGGGAAGGGCCAGGGAAGAGATAGGGGAGGCAAGGAGAGGCTGGGGATAAATAGGGACATAATATAGTGCACCTGAGAGAAGGTCGTGGCCTCATGGGGAAGGGCCAGGGAAGAGATAGGAGAGGCCAGGAGATGCTGGGGATAAATAGGGACATAATATAGTGCACCTGAGAGAGGGCCATGGCCTCATGGGGAAGGGCCATGGAAGAGATAGGGGAGGCCAGGAGATGCTGGGGATAAATAGGGACATAATATAGTGCACCTGAGAGAGGGCCATGGCCTCATGGGGAAGTGCCAGGGAAGAGATAGGGGAGGCCAGGAGATGCTGGGGATAAATAGGGACATAATATAGTGCACCTGAGAGAGGGCCATGGCCTCATGGGGAAGGGCCAGGGAAGAGATAGGAGAGGACAGAAGATGCTGGGGATAAATAGGGACATAATATAGTGCACCTGAGAGAGGGCCATGGCCTCACGGGGAAGGGCCAGGGAAGAGATAGGGGAGGTCAGGAGATGCTGGGGTAAAAGAAGAGGAAGCTACAAGTGAGAATGATAATAAACAGGACAATTAACCTCCCCAAACAGCACCCCCTGCACTTCGGTGCCCTGTGCCAGGTTGCACCACCCAAGTTAGGCCCCTGATCTGTAGGGCAGCTGTCTTTTGTCTTCAGGCATCGCCGGTGGCTGGTGCAATTAAGTTTTTTTTTTTCGTTTTTTGCAAATCACAGTAAACAGAAAAACATTTACACCATGTCTTCTCTGTCCCACATCATTTACACCTCCACATACCTGTCCTGCATCATTTACACCTCCACATACCTGTCCCACATCATTTACATGTCCACATACCTGTCCCACATCATTTACACCTCCACATACCTGTCCTGCATCATTTACACCTCCACATACCTGTCCCAGATCATTTACACCTCCACATACCTGTCCCACATCATTTACACCTCCACATACCTGTCCCGCATCATTTACAAATCAACATACCTGTCCTGCATCATTTACACCTCCACATACCTGTCCCACATCATTTACACCTCCACATACCTGTCCCACATCATTTACACCACCACATACCTGTACCACATCATATACACCTCCACATACCTGTCCCGCATCATTTACACCTCCACATACCTGTCCCACATCATTTACACCTCCACATACCTGTACCACATCATTTACACCTCCACATACCTGTCCCACATCACTTACACCTCCACATACCTGTCCCACATCATTTACACCCCCACATACCTGTCCCACATCATTTACACCTCTACAAACCTGTCCCACATCATTTACACCTCCACATACCTGTCCCATATCACTTACACCTCCACATACCTGTCCCGCATCATTTACACCTCCACATACCTGTCCCACATCATTTACACCTCCACATACCTGTACCACATCATTTACACCTCCACATACCTGTCCCACATCATTTACACCTCCACATACCTGTTCCACATCATTCACACCTCCACATACCTGTCCCACATCATTTACACCTCCACATACCTGTCCCGCATCATTTACACCTCCACATACCTGTCCCGCATCATTTACACCTCCACATCCCTGTCCCGCATCATTTACACCTCCACATACCTGTCCCGCATCATTTACACCTCAACATACCTGTCCCACATCATTTCCACCTCCACATACCTGTCCCACAGCATTTACACCTCCACATACCTGTCCCGCATCATTTCCACCTCCACATACCTGTCCCGCATCATTTACACCTCCACATACCTGTAACGCATCATTTACACCTCCACATACCTGTCCCACATCATTTACACTTCCACATACCTGTCCCACATCATTTACACATCCACATACCTGTCCCACATCATTTGCACCTCCACATACCTGTACCACATCATTTACACCTCCACATACCTGTCCCACATCATTTACACCTCCACATACCTGTACCACATCATTTACACCTCCACATACCTGTACCACATCACTTACACCTCCACATACCTGTCCCACATAATTTACACCTCCACATACCTGTCCCACATCATTTACACCTCTACATACCTGTACCACATCATTTACACCTCCACGTACCGGTCCTACATCATTTACACCTCACATACCTGTCCCACATCATTTACACCATCACTTCTCTGTCCCACATCATTTACACCATCACTTCTCTGTCCCACATCATTTACACCTCCACATACCTGTCCCACATCATTTACACCTCCACATACCTGTCCCACATCATTCACACCTCCACATACCTGTCCCACATCTTTTACACCTCCACATACCTGTCCCACATCATTCACACCTCCACATACCTGTACCACATCATTTACACCTCCACATACCTGTCCCACATCATTTACACCTCCACATACCTGTCCCACATAATTTACACCTCCACATACCTGTCCCACATTATTTACACCTCCACATACCTGTACCACATCATTTGCACCTCAACATAACTGTATAACATCATTTACACCTCCACATACCAGTCCTGTATAATTTTCACCACCACATACCTGTCCCACATATTTTACACCTCCACATACCTGTACAACATCACGTACACCTCCACATACCTGTCCCACATCATTTACACCTCAACATACCTGTCCCACATCATTTACACCTCCACATACCTGTCCCACATCATTTGCACCTCCACATACCTGTTCCCCATCATTTATATCTCCACATACCTGTCCCTCATTATTTACACCTTCACACACCTGTCCCACATCATTTACACCTCCACACACCTGTCCCACATCATTTACACCTCCACATACCTGTCCCCCATCATTTACACCTCCACATACCTGTCCTACATCATTTACACCTCCACATACCTGTACCACATCATTTGCACCTCAACATAACTGTATAACATCATTTACACCTCCACATACCTGTCCTGTATAATTTTCACCACCACATACCTGTCCCACATAATTTACACCTCCACATACCTGTACAACATCACTTACACCTCCACATACCTGTCCCACATCATTTACACCTCAACATACCTGTCCCACATCATTTACACCTCCACATACCTGTCCCACATCATTTGCACCTCCACATACCTGTTCCCCATCATTTATATCTCCACATACCTGTCCCTCATTATTTACACCTCCACACACCTGTCCCACATCATTTACACCTCCACACACCTGTCCCACATCATTTACACCTCCACATACCTGTCCTGCATCATTTACACCTCCGCATACCTGTACCACATCATTTACACCTCCACATACCTGTCCCACATCATTTACACCTCCACATACCTGTTCCACATCATTCACACCTCCACATACCTGTCCCACATCATTTACACCTCCACATACCTGTCCCACATCATTCACACCTCCACATACCTGTCCCACATCATTTACACCTCCACATACCTGTCCTACATCATTTACACCTCCACATACCTGTCCTACATCATTTACACCTCCACATACCTGTCCCCCATCATTTACACCTCCATATACCTATCCCCCATCATTTACACCTCCACATACCTGTCCCACATCATTTACACCTCCACATACCTGTCCTACATCATTTACACCTCCACATACCTGTCCTACATCATTTACACCTCCACATACCTATCCCCCATCATTTACACCTCCATATACCTGTGCTGCATCATTTACACCTTCGCATACCTGTCCTACATCATTTACACCTCCACATAACTGTCCTGCATCATTTAACCCATTATTGAGCTTTTTAGAGAAATTCACCTGAAAACCGACATATTTTTTATTGGCCAAATTATGCTATTTATACCCCACCTCCAAGTGCCTGATTATTCATTTGGAGGGGTACACCAGAAGGTTTGCAGTGTGGGCTCGATTCAGACCCACTCGCAAGGATCCGTACGCTCATTCTCAGCGTATGCAAATGCAGCTAGATGACATCAAGGCAGGCGACAACACAGCAAGGCATAAGCACGCCCACTATGTCCTGGCCTTCGATCGCTTCGTGTATGCAGATGTCCACCAGCCTGTCTTAAAATGCCTACTTGCGCAAGTTATCTCCAGGAAGTGTATGTAACCATCGGAAGTGAACGCAGCGCTTGAGGTTGACTATACCCTGCCGCAAGCTCTGCGAGCACTTCAGTGTTAAATACAACCAGGCTGATGGAGAACAGTTCGCAGAACCCAGCTCGCACCTGACTGAATTGACCCCTTTGTTTGATACCACTGTGTTACGTTAATGTAGAGCCTGACAGTGGGTAACCCCGGCCACATGTGACATGCGATGTGCGGACATGGGGCAGTCATACCGGATTTATACATCATGGACAATGTGAAACTCGCAGAATATCATATGAATGACTCACTGCTTGGAAAACAAACAACTCGTAACAGTCATTTATCCCAATGTGGGAGAAAGTCTAAGGATGGTTTTAATTCAGAGCGAGCATTCTTTCCCACAATTTGGCATTCAGGAACATCAGAAAATTAGAATTGCAGAGCAATAAAATTGGTAACAAAGCCGAGGCCCGTGGGAAGAGAAGAGATCGTACACGTCTCTCCGGTTGTGTCTAACCTCTCAGCACAATGTAATTAAGTGAGTGTCAGGATTACAGAGAGCGCAGATAGCTGGACTCGGTCGCTCTCAGGCAGGATGTTACTCGCTGTTTCCTTAATGTCACTAGGTGCTGCCACATCTGTAAGACAGTCTGTGGGAATTCCGATGCAAGGACCTGTGGGCCTGATTCAGACCCGGTCGCGAGCGCTCGCAACCGGGTCGATGTTTGCCCACTGGGCAAGAGCCCCGGCTAGTGACGGGTGCTCCGTTCCTCTGGGTATTGCACTAAAGGGGGTGAGCTGTCGATGTTGATTGACAGCTCGCCCCGTTTGGTAGGCGGGCAGGGGGGGTGGCTGGCCAAACGGAGGCATTCCCGAAGTAGGAGAGATTCCGGCTCTATTAGAGCCAGAAGCTCTCTGGGGCTTGCGGCCACGAGACACTACCACAAGGGTCTCGTCGCAAGCCCGATGGTCGCGATGGTCTTGACCATCGTGACCATCAACCTGGCCGCTCGCAATAGCTGTGGGTGGTGACCCACAGCTATGCGAGCGGCCCGGAGGTCGCTCAAAGAAAGCAGAGGGCCGGCCCTGATTCAGAGCGAGCGCTCTGTCAGAGCGTCCGTCTCTGAATCAGGCCCAGTGTCAGCACTATTATTAATTTATTATTTATTTATTACCAGTTATTTATATAGTGCACACATATTCCGCAGCGCTTTATATAGAATATTCGGCCATTCACATCAGTCCCTGCCCCAGTGGAGCTTACAATCTATATTCCCTATCACATGCTCACACACACACACACACACACACACTAGGGTTAATTTTTGTGTTGGGAGCCAATTAACCTACCAGTATATTTTTGGGGTGTGGGAGGAAACCGGAGCACCTGGAGGAAACCCACGCAAGCACAGGGAGAATATATAAACTCTGCACAGTTACGGCCGTGATGGGAATCGAAACCGTGGGAATCAGTGCTGTGAGGCAGTAACGCTAACCATTACACCGTCTGTACTGCCCAAGTATATTTGTATTTCTATCATTATTTTATTGTAGATCCAGTGGAATAAGGGGACAAGATGTGGAGCGTTTCTAGGTGAGATTAGGCCATGTACAGTACATGGAGAGTCATTTATGTAACATGGTGTTTGGATGATAGAACGATATCTATCAACCATCCTAGGAGCTCATGTTCCCTGATGCTGGCTACGTAGTATCAGGAGCATAAATAGCTAGAAAAGTAGATTATATCTGAGGGATAAGGGAAGAGCCTGGGATGGGGGCAAAATAGACAAAGGGCAAGGACACCGGCCTGAAGGGAGTAGGAGTAAAACTCTAAGGTTTCATACCAAGGGGGCCTGTTCAATACAATAATTAAGTATCCAACTTGTCGAAAGTTTCGTCAGTGCAGAGCATAGCTCCGTGCGGGAACAGGTGATCCAAAAGTTAGCTGTCCCTGTGATGCGAAGTAGCAGTGATACTTACTATTGCCGGGTCTGCCCCGTGTACATGCATGACCTGAGCTCACACATGTGTAAGGCCGCAGGGAACACAGGGCTGGAGGAATTCAATTGGATCCCTCTTTGCAACCAGGACCTCCTTCCCATAGAAAGGAGCTGGGGCACTGGGAACCAACGCTATCTGAAGGTGGAGCAAGTTCCCACATGCAAAGTTCGAAAACTTTTATTTTTGAAGAATGAATACAAAAGGTCTGACCCAAGTCTACGGCATCTAAACGCCATTTCTGCCTAAATAAGCTGCTGAGAAGTCGCCATCCGAAATGTGGTGCTTACAATGTCCTGGAAGTCCTGCCCTGCTTTATCCAGAATACTGACGCAGATTGTCAGTTTAGCTTTAAGGTGGATTTGGGGAAGATTAAGTTCCTCTTGTTCTACTGTTATCCTCCCCTTAGCCACACCCTCCTTCCCTGATTGGTCCTTCACTGTCATGTGTCTTCACGTGTGTCACCCATCTATGGTTTTCAGTTGCTGCTGAACCATTTCATTTCCATCCCTAGGACAGGGGATACCTGGGGAGGAGGCTGGTCTGCAGGAACAAAGCCTGGCAGATGCCACCTCCATGGCAGCAAGGCTCCACTCACTTGAAACAAGCTAAATTCTAGGAGCTTTTTCTTTCATATAACAAAGTAACCGAACATTATTAAAAGTGGTTTCTTGAGAAACACAAAGGTGGAACGTGAGAGAATGTAACTGTGTGTTCTGTGACTTGCACATGGGATAATACTGTAGGTTCATCGAAAGGGTTAAGAAGTATGTTTCTGCGCTGCTGCTGTGGATGTGGTAATAGGTCTCAGTATCATAAATAAAACATAGATGGGAAGTGCGTTTCCTGCAGAACACAGCGGCCAATCATACAGGAGACAAAGAGCAGATTGTGTCCATTACGGCTGTCTGCCATGTTGTACTTGTAGCATTTCAGATAGGGACTGAATGGATGCTCTTACATGAATATCAGATTGGGCTGTATTCAGCTTCGCTCTCTGGCTTCCAGTTCACATAAATCTTTGCATCATAGACCATTATATAGAACATTCCCCTCTATTTATGTTGGTACAATATCCAGAGTAGGTTTTACTCTACAGAGGGCTCTTGTAAACTTCCTCTTTGATATTAATCTTTGACTAACTGGCAGGATTTCCAGGCAGCCATGATGGTTGTGTCCAGTGTTCCCCGGGTACTAAGGGCATGAGTAGGAGAGGTGGTACAGGAAGCCATGATGGTTGTGTCCAGTGTTCCCCGGGTACTAAGGGCATGAGTAGGAGAGGTGGTACAGGAAGCCATGATGGTTGTGTCCAGTGTTCCCCGGGTACTAAGGGCATGAGGAGAGGTGGTACAGGCAGCCATGATGGTTCTGTCCAGTGTTCCCCGGGTACTAAGGGCATGAGTAGGAGAGGTGGTACAGGAAGCCATGATGGTTGTGTCCAGTGTTTCCCGGGTACTAAGGACATGAGTAGGACAGTTGGTACAGGAAGCCATGATGGTTGTGACCAGTCTTCCCTGGGTACTAAGGGCATGAGTAGGAGTGGTGGTACAGGAAGCCATGATGGTTGTGTCTAGTGTTCCCCGGGTACTAAGGGCATGTGTAGGAGAGGTGGTACAGGCAGCCATGATAGTTGTGTCCAGTGTTCCCCGGGTACTAAGGGCATGTGTAGGAGAGGTGGTACAGGCAGTCTTGATGGTTGTGTTCAGTGTTCCCCGGGTACTGAGGGCATGTGTAGGAGAGGTGGTACAGGCAGCCATGATGGTTGTGTCCAGTGTTCCCTGGGTACGAAGGGCATGAGTAGGAGAGGTGGTACAGGAAGCCATGATGGTTGTGTCCAGTGTTCCCCGGGTACTAAGGGCATGTGTAGGAGAGGTGGTACAGGCAGCCATGATGCTTGTGTCCAGTGTTCCCCGGGTACTAAGGGCATGAGTAGGAGAGGTGGTACAGGAAGCCATGATGGTTATGTCCAGTGTTCCCCGGGTACGAAGGGCATGTGTAGGAGAGGTGGTACAGGCAGCCATGATGGTTGTGTCCAGTGTTCCCCGGGTACTAAGGGCATGTGTAGGAGAGGTGGTACAGGAAGCCATGATGGTTGTGTCCTGTGTTTCCTGAGTACTAACGGTGAGGGTAGGAGATGTGGTACAGGCAGCCTTGATGGTTGTGTCCAGTGTTCCCTGGGTACATAGGGCATGAGTAGGAGAGGTGGTACAGGCAGCCATGATGGTTCTGTTCTGTGTTCCCCGGGTACTAAGGGCATGAGTAGGAGTGATAGTACAGGCAGCCATGATGGTTGTCTCCTGTGTTTCCTGAGTACTAACGGTGTGTGTAGTAGTGTTGTACAGGCAGCCATGAAGGAACTGTTCCGTGGTCCCTGAGTACTAATGTCTGGTGTAGGAGTGGTGGTATCATGGTACTAGCTCTATCAGATATTGCAGCCTACTCATTATACTATAAATGGCCCGGTAGCCATGTGGAAACGCTAGTTTCCGCATATTTAAGTTACCGGGCCATTCATCATCAGGGGTCCGATAGGAGCCCCTTGGTAATCAGCAAACTCCAAAACTGACAATTTTCGGAGTTTGCTGTCGAGAACAAGTGCCATCTTTGGGTCACGCATGCATAGCCGGGACGGGGAGGAGGTAAGTAGCACGGCTACTTCTGTAGCTGCGATACTAACCGAGGGGACAGCTGCTATTCGGAGCAGTTGTCCCCACACCGCAGCAATAATGAATTACTCCGGTGTCACATTTCCCCCGCTGCGAGTTGGATACTTCATCATCGGAGACCATACGACCATCGATGATGAATAAGCCCCCTTATACGTAATTTTGACCAGTTTAGTTTATTAGGCTCAGCTGCCATAAGAGAACAGTTAATGTCCCCAGTCACGTTAGTGACAGGGCTTTCAGGCAAGTCTTATTACATAATAGATGTCATTAAGTGATAGTATAGCTCTCTTATTTCTCATATACAGTCACTTTTTACTCCAATTTACCATTGTTCCACTGTCATAAATATTTAAATGTAACGTTACCATATGCAGCCATGACAGGAGCGATGGATAAGTGCAATATGTCACCTTATTGCATATAGAACACAAGCAGAGGGAGATAAAAGAAGAGCATTGTCCAGGCTCAATGACATGGTCCGTCATGCAGCATGGTGGCACAGTGGTTAGCATTGCTATCTCACAGTTCAGCTGTCATAACCACCGCACTATCTGGTTTGCGTCTCCTCCCACTCCAATAACAGACTGGTCATTTGTGATAACAGAGTTCACTGTACTATGGACAACTTCTTCTAATGGGCGCTGTCCCGACATGAGATTATTGATACATTAGTTCATGACTTCATCTCTTATTGATGTGAGTAGCAGTGATAATATGGGGTACAGTACGTAAGGAGTGATTTCCAGTATTCATCATTAATAGGCTCTTTAGGCTGTAAACTGCAATGGGCAGGAACTGGTGTGAATGATACATATACTCAGCGATGTGTAATACTGTATGGCGATGCTTTATGCAGTAAATAAACATCCTGGCATACACTTATCCAATTATTATATTTACAGAATGTCAATGGACAATGTAATCTGTGATTTTTATTTATTTTTACATGCAAGTAGCAAAAAATCAAACCAGGCGGCCTCTGCACCCCTGACCCGAAGTATCAGGTTAATATGTTCCATGTAGAGAGCATCCCGCGAGTGTTATGTGCATGTTTCCCACACATAATCCTGCCAGGATCCCCCTCCTCCCAGATTCTCATCCTTCTCTTACTGGGATCTGGTTTAACTTACTACTTTCTAGAGCTATTTCCATTCTTTAAGATTTCTTTACTTATATTCAACCACTAAATCCCCCCCACCCGCGGCCTCTATAGGAGTACAGACCGGGCAAGTGCCCCTGCTGAGAAGTCTTTATACAGGAAGGATAACCAGAGGTGTCCGATCTCTCCCAGGCCTGATACTACTGTGCAAACAGGTTCATTATAACATTACTGATTCAAACAATTCTGACCACTGTCTTCAGATCGTCTGCATAGGACACAACTCACTAAGATCACCTGCATAGGACACGACTCACTCAGATACCTGCATAGGACACAACTCACTCAGATCGCCTGCGTAGGACACAACTCACTCAGATCACCTGCATAGGACACAACTCACTCAGATCGCCTGCATAGGACACAACTCACTCAGATCACCTGCATAGGACACAACTCACTCAGATACCTGCGTAGGACACAACTCACTCAGATCACCTGCATAGGAGACAACTCACTCAGATCACCTGCATAGGACACAACTCACTCAGATACCTGCATAGGACACAACTAACTCAGATCACCTGTATAGGACACAACTCACTCAGATAACTGCATTGGACACAACTCACTCAGATCACCTGTATAGGACACAACTCACTCAGATCACCTGTATAGGACACAACTCACTCAGATCACCTGCATAGGACACAACTCACTCAGATTACCTACATAGGACACAACTCACTCAGATAACTGCATAGGACACAACTCACTCAGATCACCTGTATAGGACACAACTCACTCAGATCACCTGTATAGGACACAACTCACTCAGATCACCTGCATAGGATACAACTCACTCAGATACCTGCATAGGACACAACTCACTCAGATCACCTGTATAGGAGACAACTCACTCAGATACCTGCATAGGACACAACTCACTCATATCACCTGCATAGGACACAACTCACTCAGATTACCTACATAGGACACAACTCACTCAGATCACCTGCATAGGAGACAACTCACTCAGATCACCTGCATAGGACACAACTCACTCAGATCTCCTGCATAGGACACAACTCACTCAGATACCTGCATAAGACACAACTCACTCAGATCACCTGCATAGGACACAACTCACTCAGATACCTGCATAGGACACAATTCACTCAGATCACCTGCATAGGGCACAACTCACTCAGATCACCTGCATAGGACACAACTCACTCAGATCGCCTGCATAGGACACAACTCACTCAGATCACCTGCATAGGAGACAACTCACTCAGATCACCTGCATAGGACACAACTCACTCAGATCCCCTGCATAGGACACAACTCACTCAGATTACCTGCATAGGACACAACTCACTCAGATCACCTGCATAGGACACAACTCACTCAGATCGCCTGCATAGGACACAACTCACTCAGATCACCTGCATAGGACACAACTCACTGAGATCACCTGCATAGGAGACAACTCACTCAGATACCTGCATAGGAGACAACTCACTCAGATCAACTGCATAGGAGACAACTCACTCAGATCACCTGCATAGGACACAACTCACTCAGATCGCCTGCATAGGAGACAACTCACTCAGATCACCTGCATAGGAGACAACTCACTCAGATACCTGCATAGGACACAACTCACTCAGATCACCTGCATAGGACACAACTCACTCAGATCACCTGCATAGGACACAACTCACTCAGATCACCTGCATAGGACACAACTCACTCAGATTACCTACATAGGACACAACTCACTCAGATCGCCTCCATAGGACACAAATCACTCAGATACCTGCATAGGAGACAACTCACTCAGATCACCTGCATAGGACACAACTCACTCAGATCACCTGCATAGGACACAACTCACTCAGATACCTGCATAGGAGACAACTCACTCAGATAACCTGCATAGGACACAACTCACTCAGATCACCTGCATAGGACACAACTCACTCGGATATCTGCATAGGAGACAACTCACTCAGATACCTGCATAGGAGACAACTCACTCAGATCACCTGCATAGGACACAACTCACTCAGATCGCCTGCGTAGGACACAATTCACTCAGATACCTGCGTAGGACACAACTCACTCAGATCACCTGCGTAGGACACAACTCACTCAGATCGCCTGCGTAGGACACAACTCACTCAGATCGCCTGCGTAGGACACAACTCACTCAGATCGCCTGCGTAGGACACAACTCACTCAGATACCTGCGTAGGACACAACTCACTCAGATCACCTGCATAGGACACAACTCACTCAGATCACCTGCATAGGACACAACTCACTCAGATCACCTGCATAGGACACAACTCACTCAGATCACCTGCATAGGACACAACTCACTCAGATCACCTGCATAGGACACAACTCACTCAGATACCTGTATATTACACAACTCACTCAGATCACCTGCATAGGACACAACTCACTCAGATACCTGCATAGGACACAACTCACTCAGATCACCTGCGTAGGACACAACTCACTCAGATCACCTGCGTAGGAGACAACTCACTCAGATACCTGCATAGGACACAACTCACTCAGATCACCTGCATAGGACACAACTCACTCAGATCACCTGCATAGGACACAACTCACTCAGATCACCTGCATAGGACACAACTCACTCAGATACCTGCATAGGACACAACTCACTCAGATCACCTGCATAGGACACAACTCACTCAGATCACCTGCATAGGACACAACTCACTCAGATCACCTGCATAGGACACAACTCACTCAGATACCTGCATAGGACACAACTCACTCAGATACCTGTATAGGACACAACTCACTCAGATACCTGCATAGGAGACAACTCACTCAGATCACCTGCCTAGGACACAACTCACTCAGATACCTGCATAGGACACAACTCACTCAGATCACCTGCATAGGACACAACTCACTCAGATCACCTGCATAGGACACAACTCACTCAGATCACCTGCATAGGACACAACTCACTCAGATCACCTGCATAGGACACAACTCACTCAGACACCTGCATAGGACACAACTCACTCAGATCACCTGCATAGGACACAACTCACTCAGATCACCTGCATAGGAGACAACTCACTCAGATCACCTGCATAGGACACAACTCACTCAGATACCTGCATAGGAGATAACTCACTCAGATCACCTACATAGGACACAACTCACTCAGATCACCTGCATAGGACACAACTCACTCAGATCACCTGTATAGGACACAACTCACTCAGATCACCTGCATAGGACACAACTCACTCAGATACCTGCATAGGACACAACTCACTCAGATACCTGCATAGGAGACAACTCACTCAGATACCTGCATAGGAGACAACTCACTCAGATACCTGCATAGGAGACAACTCACTCAGATCACCTGTATAGGACACAACTCACTCAGATCACCTGCATAGGACACAACTCACTCAGATACCTGCATAGGACACAACTCACTCAGATCACCTACATAGGACACAACTCACTCAGATACCTGCATAGGAGACAACTCACTCAGATCACCTGCATAGGAGACAACTCACTCAGATACCTGCATAGGAGACAACTCACTCAGATACCTGCGTAGGACACAACTCACTCAGATCACCTGCATAGGACACAACTCACTCAGATCACCTGCATAGGACACAACTCACTCAGATCACCTGCATAGGACACAACTCACTCAGATACCTGCATAGGACACAACTCACTCAGATACCTGCATAGAAGACAACTCACTCAGATACCTGCATAGTAGACAACTCACTCAGATCACCTGTATAGGACACATCTCACTCAGATCACCTGCATAGGACACAACTCACTCAGATACCTGCATAGGACACAACTCACTCAGATCACCTACATAGGACACAACTCACTCAGATACCTGCATAGGAGACAACTCACTCAGATTACCTGCATAGGAGACAACTCACTCAGATACCTGCATAGGAGACAACTCACTCAGATCACCTGCATAGGACACAACTCACTCAGATCACCTGTATAGGACACAACTCACTCAGATACCTGCATAGGACACAACTCACTCAGATACCTGCATAGGAGACAACTCACTCAGATACCTGCATAGGAGACAACTCACTCAGATCACCTGTATAGGACACAACTCACTCAGATACCTGCATAGGACACAACTCACTCAGATACCTGCATAGGAGACAACTCACTCAGATCACCTGCATAGGAGACAACTCACTCAGATACCTGCATAGGAGACAACTCACTCAGATCACCTGTATAGGACACAACTCACTCAGATCACCTGCATAGGACACAACTCACTCAGATCACCTGCGTAGGACACAACTCACTCAGATCACCTGCATAGGACACAACTCACTCAGATACCTGCATAGGAGACAACTCACTCAGATCACCTGCATAGGAGACAACTCACTCAGATCACCTACATAGGAGACAACTCACTCATATTACCCCCATTCCTGCAAAATACATCCATCTGCTGTTGCCATTCCAAATTTTGCTTTAATGAAGGGTCACTGTATCAGACCCCAGTCGTGTAGGTATTAGAGTAGGGGTGGGCAATAAGAGGCACCTCAGCTGTTGTAGAACTACACATCCCAGCATGGCCTGCCAAAGTTTTGCTATTTGGCCATGCTAAAACTAGTGGATTTGGCATGCGGGGATCTGTAGTTCAACAACAGCTGGAGGGACGCTTATTCCCCACCCCTGTATTAGAGGGTACGTGCCTTGGGCAGCAGGCTTGGCAGGAGGGCATCAGACTGAGGAATTTGATAAATGCTGTAAAAGTATTTCATGTTTCCTTTGTGTTGCTCATCTCCTGGGACACTAGAGTGTAATGCTGCGGGGGTCAGGGGTTAATTTGGAAAGCATTTGTGTGTCACCCCCCCCCCCCCTCCCCCAATACACTGCCTGGCAGTCTTTCAAGCAAAGAAACCAGAGATCTGGGAGTCTGCACTGCAAATAGAGCTGAGCAGGATGGTGTCATCATTGTGTATAGATACAATTCTGTAGAGGTGTGAATGACTGGAGGTACAACCCTATTATCAGTTTATTTATTATCATTTACTGATTTAAAGCCAGCGTCTTCTTATAGCATTCTCCTTTGCATTATAAAGAGGTCAAATCATGTTCTCTATGTTATAAAAAGGTCATTGAAATATGGAACGCAGGCGTGCCAGTGCGTTTAAACGCCATTACAGGGGCGTGCATAAATTATCCACTGTGTAGCCATACGCAGTGTGAGGTCTCATAGCGTGCGTGGCTGAGTGAGGTCTGGGCTTGTGCAAGTGTGCGTATGGGTCCGATATTACTCGGTGTTACCAATGGTTTAGCTATTCTGCTAAGTATTACAGATGTATGGTGAAGTGGGTGTCCTTATGTAGTGCAAAGTTTGCATTGCGGTCGCAGAGGGGTGGCTTGCTATTGCAGTTGAACTGCGTGTGCGTACGCAGTATCGCGATCCATCAGGCCCAGAGTCAGGAGCCACTCATACTGATATCCTGCTGCTGGGGAATTTTAGTGGCTCCTCGCTGCCTTGTTGAACTGGTGCTGTGGACAAAACGTTGCAGAGTGGGACTTCTATGTTAGAGTACATCACAGAGGAAGAATTCCTCATGGTTTGCATTATTTTGTTACATTATAATGAATAAGTGCATTCATAGGATAGTGTCTGATCAGGAGCAACTTTTAGTCTTAAAGCTATGAACCTTGGGCCTGGTTCAGACCCGGTTGCAAGCACTGAGCGCTCGCAACAGGGTCGATGGTGGCCCACAGCGCATGCGCATGACGGAGCCGGCTCCGTTGTGCGCATGCGCGAGACCTGGCTAGCGACGGGCAATCCGTTGCTCCAGGTCTCGCACCAAAGGGGGTGTTAAGTGACAGCTCGCCCCCTTTGGTGGGCGGGCCGGGGGGGTGGCTGCCCAAACGGAGGCGTACCCATGAGAACGCCTACCGTTTGGGGGCGGCCCCACTGACATCACAAGTGATTTCAGTGAGAGAGCTTCTGGCTCTCTGGGGCTTGCGGCCACGAGGCCCTACCCGTTCACAATAGCTGTGGGTGGTCATCGACAGCTATGCGAGAGGCCAAGAGGCCGCTCCAAAAAAAAAAAAAGGCCCTGATTTAGAGCGAGCGCTCTGTCAAAGCGACTGGGTCTGAATCAGGCCCCCTGTCCCTTAGCCAATCAGCATCAGCAGTCTCAGGACAGATAACCGGGAATAAGCCAAGAAGGTTAGCGGGTAGAAGGTAGGCAGGTAGAAGTTAAGCAGGTAGAAGGTAGGCAGGGAGAAGGTAGGTAGGGTGAAGTTAGGCAGGGAGAAGGTAGGCAGGGAGAAGGTAAGCAGGGAGAAGGTAGGCAGGTAGAAGGTAGACAGGGAGAAGGTAGGTAGGGTGAAGTTAGGCAGGGAGAAGGTAGGCAGGGAGAAGGTAAGCAGGGAGAAGGTAGGCAGGTAGCAGGTAGACAGGGAGAAGGTAGGTAGGGTGAAGTTAGGCAGGGAGAAGGTAGGCAGGGAGAAGGTAAGCAGGGAGAAGGTAGGCAGGTAGCAGGTAGGCAGGGAGAAGGTAGGCAGATAGAAGGTAGACAGGGAGAAGGTAGGTAGGGTGAAGTTAGGCAGGGAGAAGGTAGGCAGGGAGAAGGTAAGCAGGGAGAAGGTAGGCAGGTAGCAGGTAGACAGGGAGAAGGTAGGTAGGGTGAAGTTAGGCAGGGAGAAGGTAGGCAGGGAGAAGGTAAGCAGGGAGAAGGTAGGCAGGTAGCAGGTAGGCAGGGAGAAGGTAGGTAGGGTGAAGTTAGGCAGGGAGAAGGTAGGCAGGGAGAAGGTAAGCAGGGAGAAGGTAAGCAGGTAGCAGGTAGGCAGGGAGAAGGTAGGTAGGGTGAAGTTAGGCAGGGAGAAGGTAGGCAGGTAGCAGGTAGGCAGGGAGAAGGTAGGTAGGGTGAAGTTAGGCTGGGAGAAGGTAGGCAGCGAGAAGGTAAGCAGGTAGCAGGTAGGCAGGGAGAAGGTAGGTAGGGTGAAGGTAGGCAGGGAGAAGGTAGACAGGGAGAAGGTAGACAGGGAGAAGGTAGGCAGGTAGAAGGTAGGTAGGGTGAAGGTAGGCAGGGAGAAGGTAGACAGGGAGAAGGTAGGTAGGGTGAAGGTAGGCAGGGAGAAGGTAGACAGGGAGAAGGTAGGCAGGGTGAAGTTAGGCAGGGAGAAGGTAGGCAGGTAGCAGGTAGGCAGGGAGAAGGTAGGTAGGGTGAAGTTAGGCAGGGAGAAGGTAGGCAGGGAGAAGGTAAGCAGGGAGAAGGTAGGCAGGTAGAAGGTAGGCAGGGAGAAGGTAGGCAGGTAGAAGGTAGGCAGGGAGAAGGTAGGCAGGGAGAAGGTAGACAGGGAGAAGGTAGGCAGGGAGAAGGTAGGCAGGTAGAAGGTAGGTAGGGAGAAGGTAGGCAGGGAGAAGGTAGGCAGGGAGGCAGCAGGAATGGAGTCTTCAGGAAGCCACAGACCAAGAGTTATATAGTGGGAGGAGCAGGGTCCCCAGCAGCACAGAGTATATCAGGAGATGAGTGATGTGTTAGTGAGGACGGGGCTGCATGTCACAGGGGAAGTGACATGATGTGAGGAGGGGAATGGAGGCAGCAGGAAGCCACAGACTGAGAGTTATATAGTGGGAGGAGCAGGGTCCCCAGCAGCACAGAGTATATCAGGAGATGAGTGATGTGTTAGTGGGGACAGGGCTGCATGTGACAGGGGCAGTGACAGGATGTGAGGAGGGGAATGGAGGCAGCAGGAAGCCACAGACTTAGAGTTATATAGTGGGAGGAGCAGGGCCCCCAGCAGCACAGAGTATATCAGGAGATGAGTGATGTGTCAGTGAGGACAGGGCTGCATGTGACAGGGGCAGGTACATGATGTGAGGAGGGGAATTGAAGCAGCAGGAAGCCGTAGACTGAGAGTTATATAGTGGGAGGAGCAGGGTCCCCAGCAGCACAGAGTATATCAGGAGATGAGTGATGTGTCAGTGAGGACAGGGCTGCATGTGACAGGGGCAGTGACATGATGTGAGGAGGGGAATGGGGGCAGCAGGAAGCCACAGATAAAGCGTTATATAGTGGGAGGAGCAGGGTCCCCAGCAGCACAGAGTATATCAGGAGATGAGTGATGTATTAGTGAGGACAGGGCTGCATGTGACAGGGGCAGTGACATGATGTGAGGAGGGGAATGGGGGCAGCAGGAAGCCACAGACAAAGCGTTATATAGTGGGAGGAGCAGGGTCCCCAGCAGCACAGAGTATATCAGGAGATGAATTATGTGTTAGTGAGGACAGGGCTGCATGTGACAGGGGCAGTGACATGATGTGAGGAGGGGAATGGGGGCAGCAGGAAGCCACAGACAAAGCGTTATATAGTGGGAGGAGCAGGGTCCCCAGCAGCACAGAGTATATCAGGAGATGAGTGTTGTATTAGTGAGGACAGGGCTGCATGTGACAGGGGCAGTGACATGAAGTGAGGAGGGGAATGGGGGCAGCAGGGAGCCACAGACTGAGAGTTATATAGTGGGAGGAGAAGGTGCCCCATCAGCACAGAGCATCGATACAAGACTTTTATTATATGTAGTAAGATTGAGGTTTAAATGTGTACATATAATTTGAATTTAATGAATAGAGTGGAACACTGGCCAGTTGTCTGCTGTCTATATTAGGCTATCCCTATTACGTGGTTCCACTGTTTTACATTTGCTAAACCTAGAGAAGTTTTATTGCTATTTTATTATTACTAGATATAATCTATGCATTCTGCTCACTCCTGTACATTGCCCCAGTCACACAGTCACACACTGTAGCTATGATTAAGAAAACCTGCAGAATAGGAATATTCTGGTGCAGACAAACTATTTATAATAAGAGAGAAGATTGGTGACAACTTTCACAAAGACTTATGTTCCGCCTTAATGCTCTGTTATAAAGAACTCGCTGTGATCACGTCTATCCGCGACTCTGTGTTACACCTGAATGTAAAAGTGAGTGATGCCTCTTTCCTCCGGTGAAAGCTGATGCTTCTGTCACCACAGCAGAAACCGCGTGTGACAATGATCTCTGTCATCTCATCGTCCATAAAACACAGCGCTGAGGAATCGTATCGCTGTCCGGAACATTATTCTTCTTGTCTCTACTGATCGTTTTACACCTCCAAACATCGGGCTACAGTCTCTCACCAGCCCCCAACCTCTGCCGGCTTCCCTCGTGATCCCCCGGCAGCCCATTACTCTGTATTTCCTATAGCACATCATACAGCACAAGACGCCTATTTGCGGCTGTGCTGTCACTTTGCTGGTTGGGATGGAAATAAACTGACCCGACTTGGAGGCTTGTTCGTGAAATGAACGGTTCTCCATACATTTTAGTCTAAGAGCCTCATTCAGAGATGCGCGCTCTTCCGATTTTTATGCAGTTGAGCGATTATCGGTGACTTGCGCTTGCGCACACCCTCAGCACGCACACCCTACAGCCACAGACAGACATGCCACATAAACCTTGTCCTGAGTATTTCCTAGTGTTATGGACATTTGAAGCCATGTTGGTGGTTCTGGTCTCACCCCTGCTTTTAGTTTTAACTAATGTCCAATTTACCAGAAAAGCAGAGTATATTGCCGGGAAAATAATAACCCCACGGTGATTAATATATACAGTAGTACCCACTTCTGCTCTGTAATTGTGCGGCTACATTTGTGGGCGCCTCCCAGCCGTCCTGGTAGAGTAGACAAGTATGGTCCAAATACTAGTATATTATAATGGGCGGAATTCAATTGTTTTTGCGGCCCGCATCTCCCGTCTAAAGTGACAGGAGATCGCGGGCCGCTATTCAATTGTGCCAGAATTTCACGCTGATCACACCCATAGAGGTCAGGTTTAGCCGCGTAAAGCAGCTAAACCCGACCAAAGTGCTGGGCGCGATCGCGAAAAGTGATGTTTGGGTGCCCAAACATGTCACTTTTCTCACATTTCAGCTCTCATCCCCCTGGGGCTGCGAGCTGAAATGTAGCGCTTGGCAGCTGATCGCGCCCGACAGGAGCAAGAATAGAATAGCTCCGTCGGGCGTGATAGGGGCTGGAGAGAATTGAATTCCGCCCTTTGTCTTTAAAGTACATTTTTAAGACTGGATTCATGAATTGTGATACAGCAAAATGTTCTCGACCGGGATAACATCTTCACTGGTGACTAATGATCCATGGAGAGGATACAGAAGTGGGTCACACAATTATAGGGTTGGACAGTAAATGTCATGGTGCCAGGACACCCCTCGCCCCATTACCATGCTAAGTTTCCCTATGGATGCCTGTCTGTCTGACAATGTGTAGTAGGATACATACGGTATATTTGTTACTCTATACCGATAACTATGCTTGCGGGTCCCATATTGTTCTGAGACTAATAAATAGCGGAGGAGGACTTCTCCTATATACAGTGATTTTTGCACTTTATATTATGCATACACACACTGGTTCTGCATTGGTTGCAGTATATGTATCCAATCTCACTGTTTACTTAGCTTTGTGCAATTGAATGTTATTATATATATGAATTATATGCTGGTTATGCCATTTTTATCCAACGATATTAAATGAATTGTTTTGCTTGCACACACGGTTCCTTGAATTAGATTATTTTTATTTTTTTATTACATTTATTATTGTTATTGCTAAATATTTTGCGCTGTTCCTTGGTTTCTTTTTACATATATTTATTTGTGTACACCTGTGGGATGTGGCGGATGTTGGGACAGTGGAGATGTACAGAGAAGGATGAGACGCGGGGTGTATGTAGTAGCCAAATGCGGCCCTTTGTCGCAAGAAAGTTACTGTATACTGTACGTCCTGTACGTTTAACGGGGGAAGTCAATCGCTGTAGCTGGGAGGTTCCCACGCAGGGTTTGCCGCAGTATATGGCAAAAGCTGTCCTGAGGACGGGTTTAACGCCAGTGTGATTTACTGGAGGGGCTTGTCGCCACATATCAGTTACCTATCTTGTCATGATGCGCGCTGGGTGCCAGTAAGTGCTGAATCTACATTTGGGGGCTTCTGCAGGGTTACAAACAAAGCAAGGAGCAAAAGAAGAACAATTAGCTCCCGGATACAGGGAATAAAGTGGCTGCTTTCCCATGTAATGCACAATTCCCGGGCAGCTCTGGTTTTACACTGCAATTTCTAGTTAGGCTGGGACGCGCCCACCCAAATCATAAGGTGCCCATCTACTAGGCGATTAAGTTGAGCGATTGTACGCTAAGGATCGTTCAATCGTTCGCAAATCGTTTGCAAAAATGTCTTAAAACGACCAGCGATGCGCGTGCCCGCTGGTCATTTAGACATTTATCATCGGGCAAACATTCTGGACAACCTGATGATAACGTCATGTTCAGCATGTTTGCAGATGATTGATGAGCCTGCACTGAACAACAACTCGTCACATCACAGACTGACAAACGAGTGCACGATTACAATGTGGTAAACGTGCAGTGGTTTTCATGTCTGCTAGTAGATGAGCACCTTAACCCTCTCTGCACATGTTATACCTGCTTGTTCCTAACCCAGGCTTGCCTACCCTCCCGATTTGGTCGGGAGCCTCCCGAATATCGGGTGCCGCTCCCGACCCCCCGGAAAGGCAGGCAAGCCTCCCGGCTGCTGCCTACCCCCCAGACTACTAGCAAAAACCCCCGCTGCCGGGGGCCCGATGACGCGATTCGCGCTGAATCGCGTCATCGTGGCTCCGCCCCCTGCTTCACAATGTCTTTTTTCCGGCATTGTGAAGAGGGGGCGGGGCCACGATGACGCGATCGTGCCGTCATGCCCCCGGCCCTGCCCCCAAAACGGCATCATATCCCGGCCACGCCCCCCACACAATGCAGCTATTCAGCTCCCTCCCGGAAGGAGGGAGCTGAATGTCGGCAAGTATGTCCTAACCCCTCATCAGCCCCCCCATATTATCATGCTAATGGCCGGTGTTTGGCCTCTGGCTGAGAAGTTCCCACCTATCCTAGTATTCACTCTCTCATGTACTGTATGTCAACTGTATCGATTACGGATAAGAAAACATGGCCAGCACCTTGTCAGAGAATTCCCGACATCTCAGGTTAGAAGGAAGCAAACACTTCCCGTGCACCCCGTCACCTTCTGTTCTGTCTTTACTAGTAACACGCTGTGGCTTAAGCTGCCATTTTTACTCCGGCACATCCATCTTCCGAGCTTCCCACTCCCACATGAAACATTGATACGAGCCGGGATGCTGAGAGCCATTGGGATTTAGCTTTTGGCAGAAGAAGCCATCGCGGACTCTTTCCAGCCACGTAATTGAAAACAGCTTCCTTGTCACTCCGTCGTGCCAGAGACTTTTGGCTTCTGGTGTGAGAGAATGTAACGTCCCCACGGGGATGGTGCTGGAAGATGTAGGCCTTCGCTCTCGGAAACTGTAGTCGAGAGGTGTGTGCAGTAGGAGGGGAGGGGGCTTCACCAGAAACGTCCGCGCTTTATGTGTGCCAGTGACACCTGGTAACCAACGCAGCCAAATGCTGCACAGATCAGCAATTCGCCAGCAGACACAGGGGAAGCAGAATACCATCGTCCCCTATCACTGTATCACTAGCAGACAAAGTGGGTGAGAAGTAGGAAGTATTACAATCACGAATTAGTCTGTGCAATACCCATTACCTAGACGTCACCTGTATAGTCAAAAACCAAACCCGTGTATCACTTGTGCAGCGTGCTTCCATACGCCCATCCTGAGCCAGAATTCATTAAACAGCCCCCATTTACTAACGTGTAGCGCTGGAGATTTCTTGCACTGATAGCAATGAAGTAATAATAGACTTACAGGCATCCTGCCTGGCATCACCCTATTAAACTCTACTAATTCTGTGAGTCACAGGATGTGTGCTCAGGGGCCTAATGTGCCAGTTCCTCTTTGGCGGCACCGTGCGGAATGGCACAGGGTTTTGCAGCGTTGGGCAGAAGGAGTTTGGCGCGTTCCTTGCACAGGGCACAGCAGGTGCGCGAGTGGGCACCCCAAGCTTTGCGGAGCAGTGAAAAAAGTTTTATCTTGCAAAGCTAAACTACTGAAATGACGGGGAGGAAAGGGGGGTGTATATTATTCATTTGGAAAGGAGTACAGACATTCCCGCTCTGCAAAAAGCTCAGAAATGGCGGAAAAAATGGCTTTGCCCTTTACGTTGCACATTAGCAGAAAAGCAAGGAATAAAGGGCCTGATTCTGACCCGGTCGCAAACGCTGAGCGCTCACAACCGGGTCGATGCTGGCCCAGAGCGCATGCGCACGACGGAGCCTGCTCCGTCGTGCGCATGCGCGAGACCCGGATAGCGACGGGCAATCCGTCGCTCCGGGTCTCGCACTAATGGGGGCATGCTGTCGATGTTGAGTGACAGCACGCCCCCTTTGGTGGGCGGGCCGGGGGGGTGGCTGCCCAAACGGAGGCGTTCCCATGAGAACGCCTACCGTTTGGGGCCGGCCCCACTGACATCACAAGTGATGTCAGTGGAGAGATTCTGCCTCTGTTAGAGCCGAAATCTCTCTGGGGCTTGTGGCCACGAGACCCTACCACAAGGTTCTCGTCGCAAGCCCGATAGTCGTGATGGTCTTGACCATCGCGATCATCATCATGGCCGCTTGCTATAGCTGTGGGTGGTCACCCACTGCTATGCGAGCGGCCAGGAGGCCGTTCTAAAAAAAAAAAAAAAAAAAACGGCCCTGATTCAGAGCAAGCGCTCTGTCAGAACGAGCGGCTCTGAATCAGGCCCAAAGTCTGCCCTGTGGGCCTGATTTAGAGCCGCTCGTAAGCGGCCGCTCGTTCGTTCCATTCGTGCGCATACGTATGGGTTTTAGTACGCGTGCGCGAACCAGTCAGTGCGGTCGAAAATCGTGTGCTCGCAATATAGCGAATGCCTGCTAATTTGAGTGACAGAGTGAGGCGTTTGTGGGTGGTAACAGGGGAAGGTGCTTGAAAACGGGGAGTGGAGATCAGAACGCAGGCGTGCCAAACGGTCAAAACGGGCGTTTAATGGGAGTGCATAATTAACAAAGCAGCGTCATCGACCACGTCACTTGGTTGTCTTTTAGCCAGAACTGCTCGCATGATTGCGGTAGGAAAATGCTACCACAAGAATAGCGAGCAGTTCATACGCCTTTCGATGTACTTGATTAATCTAATAAATAGCGGAGATGACGTATGATGCGAGCGGCCAGGGGGCGTTTTTTACAAAAAAACGTCCGCATGTTTTGTTCGCTCGTTCAGACATAGAGGCGTCAACAGACCGCAAAGAGCAGACGGTCAATTTAAATAGCCACCCCCTTTTTCTGGACGAGCGAGCGCAAATAGCGTCCAGCTCTGAATCAGACCCTGTATCCCTTCTCTCACTCTGAATTTATGCTGTCAATGAGGATAAATCAGCTGTATTTTAGGAGAAAAACTGTAGTTTCATTGAATTACAAGGATGGGAGGACAGTGGGAGGAGGAGGCTGTACTCGGATGTGAGGCTGACACTTTAGAAAACGAAGGTTGCCTAAACATGAGTAAAATAAGAATCAAGGGGTTTTTGCTGATTGACTGTCTTGACAGCCTTGTTACTAGGCAGATTAAGTGGGTTAAAGGGTCAGGTGGTTGTTAGCTGACCAATGCTTGGAATTGTGGGTGTGCCTGTGATGAGGGGTATAAAAGAGGTGAAGTGCATGTGATCTACCTCTTTGGTGATTCTGGAGTCTAGGATTAGGCTAAGTATCGCTCTGGGTTATTTTGTATTATTCTCTGCACTTGCTTTCCACTCTCTTTCTACATGTCTTGTCCTAAGAGAGATGCCCCCCTCCAAGGCGCTTGGCCAAGTTTGCATAGCCCCTAAGGGCTGTGTCTGCCAGCCCTTCCTTGTGCCCGCTTTTCCCCCTCCTCAGGCCTGCCCCTTCCCCCCCAGCTCCCTGTTCCGCACCGCCCTCCTGGTTCCCTAAGCATGTATTTTTCAACGGGCACGAGCGCTCCCGCGTCTCCCACTGTTTCCGCGGCTATGCCTCCAGGCGTGGCAGCTGTCAGCCCCACCCCTTCGGGTCTGTCTCCCCCTTTCTTTCCCCCCCCAGTTGTTTACCACCACCCTCCTCCTGTCCCAGTTCCCTCTTCCACCCACCTCCCCCTCCCCCTCTGTCCGCTTATCGTCCAGTTCCTGTTTGGCTCCTCACGAGTCTGTTCCAGTTTCAGATTTATTGGATGTTCCGATCATTCCGGCTGTCGGGGGGGCTGTCGTGGAAGGATTATGATTGTCAGTTCAGGTGCAAGCATGAGGGTAGTCGCATAGTTCCGTTCGGTGTAAAAGATCTCGAAGTTTCGCAGCAGCGGCAGCCTCCTTTGGAACGCGGTGCCCCCCTCCCCCCGCAAGGTTGCTTTACCTAGGTCTGGTGCATCGGGGGTGACGAAAGGGAGGTGTTTTGTTTTCAATGACTCGAGGTGTTCTCGTGGCGCCGTTTTCCTCACTCCAGCCGCATTTGTAAGAGGGAGCCAGGGATTGCCGTCGTGGTTCTGGAGCCACAATGTCTGATAAGGGCGATAGCTCCAAGACAGCTAGATAAGGCTAGGTCGCCTAGTCGCTTGTCGGAGCTTTCCAAGTGGTTGACACGTTATCCTGATAGAGGGGCTGCTGCCTTTCTTTTGGATGGTTTTACATTTGGTTTCAGTTTGCCTATTTCCGGCCCGCTACAAGTAAATGGACCCCGCAATTTGCACTCCGCATGGGATTGCCCTCAAGTTTTGCGAGCTAAAGTGGATGCGGAGGTTTCACTGGGAAGGATGGAGGACCCATTCCCTTGTCCTCCCCTGCCGAATCTTTGCGTCTCGCCATTGGGGGTGGTCCCTAAGAAGGTGCCTGGGAAGTTTCATCTGATTCAGCATTTATCATACCCCCATGGTGATTCGATCAATGATGCTATACCCGATTCGGCTTGCAGTGTTACATATCAGTCCTTTGATGACCCTTTAGGCCTGGTTCATAGTTTTGGTGTGGGCGCTTTGCTGGCAAAGTTAGATGTTGAGTCCGCATTTTGCTTGTTACCTTTATATCTTGACGCAATGCAATATATAGGTTTTAGACTCGGGGGGGGGGATTTCTTTGTGGATAAATGTCTGCCCATGGGCTGTGCGGTCTCCTGTGCCTATTTTGAGAAGTTCCGTTCGTTTTTACATAGGTGCATAGTGGCGGGCACTGGCCATGACGGTGTTGCGCATTACCTTGACGATTTTCTCTTCATAGGTACAGGAGGGAGCGAGGTTTGGACGATCTCCTTTTTTTCCGCCACAGCTTTGTTTAGGGTTTTGGGGGCTCCTGTTGCGCATGACAAAACTGAGAGCCCCTCGTCTGGCTTTTCTTACTTGGACATTGAGATAGACACGATGGCGGGTTGTTGTCGCTTGCCGCGCGATAAGGTAAATATGTTGCTCGATAAGATTGCGATTTGTTTAGGGGCAGATAGCGTTAACTTGCGCGTGGTTCAGTCTTTACTGGGGTCATTTAATTTTGCCTGTCGCATTATCCCCATGGGATAGCGACGGAGGTCACGCAGCGACGGAGGTCACGTGGACGGGCAGGCGCCCGCGCATCCCCCCACGCTCACTGCCGCTTCAGCATCTCCAGTCTTCGGCGCATTCCCCGGCGGTTTCACCGCGCAAGCACCCACAGGTAGGAGCAACGTGGCCAGCTCTGCTCCGCCGACTAATCCCTTCAGCGTGCAGCACAGCGGGGGTCATGGGTTTGCAGGGCTCCCGCCGGCAGCGGCGCTTCACAGCCCATACTCAGCACCGCTTGCTTGGCCTTACGCCGGGGCGGTTACTGGGCTGTTTCCCCATAGCGCAGCGGGCCCCTCGTTGCTGGCCGTAAGTGGACACGCTGGTCTAGCTTCTACAGCGGGCCTTGCGCCCATCTCGCAGCCGGCGGCCATTTTGAGTAGGAGCTCCCCCCATTTTCTAAACTCCTGCCAGTTAGCAGCAGTTTACAGCCTGCTTTAACAACAGCAGGCTGGCTCCCTGCTCAGAGCGGGGTTGTTCCCGTCGGCTTGGTGTCACACTCTTCAATTGCTCCCCCCTGGTTGACGGGATCAGTAAGTCAGGCGGCGGCGAGCACATTTTCAATGCCTTCGGCCGGCACCGGTCCGTCAGGGATTCATGCATCCTGGAGCTCTGGTTTGGCTCCTCCGGTGTTAGCTTCCCCCGCAGTGGCTCCTTCCTCAACCATGTCCGCACCTTATTTCGCTACACATTCTATGCCCTACCTGCCACCCGTGCAACACCAGCAATTTTATTACCCTTATATGGCGCCTTTGCAGGTTTACCCGCCTCCCCATTCAACGCCATCTTTTCAAGCACCTCCCCTCCCCCACGTTCCTCACCGGCACCCGTGTCACCTATTGTGGACAGTTTTCTGCATACATCTACTACCCGTCCTCCGCACATTTCCCCCAATGTCGGGGTGCGTACCCCCCCTCCCTCCACTTCCACTGTGCCCTCTTTGCCGGTGCCTCACACGTCTATTTCAGTTGCAGTATCCGATATGGCTAGCGGTCAAGCGGGAGTTAGTCAAGTGGTGCCTTCTTTGCCCGAACCGGTTCAGGACGACTTGACACAGATGGTCGGGGCAGTTGAAGCAGCGAAGGACAAAGCGAGTGATGAAGTTCCGGGCCCATCCGGTTCTGGTGAGTATGACACTGCTTGTTCTTCCTCTGAATCTTCCTCTTCCCACTCCTCTGGTTCCCCTGCACGCCCCCGTAAGATTGCTAGAATGGTGGCGCGGCGTTTGAAGAAAAAGGCGAGTAACTTGGCTAAGAAAAATGTCGAGTCAGGGGCTAAGGCGCAAGAAACAGGCGCAGACACAGTGCATTGCGCGAATACTGCGGTTTTGCACGGCTTGCGAAAAAGTGTCAGACACAGAATTCGAAGAGGAAAATTTGTGGACCTTTTTTCACTCACTGATGAGATGAAGAAAGGTTTCACGCAGGTGAAAAAGGCGGGAGGCATTGGCGAAGATGCCTTTTGCAATTTTAATACCTGGTTGAAAGGCATGCTCATTTTCGCGACATGTTACCTGGAGACCAGGGCAGACGAGCATGTGAATATCATGAGATACTTATTCTTGGTTCTTGACATGTTCGTTCGGTCTCGCAACTTGGCATGGCGTGAATATGACGCTCAATTTCGAAAGAAGCATGATGGTGCTCCCGTCATTCCGTTTGGGGTAAAAGATGTAGAAGTATGGCTGGAGGTGTCTCAGCAGTGTCGGCCTCCCGTGGACGGAGCCCCCTCCCGCAAGATTTATTCTACCAGCAGACAAGGGACGGCAGGTTTGGGGAGAGGAAAATGCTTTGCGTATAACGACTCCAAGTGTACGAGGGGTTCGGGCTGTCGTTTTCACCACTCCTGTCGTCTCTGCGGGGGGGGAGCATCCGGCCAGGGACTGTCGACGTGGAGCCAGAAGTCTTTCACAGGAAAAAGGGGAGGGGCACAAATGAGTTAGTTAAAGCTGTTTCCCCAGTTTGCTTGACTTCTCTCACTAGATGGTTAAAGTTGTATCCCTGTAGAGAAGATGCTTTGTTTTTGTTGGAAGGTTTATCAGTTGGCTTTCGCTTACCTATAACAGAGACTTTAATTATTAGGGCGTCTCAGAACTTGCGCTCTGCGAGGAATTTCCAAGGGAATTGAGTGATAAAGTGAATGCGAAGGTTTTGCTGGGGAGGATGGAGGGTCCTTTTTCTTGTCCTCCTTTGCGTAACCTTTGTATATCACCAGTTGGGGTGGTACCCCAAAAAACGCCGGGCAAGTTCCGCTTGATTCAGCATCTCTCCCATCCTCCTGGTGGCTCAGTTAATGACGCTATACCCGATAGCTATTGCAGGGTGGTGTATCAATCTTTTGATGATACCTTAAGCATAGTGCGTAGTTTTGGGCGTGGCGCGTTAATGGCGAAGCTAGACATAGAAGCTGCTTTTCGTTTGTTGCCTATGCACCCTGAGGCCATGCAATTCATGGGTTTTCGTCTGGGGTCTGGGTATTTTGTAGATAAATGTTTGCCAATGGGTTGCGCGGTTTCCTGTGCCTATTTTGAGAAATTCAGCTCTTTTCTCCAATGGTGTCTGCATGCCGGAACAGGTCAGACGGGCATAGCGCACTATCTGGACGATTTTCTCTTCATAGGCCCAGGAGAGAGCGGGGTTTGTTCTGATCTCTTGTTTTCTGCGCAGGCTTTGTTTAGAGTTTTAGGTGTCCCATTGCCCACGAGAAGACGGAGGGTCCGGTGCCTTGTTTATCATACTTAGGTATTGAGATTGACACGGTGGAGGGTTGTTGTAGACTACCTCGAGATAAAGTTGAGAAACTACTTGAGATTGTTGCAGTTTGTTTAGCAAAGGACTCAGTTAGATTGCGCAGGGTCCAGTCACTGTTAGGTTCTTTGAACTTTGCCTGTAGGATCATCCCCATGGGTAGAGATTTTTGTAGAAAATTGGAGAGAGCCACAGTCGGGGCGACTCGGCCGCATCAGTTTGTTCGCCTGTCGACCGAAATCAAGGATGATCTTCGTAATTGGTCGAGGTTCTTGTTACAATTCAATGGTGAACGTATTTGGCCTTCGCCTCCGCTAGCGAACAGCATACTACAACTCTTCACTGATGCGGCGGGTTCGTCCGGTTTTGGGGCTTTCTTTAATGGGGAATGGTGTGCTGCGCCGTGGCCTCTTGATTGGCGAGAGGAGGGACTGACGAACAACATGTTGTTGTTGGAGCTATTCCCAATTGTCGTAGCGGTGGAACTCTGGTCCGTACGACTGAGTAACTGCCATGTAGTTTTTTGGTGTGACAATCAACGTTCCTCTTCGCCTTTGATGTTGCGTTTACTGAGTCATTTAGTTCTGCGCTGCCTTGAGGGTAATATAAGATTCAGAGCTAGACATGTCCCAGGAACGTACGAGATTGCTGATGCGTTGTCCCGTTTTCAATTTGCGCGCTTTAGAGCACTTGTCCCGTCGGCTTCTGACGTTGGTTTGGTGTGCCCCTCATTTGTGTGGCAGATCATCAGACCGGCTTAGAAGGTTTGGAGTTACAATCGCTTGCCTCAGCAACTTTCAAGGCTTACTCGGCGGCTTGACGTGATTGGTGCGCACATGGTTCGCTACCTGAAAAGGAGGGTAAGTCAACAGATGAGTTAATTTCTTCCTTTGTTTGGGAGAGATTTAAACAGGGTAGGTCCAGGGCCTCCATGGGATCTGCGCTTGCCGGTATTTCTTTTTTGTTTTGCAAGTTAAAGGGTTTGCACGACCCTACTAGGTCTTTTGTTTTAGTGAAGGCTATGAAGGGTTGGGCTCGGCGGGTACCCGCTCGGTCGGATGCCCGTCGACCAGTAGATCTACAGTTGTTGGAGGGTTTGTTATCAGTTTTGGAAAAAATAGCTTCAGATAATTTTGAAGTTGCTTTGTTTAGACTAGCTTTTACAGCTGCATTTTTTGGTGCATTTAGGGTCAGTGAGTTGGTGGCTTCCAGTAAAACTTCTAATTCCTCGGGAATCTTGTTAAGTGACATCGTTTTTAGGGATTCGGCTGTGCTTTGCAAGCTTCGATTCTCTAAAACCGATCAAACCGGCAGAGGCAAGTGGGTTGCTTTAAGTCAACAGGTCGGCAAGAGCGTTTGTCCAGTCCAATTAGCGTCAAGTTATATGGGGATACGTCCTTCTGGAGGAAATCAATGGTTAGTGCATGCTGACAAATCTCCTCTCACTAAGTACCAATTTGCTGCCGTATTTAAGAAAGGCTTAGTAGAATTAGGAGTAGATCCGTCAGAATATGGTACTCATTCCTTTCGCATTGGTGCTGCTACTTGCGCTGTGCTATCAGGGGCTTCGGCAGAAGCGATTCAGCAGGTAGGGCGCTGGAAGTCGGCTGCTTTCAAAAAATATGTGCGATGCGACAAGATATAGTTGCGCCTTGTGTTTGAGTATTAGATGCGCTCCTTGCGTCAACCCGAAAGCGTCGCTTACCCGCCAGTTGTTCAATGATTAGCGTTGAGCAATTGGGGGTGTGAAGGGATTTTTTAATTTTTCCTCCCGTTAGCCATGATTTGGCCCAATTTGGTTCACGGGTAGGTTTTTTGGGTTTTCTTCTTCACTCGGGTTACAGTTTTCCCCACATTGGCATCCCTGCTAGATTAGTTGCTATGTGTTTGTAAAGTTGTGTTTTGCTTAAAGTGGTTAAGTTGTGGGTATGGTGCGGTTCTCATGGTTAGGGTTTTCTTTTTTCACAGAATTGGAAAAAGAAGACGGGACAGTTTGGCTTGTAGGCCATTCTTATGTATTCTGGGCCGAAAAGCATGTTTTGTCGCAAGGCCAGAACTTGTGGCCTAGTAGCGTTAGTGTCCGCTGGATTGGCGTGAGAGGTTTGCGTGTGGAGGCGGTGTTGGCATTGCTGATGTTTTCAGTGGCGAAATGGGGAGTTCCAACATTCTTGGTCTTACACGTTGGAGGGAATGACTTGGGTCAAGTGAAAGGAGTTGAGCTGATTGTGAGACTGCGTGGAGTGTTGGATGAGATTCACGTACGTTGGCCATCTGTGCGGATTGTATGGTCGGACATGATGCCTCGGTTGCAATGGAGAGGAGTGCGTAAGCATGGGGCGATAGAGAGGACTCGGAAGAAAGTGAATGTGGCGGTTACTAGGCATGTCGAGTCTTTGGATGGTGTGGCAATTAGGCATGTTTTTCTTGTTGGGGAGCTTGGGAAGTTTTTCTGGAATGATGGTGTGCATCTGAATGGGTTGGATACAGCTTTATTCGTGAAGGACTTATTCTCGTTTTTGGGCTAGTTTTGTTTTGGGTGGCGGGCCAGTTTTTTAGGGCCTGGCTTTGGCGGGAGTACGCTGCAGCTCAGTGGCTTTAGGTGGCGTAAGACAACTTTGTGGGGGCACTGACCCTCGTTGCCCCTGGCGAATTTGTCCTGCTCCGCGCGGGAGGACCCGGGTGCTGGCTGTACGGTAGCACCTCGGATTGGCCCTAGAGGGAAGTGAGACTCTCACATCGTTAGTGCGTCTAGAGGGGGGGACTTTTAAGTAGTCCTCCGAGTTTTGTTCAGCGTAAAAATTAGAACTGAGCTTGCAGCGTCTCTTAGTCACCCTGGTTAGGTTGATTGTTTAATTGATAAATAAAAAGCTGTGACCTTTTTTAGCCAAGCTCTGGTGTCCGTGTCTTTATTTACTTATATTTAGTAGTTAAGTAAGTTAAGAAGGTGTTAAAGTTTATTTGAAGCAGTAAACCAATGTAGATCTTATCGGAAGATCTGTCCTTTGCTGTACAGATCGCATATGTTAGTGCATATGCGATCTGTACAATAGTGATGTCCGGCGGTAAGTATTAGTGCATCCCGCCCCTGATCACTTACTGCTGCAGTTATTAGGTTGTCCCCTCCTGGAATGAAAATTGCTGCTGGAGACCTTTGTACATCATTGCCGCAACTGGCGTACACCACTGATTGCTACTGGAGCCTTCTATTTATTCCATAGCTGCGTTTACAGCCACTGAGCAGAGCTAGAGTATGTCACGTGGGCACCACTACGTAAGTGCTGGGCGCCATTCACCCGGAGGACATTCTGGTAACTACAAAGGCAATCTAATTGTGTCAGGAAGATACTTTTTTAATAGCACTGACTGCAGATATATATATATCCTTTTTGTGAAGCTCCACCTTATTACAGTTGCAACTTTAATCCTTACATAACCCTTTTTGTCTGCAGCTGGGGTGTTTTATATACAATGCAGATATGTTATATTCCTGACCTTTACATGTATTTGTATGATGCCCATATGCATTTGATCAGTGTGGTTATTATCTGTATATTAACTTTCATTCTACATTATTAAAGACATATGTTTTTATTTATCTTCATATTTTTTATATACCGTGCCCTGATATCATTATTGTATCTGCCATATTAGATGTGGTGTTTTGATTTTTCTAAGCTCAGCTCCCCATCAGGTATTATTTAGCTTTTTGTTGTATTCCTGTAGGATTCTTGTACTGATCCTAGATTGGAACGTGCTGCTCTGGTTACTTACACATTTATACGTTTTGAGTAATTAATTGCCTAATAGATCACACCTTTATAATTGTCACATTTTATTTATATATAGATATATATATCTATATATATATATATATATATATATTATTATTATTATCCTTTATTTATATGGCGCCACAAGTGTTCCGCAGTGCCTTACATAGTACATAGAACGAATAAGTGAACAAAAAAAACAAACAAGTAACTTACAGTACAGTGAGTGAAGGACGTTATATACATTGCTTCAATAGTGATTAAACACTCACAATAAGCTGCCGGGAGTTGTCAGAGACGTGTTAGGTGCCCTTATGGGGAGTATGGAGTAGAAGAAAATGTAAAGAGAAGCACATGAGGGAAGAGGTCCCTGCTCGTGAGAGCTTACATTCTAAAGGGGAGGGGCAGACAGACAGGCGTGACACAGAAGGGGAGGGGCAGACAGACAGGAGTGACACAGAAGAGGAGGAGCAGACAGACAGGAGTGACACAGAAGGGGAGGACCAGACAGACAGGCGTGACACAGAAGGTGAGGGGCAGACAGACAGGCGTGACACAGAAGGGGAGGGGCAGACAGACAGGCGTGACACAGAAGGGGAGGAGCAGACAGACAGGAGTGACACAGAAGGGGAGGAGCAGACAGACAGGCGTGACACAGAAGGGGAGGGGCAGACAGACAGGCGTGACACAGAAGGGGAGGGGCAGACAGACAGGCGTGACACAGAAGGGGAGCGGCAGACAGACGTGACACAGAAGGGGAGGGGCAGACAGAAAGATGTGACACAGAAGGGGAGGAGCAGACAGACAGGAGTGACACAGAAGGGGAGGACCAGACAGACAGGCAGGACACAGAAGGGGAGGGGCAGACAGATAGGCGTGACACAGAAGGGGAGGGGCAGACAGGCGTGACACAGAAGGGGAGGGGCAGACAGACAGGCATGACACAGAAGGGGAGGGGCAGACAGACAGGAATGACACAGAAGGGGAGGGGCAGACAGACAGGCATGACACAGAAGGGGAGGGGCAGACAGACAGGCGTGACACAGAAGGGGAGGGGCAGACAGACAGGCGTGACACCGAAGGGGAGGGGCAGACAGACGTGACACAGAAGGGGAGGGGCAGACAGAAAGATGTGACACAGAAGGGGAGGAGCAGACAGACAGGAGTGACACAGAAGGGGAGGACCAGACAGACAGGCGTGACACAGAAGGGGAGGGGCAGACAGACAGGCGTGACACAGAAGGGGAGGAGCAGACAGACAGGCGTGACACAGAAGGGGAGGAGCAGACAGACATGCGTGACACAGAAGGGGAGGAGCAGACAGACAGGCGTGACACAGAAGGGGAGGGGCAGACAGACAGGCGTGACACAGAAGGGGAGGACCAGACAGACAGGCGTGACACAGAAGGTGAGGGGCAGACAGACAGGCGTGACACAGAAGGGGAGGGGCAGACAGACAGGCGTGACACAGAAGGGGAGGAGCAGACAGACAGGAGTGACACAGAAGGGGAGGAGCAGACAGACAGGCGTGACACAGAAGGGGAGGGGCAGACAGACAGGCGTGACACAGAAGGGGAGGGGCAGACAGACAGGCGTGACACAGAAGGGGAGCGGCAGACAGACGTGACACAGAAGGGGAGGGGCAGACAGAAAGATGTGACACAGAAGGGGAGGAGCAGACAGACAGGAGTGACACAGAAGGGGAGGACCAGACAGACAGGCAGGACACAGAAGGGGAGGGGCAGACAGATAGGCGTGACACAGAAGGGGAGGGGCAGACAGGCGTGACACAGAAGGGGAGGGGCAGACAGACAGGCATGACACAGAAGGGGAGGGGCAGACAGACAGGAATGACACAGAAGGGGAGGGGCAGACAGACAGGCATGACACAGAAGGGGAGGGGCAGACAGACAGGCGTGACACAGAAGGGGAGGGGCAGACAGACAGGCGTGACACCGAAGGGGAGGGGCAGACAGACGTGACACAGAAGGGGAGGGGCAGACAGAAAGATGTGACACAGAAGGGGAGGAGCAGACAGACAGGAGTGACACAGAAGGGGAGGACCAGACAGACAGGCGTGACACAGAAGGGGAGGGGCAGACAGACAGGCGTGACACAGAAGGGGAGGAGCAGACAGACAGGCGTGACACAGAAGGGGAGGAGCAGACAGACATGCGTGACACAGAAGGGGAGGAGCAGACAGACAGGCGTGACACAGAAGGGGAGGGGCAGACAGACAGGCGTGACACAGAAGGGGAGGAGCAGACAGACAGGCGTGACACAGAAGGGGAGGAGCAGACAGATAGGCGTGACACAGAAGGGGAGGGGTAGACAGACAGGCGTGACACAGAAGGGGAGGGGCAGAAAGACAGGCGTGACACAGAAGGGGAGGAGCAGACAGACAGGCGTGACACAGAAGGGGAGGAGCAGACAGATAGGCGTGACACAGAAGGGGAGGGGCAGACAGACAGGCGTGACACAGAAGGGGAAGATAGGGAGGAGAGAGTATTGTGTGGGTTAGGATGAGAGCTGGAAGGCTGGAAGTATATATATATACAGTTATTAGTGGCCCTATTGGAATTGACTCTAACCCGTAATTATTACCTTTTCAACGTTTTTTACATACAACGGACGGGGTGTGCAATGGGTTCCTGTGTGGCACCTACCTTTGCCAATCTATTCATAGTGGAAGTGGAAAATTATTTATTTCTCTCAAATAATTTGTATGCACAGTTCATTAAAGGATATGGTCGCTATATCGACGACATATTCTTTTCGTGGACCAGTACAGAAGCAACATTTAAGGAGATGATGGAATCCATCAATGAACAAGATACAGCAATTAAGTTTACATTCCAATGTAGTAATAAGACGATACACTTTCTGGATGTGGTTGTTTCTCTAACTGATTCAAATAACTTTCACAAGTCTGTATATGTCAAGAACACGGATAGAAACACACTTCTGCAAGCGGACAGTTACCATCCTGCCGCCTTTAAACGTGGTCTTCCGTTCTCCCAGTTCCTCCGAGTATTGAGAATTTGCAGTGATCCAGATGACATGAATAAACAGATTGATTTAATGCTCTTACAATTTCTTGCTAGAAGATACCAGCAAAAGAAAATGCGTTGTCTCTGTCTAGAGCGAAAGGCTGACAACCATCCTCCTAAAAAATCGCTTGCAAATAAAATGTTGTGGATACAGGATTATTCCCCTATCAATAAAAGCTTGCTGCCGGAAGCCAAGAAGATTTGTCCAATTCTCACTGGGGATAGCACTTTGTCAGCGCTAAAGATTCAGTAATCATGGCTGCGTATCGGAGAGGCAGAAATATCCAGGACAGAATAGTGTATAATGACATTTCTACTTTTAAAGAAAAAAATCCTGAACATTTTCTGTCATTCAAACCTGGTAATTGCAAGTGCTTAGGCTGTATCACATGCAGTGCCTAGGCTGTATCACATGCAGTGCCTAGGCTGTATCACATGCAGTGCCTAGGCTGTATCACATGCAGTGCCTAGGCTGTATCACATGCAGTGCTTAGGCTGTATCACATGCAGTGCCTAGGCTGTATCACATGCAGTGCCTAGGCTGTATCACATGCAGTGCTTAGGCTGTATCACATGCAGTGCCTAGGCTGTATCACATGCAGTGCTTAGGCTGTATCACATGCAGTGCCTAGGCTGTATCACATGCAGTGCCTAGGCTGTATCACATGCAGTGCCTAGGCTGTATCACTTGCAGTGCCTAGGCTGTATCACATGCAGTGCCTAGGCTGTATCACATGCAGTGCCTAGGCTGTATCACATGCAGTGCCTAGGCTGTATCACCTGCAGTGCCAAGGCTGTATCACCTGCAGTGCCTAGGCTGTATCACCTGCAGTGCCTAGGCTGTATCACCTGCAGTGCCTAGGCTGTATCACATGCAGTGCTTGGGCTGTATCACTTGCAGTGCCTGGGCTGTATCACATGCAGTGCCTAGGCTGTATCACATGCAGTGCCTAGGCTGTATCACATGCAGTGCCTAGGCTGTAACACATGCAGTGCTTAGGCTGTAACACATGCAGTGCTTAGGCTGTATCACATGCAGTGCCTAGGCTGTATCACATGCAGTGCCTAGGCAGTATCACATGCACTGCTTAGGCTGTATCACATGCCGTGCCTAGGCTGTATCACATGCCGTGCCTAGGCTGTATCACATGCCGTGCCTAGGCTGTATCACATGCCGTGCCTAGGCTGTATCACATGCCGTGCCTAGGCTGTATCACATGCAGTGCCTAGGCTGTATCACATGCAGTGCCTAGGCTGTATCACATGCAGTGCCTAGGCTGTATCACATGCAGTGCCTAGGCTGTATCACATGCAGTGCTTAGGCTGTATCACATGCAGTGCTTAGGCTGTATCACATGCAGTGCATAGGCTGTATCACATGCAGTGCTTAGGCTGTATCACATGCAGTGCCTAGGCTGTATCACATGCAGTGCCTAGGCTGTATCACATGCAGTGCCTAGGCTGTATCACATGCAGTGCTTAGGCTGTATCACATGCAGTGCTTAGGCTGTAACACATGCAGTGCCTAGGCTGTATCACATGCAGTGCCTAGGCTGTATCACATGCAGTGCTTAGGCTGTAACACATGCAGTGCCTAGGCTTTATCACATGCAGTGCTTAGGCTGTATCACATGCAGTGCCTAGGCTGTATCACATGCAGTGCTTAGGCTGTATCACATGCAGTGCCTAGGCTGTATCACATGCAGTGCCTAGGCTGTATCACATGCAGTGCTTAGGCTGTAACACATGCAGTGCCTAGGCTTTATCACATGCAGTGCTTAGGCTGTATCACATGCAGTGCCTAGGCTGTATCACATGCAGTGCTTAGGCTGTATCACATGCAGTGCTTAGGCTGTATCACATGCAGTGCCTAGGCTGTATCACATGCAGTGCCTAGGCTGTATCACATGCAGTGCCTAGGCTGTATCACATGCAGTGCTTAGGCTGTATCACATGCCGTGCCTAGGCTGTATCACATGCAGTGCTTAGGCTGTATCACATGCAGTGCCTAGGCTGTATCACATGCAGTGCCTAGGCTGTATCACATGCCGTGCCTAGGCTGTATCACATGCCGTGCCTAGGCTGTATCACATGCAGTGCCTAGGCTGTATCACATGCAGTGCCTAGGCTGTATCACATGCAGTGCTTAGGCTGTATCACATGCAGTGCCTAGGCTGTATCACATGCAGTGCCTAGGCTTTATCACATGCAGTGCTTAGGCTGTATCACATGCAGTGCCTAGGCTGTATCACATGCAGTGCTTAGGCTGTATCACATGCAGTGCTTAGGCTGTAACACATGCAGTGCCTAGGCTGTATCACATGCAGTGCCTAGGCTGTATCACATGCAGTGCTTAGGCTGTAACACATGCAGTGCCTAGGCTTTATCACATGCAGTGCTTAGGCTGTATCACATGCCGTGCCTAGGCTGTATCACATGCAGTGCTTAGGCTGTATCACATGCAGTGCCTAGGCTGTATCACATGCAGTGCCTAGGCTGTATCACATGCCGTGCCTAGGCTGTATCACATGCCGTGCCTAGGCTGTATCACATGCCGTGCCTAGGCTGTATCACATGCAGTGCCTAGGCTGTATCACATGCAGTGCTTAGGCTGTATCACATGCAGTGCCTAGGCTGTATCACATGCCGTGCCTAGGCTGTATCACATGCAGTGCCTAGGCTGTATCACATGCAATGCTTAGGCTGTATCACATGCAGTGCCTAGGCTGTATCACATGCAGTGCCTAGGCTGTATCACATGCAGTGCCTAGGCTGTATCACATGCAGAGTCTAGGCTGTATCACATGCAGTGCCTAGGCTGTATCACATGCAGTGCTTAGGCTGTATCACATGCAGTGCCTAGGCTGTATCACATGCAGTGCCTAGGCTGTATCACATGCAGTTCCTAGGCTGTATCACATGCAGTGCTTTGGAGATTGGTGATACATTTGTCCATCCTCATTCGGGAAGAAGATTTCAGATAAAGCATCCTTTGACATGTACCAGCAAGTATGTCGTTTATTACATCAGATGCCCATGTGGCCTATTATATATAGACAAGACTACTCGCCAATTGAAGGAATGAATTGCTTTACACCGGTCCGCTATAAGAGCTGCAATTGAGGGCAAAGAATCTGAACAACCTATAGCAAGGCACTTTCGAGATTTTCGTCATGGCCTATCAACCATCAAATATAAAATGATCGATTATGAACCGTTTCACGCAGAGGGGGTGATCGTAATAAAGCCTTACTGCAACGAGAAGCTAAATGTTTCCATTTATTACATACTGTGCAACCGTTTGGCTTGAACGAAACACTGTCTTTTGCTTCTTATCTTTAAACAGATCTGATATAGTTATGTAACATTTTTTCATAGTATTCAGCTCATCGTAGTGTTATCCGTTTGCAGTTTTATGTCGCCTTACTGACTAGCTCTATTTCATACAGTATAAGATAGTTTTTCCCGGTCCATGTGACTGGTTATTAATGTATAGTTATTGCCTGTCCTTTTATTTGATAGTCTCTTGTTTTTGTTGTTATTTGTTTGCGCTTACATGTTCGTTTATTCTTTCAGTGTTTAATGGTTGCTATGGTGCGGATCACATGGGTGTCGCAACCCCGTTGGCTGCTGAGAAGCAGGCGCTGTGGCGTAGTCGGATGACGTCATCCAGACTTCACGGGGCTGCGAGAGTGACGGAGGCACATGGAGGTGTTTGTCCTATAAAGATATGTTTTATGCTTATGTTCTTATGTCTTGATAGAGGAGCTCATAATACGAAACCTATGGGTTTTGTGCATATATATATTATATATATATATATATATCTTTTCATTTTCACCAGCATCTGGGATTCCTTTCTTGTGTTTTTTAAAATTTGACATTTTAGCAGCCCTCATAGAAACCTATGGGATAAAAAATGGAGGGTCGTAGCCAGGGCTGTTGACATGTCTCTTTACAATGTTTCATATGCCCTCTGTTCATGTTACACCACACAGTAGTGCCCCTTATTCACATTATGCCACACAGTAGTGCCCTTTATTCACATTATGCCACACAGTAGTGCCCCTTATACACATTACACCACACAGTAGTGTCCGTTATTCACATTATGCAACACAGTAGTGCCCCTTATACACATTACACCACACAGTAGTGCACCTAATACACATTACACCACACAGTAGTGTCCATTATACACATTACACCACACAGTAGTGTCCATTATACACATTACCCCACACAGTAGTGTCCATTATACACATTACACCACACAGTAGTGTCCATTATACACATTACACCACACAGTAGTGTCCATTATACACATTACACCACACAGTAGTGTCCATTATACACATTACACCACACACTAGTGTCCAATATACACATTACACCACACTGTAGTGTCCATTATACACATTACACCACACTGTAGTGTCCATTATACACATTACACCACACTTTAGTGTCCATTATACACATTACACCACACTGTAGTGTCCATTATACACATTACACCACACTGTAGTGTCCATTATACACATTACACCACACTGTAGTGTCCATTATATACATTACACCACACATTAGTGTCCAATATACACATTACACCACACTGTAGTGTCCATTATACACATTACACCACACTGTAGTTTCCATTATACACATTACACCAAACTGTAGTGTCCATTATACACATTACACCACACTGTAGTGTCCATTATACACATTACACCACACTGTAGTGTCCATTATACACATTACACCACACTGTAGTGTCCATTATACACATTACACCACACTGTAGTGTCCATTATACACATTACACCACACTGTAGTGTCCCTTATTCACATTACACCACACTGTAGTGTCCATTATACACATTACACCACACTGTAGTGTCCATTATACACATTACACCACACTGTAGTGTCCATTATACACATTACACCACACAGTAGTGTCCATTATACACATTACACCACACAGTAGTGCCCGTTATTCACATTATGCAACACAGTAGTGCCCCTTATACACATTACACCACACAGTAGTGCCCCTTATACACATTACACCATGCAGTAGTGCCCCTTATACACATTACACCACACAGTAGTGTCCCTTATACACATTACACCACACAGTAGTGTCCATTATACACATTACACGACACAGTAGTGTCCATTATACACATTACACCACACATTAGTGTCCAATATACACATTACACCACACTGTAGTGTCCATTATACACATTACACCACACTGTAGTGTCCATTATACACATTACACCACACTGTAGTGTCCATTATACACATTACACCACACTGTAGTGTCCATTATACACATTTCACCACACTGTAGTGTCCATTATACACATTACACCACACTGTAGTGTCCATTATACACATTACACCACACTGTAGTGTCCATTATACACATTACACCACACTGTAGTGTCCATTATACACATTACACCACACTGTAGTGTCCATTATACACATTAGACCACACTGTAGTGTCCATTATACACATTACACCACACTGTAGTGTCCATTATACACATTACACCACACTGTAGTGTCCATTATACACATTAGACCAAGCTGTGGTTTTGTAGTCTAAACTCAAACCCCCATCGATCCCTTGCGGTTTCTAAATGACAACCCTCCGTGGCATGTTCTATTTGTAACAACTGCTGCATAGAACCTAAAAAATAGACAAGCACTGTACAGATCATTAAGATTTGTGCAGGCTTCATTATGTGTAAAACACAACAACCCCTCAATAACCAGCTCTGGACCTCTAAACCTAATCTGATATTGGATATAGGGGAGGGGTGTTAATGGTTTCCCCTATTTTTCAATAACCAGGAGTCCTGACAGCTGTGCACTGGGGAGGGGGTTGCTGTGAGCCTCTCAGCTTGGCACACTAGGGCAGTATCCCTCTGTGTATAAAAGCACTGTGACTCCTTGGGCAGTAGCCCTCTGTGTATACAATTTGATTAAAGTGACTGTGTCCAGACTTACAAGTGGCTGTGCTGGCAAAGTGAGATGCAAGTGGTCGCACAGAATCAGGGCAGCCGCTTGCATCCTGAACGGCTGCCTCCTTATCGATCGTTACCACCCACAGCTTAACGACCAACCAGGTTGATGGTCGCGATGGTGATCACCATCAAGACCATCGGGGCTTACGACCAGACCCTATGGTTCTGGGCACTCGTAAGCCCCAGGGAGCTTGATGTCAGTTCGGCCGCCCACAAAACGGTAGGCGTTCCTTAAGGAACGCCTCCGTTTTGGAAACCACCCCACCGACCCGCCTACCAAACGGGGCGAGCTGTCGATCAACATCAACAGCCACCCCTTTGGTAGCAAGCTCCGGAGCGACAGAGTTTATCTGTCGATCCGGGGCTTGCGCACGCGCAGTGTGGCCGCTATGCATGTGCAGGCCTTACCATCGAGTCGGTTACGAGCGTATAGGTGCTCACGACCGACTCTGAATAAGGTCCTATGTGTATAAAAGCACCGTGACTCCTTGAGCCATAGCCCTCTGTGTATACAAACACTGCTACTCCTTGGGCAATAGGCCTCTGTGTATACAAGCACTGTGACTCCTTGGGCCTTAGCCCTCTGTGTATACAAGCACTGTGACTCCTTGGGCCTTAGCCCTCTGTGTATACAAGCACTGTGACTCCTTGGGCCTTAGCCCTCTGTGTATACAAGCACTGTGACTCCTTGGGCCTTAGCTCTCTGTGTATATAAGCACTGTGACTCCTTCGGCCTTAGCCTTCTGTGTATGCAAGCACTGTGATTCCTTGGGCCTTAGCCCTCTGTGTATACAAGCACTGTGACTCCTTGGGCCTTAGCCCTCTGTGTATACAAGCACCATGAATCCTTGGGCAGTAGCCCTCTCTGTATAAAAGTATCATGACTTCTTGGGCACTAGCCCTCTGTGTATAACTTAAAAGTACCATGACTCCTTGGACAGTAGCCCTCTGTGTGTATAAGCACCGTGTGACTCCTTGGGCTGTAGCCCTCTGTGTATAAAAATACTGTGACTTTTTGGGCAGTAGCCCACTGTGTATAAAGCACCATGCTTCCTTGGGCAGTTGCCCTCTCTGTACAAAAGTACCGTGACTTATTGGGCAGTAGCCCTCTGTGTATATAAGCACCGTGACTCCTTGGGCAATAGCCCTCTGTGTATACAAGCACTGTGACTCCTTGAGCAATAGCCCTCTGTGAATTCAAGCAACATGACTCCTTGGGCAATAGCCCTCTGTGTATACAAGCACTGTGACTCCTTGCACAATAGCCCTCTGTGTATACAAGCACCATAACTCCTTGGGCCTTAGCCCACTGTGTTTACAAGCATCGTGACTCATAGGGCAGTAGGGCATAGGGGAGGGGTGTTAATGTTTCCCATATTTTTCAATAACCAGGAGTGCTGACAGCTGTGCGCTGGGGAGGGGGTTGCTGTGAGCCTCTCAGCTTGGCACACTAGGGCAGTAGCCCTCTAAGTATAAAAGCACCATGATTCCTTGGGCAGTAGCCCTCTGTGTATAAAGCACCGTGACTCCCTGGGCAATAGCCCTCTGTGAATACAAGCAACATGACTCCTTGGGCAATAGCCCTCTGTGTATACAAGCACTGTAACTCCTTGGGCCTTAGCCCACTGTGTTCACAAGCATCGCGACTCATAGGGCAGTAGCCCTCTGTGTGTATAAGCACTGTGACACCTTGGCCTATAGCCCTCTCTGTATAAAAGCACCATGACTTCTTGGGCAGTAGCCCTCTGTTTTTAAAAGTACTGTGACTTCTTGGGCCTTAGCCCTCTGTGTATACAGCACTGTAACTCTTTGGGCCTTAGCCCTCTGTGTATACAAGCACTGTAACTCCTTCAGCATTATCCCACTGTGTAAACAAGCACTGTGACTCCTTGGGCCTTAGCCCACTGTGTATAAAAGCACTGTGACTCCTTGGGCCATAGCCCTCTGTGTATACAAGCACTGCTACTCCTTGGGCAATAGCCCTCTGTGTATACAAGCACTGTGACTCCTTGGGCCTTAGCCCTCTGTGTATATAAGCACTGTGACTCCTTGGGCAGTAGCCCTCTGTGTGTATAAGCACTGTGACTCCTTGGGCAGTAGCCCTCTCTCTATAAAAGTATCTTGACTTCTTGGGCAGTAGCCCTCTGTGTATAAAAGTACCATGACTCCTTGGGCCTTAGCCCTCTGTGTATACAGCACCGTAACTCATTGGGCCTTAGCCCTCTGTGTATACAAGCACTGTAACTCCTTCGGCCTTATCCCACTGTGTATACAAGCACTGTGACTCCTTGGGCCTTAGCCCTTTGTGTATAAAAGCACCATGACTCCTTGGGCCTTAGCTCTCTGTGTATACAAGCACTGCTACTCCTTGGGCAATAGCCCTTTGTGTATACAAGCACTGTGACTCCTTGGGCAGTAGCCCTCTGTGTGTATAAGCACTGTGACTCCTTGGGCAATAGCCCTCTGTGTGTATAAGCACTGTGACTCCTTGGGCAGTAGCCCGCTGTGTGTATTAGCACTGTGGGTCTCATTCAGCACCGATGCGCTCGCAACCGGGTCGATGGTCCCCACAGAGCATGCGCACAATGGAGCCAGCTCCGTCATGCGCATGCACGAGACCCAGCTAGCGATGGGCGCTCCGTCGCTAGGGGCCTCGTAGCAGATGGGGCGAGCTGTCAATGTTGAGAGACAGCTCGCCCCATTTGCTTGGCGGGCCGGGGGCGTGCCCGGCCAAACGGAGGCGTTCCAGTCGGAATGCTAGCCGTTTGGGGGCGGCCCCACTGACATCATTGATGATGTCAGTGGGGAACTTCCTGCTCAAACATAGCAGGAAGTTCCCCGGGGCTTACGAGAGCCCAGACCCAAACTTAGGGTCTGGTCATAAGCCCCGATGGTCGCGATAGTCATCACCATTGCGTCCATCACCCTGGTCGGTCGCTAGAGCTGTGGGTGGTAACCCACAGCCTAGCGATCGACCAGAAGGCGGAAACTTAAAAAAGTAAGTGGCCGCCCTCATTCAGAGTGATCGCTTGCAGCAAGCGATCGACTCTGAATGAGGTCCTGTGACTCCTTGGGCCATAGACCTCTGTGTATAAAAGCACTGTAACTCTTTGGGCCTTAGCCCTCTGTGTGTCCATAACACACAAGTACTGTGACTCAGTGTGAGTGGCAATGTTTCATATATGTGCTTTAAACTGCGGTATCTGTCGCTTAGTAACCAGTCAGCTCACTGCAGCCTTTGGCCAATAATGGTGAAAACAATATTGTGAACTGTGACGTGGTCTAAATTGACTGGACATGACTGGAAATTAATGTTATTGGGGTTAATAATACTCTAGGAACAAAAAAAAAGCCCAAATTTTGTGATTTTAGTTTTTTTTGACAATTTTTGTAAAAAAATCCAAATCCCAAATCCAAACCCAGTCACGGCAGGTTTTGCAAATCCAAATCCAAACGACGAATCAGAACCAAATCCAAATCCAGAAAAAATGGTCTGGCGCAAATCCCTAATCGCAACCAATAAGCTACTGCCGATCATTCCCTAGAATCTCCTGGATATATACTAGCTGGAAGGTTACTATGGGCAGCTTCTCTACCTGTCCACTTCTCCCCTCTCCAGGAGGCTGCACCACCCCCCCATGTCTTGAATCACACCCAGGGGACATTTTGGGTATCAGGCCGGAGGGCCGGGGTTGGGATTGGAAGACTGCTCACATCCATTGGTCCCTTGTCTCAGAAGAGGCTGTAGATAAGATATCAGGGCTGTAGATAAGATATCAGCTATTCTGCCTGATTGTACACACACATTGCCCTTCTCTTGCCTGTTACACAGGGTGAGCGCTGTCCATCCAGAGCACAGCAATCAGGAATGGAACACAGAATGTGAGGCGTACAGGGACGGGTGGCCCCTGACCCTGCCGCTTTATGGCATCACCGACACATGACAGCCATAGGACTCTCTGACATCTATAGGACTCTCGGCCTCACCGCTGCCTCTGCGCCCCCTCTTCTTCAGCCTGAATTGTTAGGTGTTTACAGGTCCGAGAACTGGCTGCCAAGTATGATGTAGGAAGTTCACATTTCTAATGTTCTCTCTGAGGAGCTTCTATTACAGCTAAAGGGGAGCAGCCAGGCCAGCTGTGAAAACAGGGCTTGGAGAGATTCCCATGTCAGCCCCCTCTGTCACCCCTTCCCCTGACTTTCTGCTGGCTTCCCCGGCAGTGCTCCTCTAAATCATTGTATAAATCATTTTATAAGTATTTGTGGCCTGATCGTTGCTCCTGGCCTACCTACGCTGCCTGCTTATTCTAACCTTAATCTTCACCCTAACTCTAACCCTCCCTCCTGGTGCTTAACCCTAAAAGTCGAGGTAAGTTGCTAACCCTAACCATCCCATCTAGTGCCTAACCCTAATCCTCCGATAAGTGCCTAACCCTAACCATCCCTCTTAGTGTCTAACGCTAACCATTCCTCCTAGTGCCTAACCCTAACCGTCACTCCTAGTGCCTAACCCTAACCGTCACTCCTAGTGCCTAACCCTAACCATTCCTCATAGTGCCTAACCCTATCCGTCACTCCTAGTGCCTAACCCTAACTGTCCCTCCTAGTGACTAACCCTAACCTTCCCTCCTAGTGCCTAACATTAACTGTTGGGGTAAGTGTCTAAGCCTAACCATCCCTCCTAGAGCCTAACCCTAACCATCCAGTAAGTGCCTAACCCTAACCATCTAGTAAGTGTTTATCCCTAACCATCCCTCCTAGAGCCTAACCATAACCATCCAGTAAGTGCTTATCCCTAACCATCCCTTCTAGAGCCTAACCCTAACCATCCAGTAAGTGCCTATCCCTAACCATCCCTCCTAGAGCCTAACCTTAACCATCCAGTAAGTGCTTATCCCTAACCATCCCTCCTAGAGCCTAACCCTAACCCTCCAGTAAGTGCCTATCCCTAACCATCCCTCTTAGAGATTAATCCTAGCCATCCAATAAGTGCCTAACTCTAACCATCCCTCCTAGAGCCTAACTCTAACCATCCAGTAAGTGCCTATCCCTAACCATCCCTCCTAGAGATTAATCCTAGCCATCCAATAAGTGCCTAACTCTAACCATCCCTCCTAGAGCCTAACTCTAACCATCCCTTCTAGTGCCTAACCCTAACTATCGTGGTAAGTGCTTAACCCTAAGTGCCTAACCATCCATCCTAGAGCCTAACCCTAACCCTCCAGTAAGTGCCTAACCCTAACCATCCCATCTAGTGCCCAACCCTAATCCTCCAATAAGTGCCTAACCCTAACCATTCCTCTTAGTGCCCTAACCGTCACACCTAGTGCCTATCCCTAACCGTCACTCCTAGTGCCTAATCCTAACCTTCCCTCCTCGTGCCTAACATTAACTGTCAGGGTAAGTGCCTAACCCTAACCATCCCTCCTAGAGCCAAACCCTCCAGTAAGTGCCTATCCCTAACCATCCCTCCTAGAGCCTAACCCTAACCATCCAGTAAGTGCCTATCCCAAACATCCCTCCTAGAGCCTAACCCTAACCCTCCAGTAAGTGCCTAACCCTAACCATCCCTCCTAGGGCTTAACGCTAACCATCCATTCTAATGCCTAACCCTAACCCTCCAGTAAGTGCTAAACCTAACCTTAACTGTCGGGGTAAGTGCCTGATCCTATCCATCCCTCCTAGAGCCTAACCCTCCAACGTCGATCTTTTGACCATGTTGACCTTTTCTACCTGTCGATATTCATCCATGTCGACTTTGTGTGTGGCTGCCTTTTCTACAGTTCGACCTTTTGTACCTGTTGACCTACTGCCTGTCTACCAGTTGGTGTCTACCTAAACACTGCCAAACTTTTGTACTATAGATGTTTTGATTGGAACCCATTTAAACCCAGAAGTCGTAGGGCCTTAGTCAGTCATTGATGCTAATGTTCCCGCAGCTGTGGATGTGCGGAGATACGCTAATGCAGCAGTGGCCGGGATTTGTTCTGAGACGCCCACCGGAACCATGGCAGCTACAGATGTGCGGAGATACGCTAATGCAGCAGCGGCCGGGACTTGTACTGAGACAGACACCGGAACCATGGCAGCTGTGGATGTGCGGAGATACGCTAATGCAGCAGCGGCCGGGACTTGTACTGAGTCAGAATAAACTGATAAAACACTCTGAGGGTCGGATTCAATTAGACGCAAAAAGCCAAAATCGGCGAAAAAGTTTTGCCTATTGACGCTTTTCGCCTGTTTGCATCTTATCTACAAATTCAATTCCAGGACGCTTATGCTTAAGTGGAAACTCAATGCACCAGTATAAAGCACATCTATGACACATTGCCACACAGCAGTGGCAGAAATGAAAAGTAGTGCACCCACCCAGTGGGGTACAGCCAGCAGAGTCACAGTACTTGTATACACAGGTGGCTACGGCCCAAGGAGTCACAGTGCACAATCTTATTCACATTACACTGCACATAGTGCCCCTGATTCACATTACACCATAAAGTAGTGTCTCTTATTTATGTTACCACACACAGTAGTGCCCCTTTTACACAATGCCCACAGTAGTGCCCCTTTTACACAATGTCCACATTAGTGACCCTTATACACAAAGCCCACAGTAGTAGTGCCACTTATACAATGCTCACAGCAATAGTGACCCTTTTACACAATGCCCTCATTAGTAGTGCCCCTATGCAGTGCCCCTCAGTAGTATGCCTCCATTAGTAGTGTCCCGTAGTTGTATGCCCCAGTAGCATGCCCCCATTAGTAGTGCCCCTAGTTGTATGCCCCCATTAGTAGTGCCCCCAGTAGTATGCCCCCATTACAAGTGCCCCTAGTAGTATGCCCCCATTACAAGTGCCACCAGCAGTTGTGCCCTTTGTAGTATGCCCCCATTACAAGTGCCCCCAGTAGTTGTGCCCCTTGTAGTATGCCCCCATTAGAAGTGCCCCCAGTAGTTGTGCCCCTTGTAGTATGCCCCCATTACAAGTGCCCCCAGTAGTTGTGCCCCTTGTAGTATGCCCCCATTAGAAGTGCCCCCATTAGTTGTGCCCCTTGTAGTATGCCCCCATTATAAGTGCCCCCAGTAGTTGTGCCCCTTGTAGTATGCCCCCATTGCAAGTGCCCCCAGTAGTTGTGCCCCTTGTAGTATGCCCCCATTACAAGTGCCCCCAGTAGTTGTGCCCCTTGTAGTATGCCCCCATTAGAAGTGCCCCCAGTAGTTGTGCCCCTTGTAGTATGCCCCCATTACAAGTGCCCCCAGTAGTTGTGCCCCTTGTAGTATGCCCCCATTAGAAGTGCCCCCATTAGTTGTGCCCCTTGTAGTATGCCCCCATTATAAGTGCCCCCAGTAGTTGTGCCCCTTGTAGTATGCCCCCATTGCAAGTGCCCCCAGTAGTTGTGCCCCTTGTAGTATGCCCCCATTACAAGTGCCCCCAGTAGTTGTGCCCCTTGTAGTATGCCCCCATTACAAGTGCCCCCAGTAGTTGTGCCCCTTGTAGTATGCCCCCATTACAAGAGCCCCCAGTAGTTGTGCCCCTTGTAGTATGCCCCCATTAGAAGTGCCCCCAGTAGTTGTGCCCCTTGTAGTATGCCCCCATTACAAGTGCCCCCAGTAGTTGTGCCCCTTGTAGTATGCCCCCATTAGAAGTGCCCCCATTAGTTGTGCCCCTTGTAGTATGCCCCCATTGCAAGTGCCCCCAGTAGTTGTGCCCCTTGTAGTATGCCCCCATTACAAGTGCCCCTTGTAGTATGCCCCCATTGCAAGTGCCCCCAGTAGTTGTGCCCCTTGTAGTATGCCCCCATTACAAGTGCCCCCAGTAGTTGTGCCGCTTGTAGTATGCCCCCATTAGAAGTGCCCCCATTAGTTGTGCCCCTTGTAGTATGCCCCCATTATAAGTGCCCCCAGTAGTTGTGCCCCTTGTAGTATGCCCCCATTGCAAGTGCCCCCAGTAGTTGTGCCCCTTGTAGTATGCCCCCATTACAAGTGCCCCCAGTAGTTGTGCCCCTTGTAGTATGCCCCCATTAGAAGTGCCCCCAGTAGTTGTGCCCGTTGTAGTATGCCCCCATTACAAGTGCCCCCAGTAGTTGTGCCCCTTGTAGTATGCCCCCATTACAAGTTCCCCCAGTAGTTGTCCCCCTTGTAGTATGCCCTCAGTAGCGCCGCCTTACACAGAATCCCCGCTCCTGCTGTGACCGCTGCCGTCCGCTCCACTCTGCACTATGGGAGAGACGTCACTCATGGGGATCTGAGTCAGGTGGGGAACACCCGAACAGGTCAGGTGTTATTAGGGTTGCAGGGGCATGCAGCAGGTGTTATTAGGGTTGCAGGGGCATGCAGCAGGTGTTATTAGGGTTGCAGGTGCATGCAGCAGGTGTTATTAGGGTTGCAGGTGCATGCAGCAGGTGTTATTAGGGTTGCAGGAGCATGCAGCAGGTGTTATTAGGGTTGCAGGTGCATGCAGCAGGTGTTATTAGGGTTGCAGGTGCATGCAGCAGGTGTTATTAGGGTTGTAGGAGCATGCAGCAGGTGTTATTAGGGTTGCAGGTGCATGCAGCAGGTGTTATTAGGGTTGCAGGGGCATGCAGCAGGTGTTATTAGGGTTGCAGGGGCATGCAACAGGTGTTATTAGGGATGCAGGTGCATGCAGCAGGTGTTATTAGGGTTGCAGGTGCATGCAGCAGGTGTTATTAGGGTTGCAGGGGCATGCAGCAGGTGTTATTAGGGTTGCAGGGGCATGCAGCAGGTGTTATTAGGGTTGCAGGGGCATGCAGCATGTGTTATTAGGGTTGCAGGGGCATGCAGCAGGTGTTATTAGGGTTGCAGGGGCATGCAGCAGGTGTTATTAGGGTTGCAGGGGTATGCAGCAGGTGTTATTAGGGTTGCAGGTGCATGCAGCAGGTGTTATTAGGGTTGCAGGTGCATGCAGCAGGTGTTATTAGGGTTGTAGGAGCATGCAGCAGGTGTTATTAGGGTTGCAGGTGCATGCAGCAGGTGTTATTAGGGTTGCAGGGGCATGCAGCAGGTGTTATTAGGGTTGCAGGGGTATGCAGCAGGTGTTATTAGGGTTGCAGGTGCATGCAGCAGGTGTTATTAGGGTTGCAGGTGCATGCAGCAGGTGTTATTAGGGTTGCAGGGGCATGCAGCAGGTGTTATTAGGGTTGCAGGGGCATGCAGCAGGTGTTATTAGGGTTGCAGGGGTATGCAGCAGGTGTTATTAGGGTTGCAGGTGCATGCAGCAGGTGTTATTAGGGTTGCAGGTGCATGCAGCAGGTGTTATTAGGGTTGCAGGGGCATGCAGCAGGTGTTATTAGGGTTGCAGGGGCATGCAGCAGGTGTTATTAGGGTTGCAGGGGCATGCAGCAGGTGTTATTAGGGTTGCAGGGGCATGCAGCAGGTGTTATTAGGGTTGCAGGGGCATGCAGCAGGTGTTATAAGGGTTGCAGGGGTATGCAGCAGGTGTTATTAGGGTTGCAGGGGCATGCAGCAGGTGTTATAAGGGTTGCAGGGGTATGCAGCAGGTGTTATTAGGGTTGCAGGTGCATGCAGCAGGTGTTATTAGGGTTGCAGGGGTATGCAGCAGGTGTTATTAGGGTTGCAGGTGCATGCAGCAGGTGTTATTAGGGTTGCAGGTGCATGCAGCAGGTGTTATTAGGGTTGCAGGTGCATGCAGCAGGTGTTATTAGGGTTGCAGGGGCATGCAGCAGGTGTTATTAGGGTTGCAGGTGCATGCAGCAGGTGTTATTAGGGTTGCAGGTGCATGCAGCAGGAGAATTTTTCACATTTTTTAAAAGTACACTTTAGAAACACAAAAATATACTAGCACCCATTTTCTAGTACCCCAAATTTGACTGCACTATTTACTGTGTTTTCCACAAAAAATCCTGTTTTCTATAATTTTTCACCGCTTTTACAAATATTCTCCTAGAAAGCTTTTAACACAACTTAAGGACACAAAGTACCTTTATTAGGGCTAATAGTACACATCAGTAATGATATCCAGTGTAAGAGCGTCTTATTTTGGGGTACAGACTGATTCCCCCAATCTATTCCATACTTTCCGTCTGTTATGCATTCGCCTATTTGCGTTTTCGCCTGTCCTGTAATTGAATACGGCTAATCGCGGGGTCGCGCATGCTGCAAATTTGCCTTTCAAACAGGCGAATGTGGCTGTAAGTACAATAGGTGAAAGACGTGGGTGTATTCTTGCTTTATTTCTCATTAATAATATAGTAGTACTTTTTTTTTTTTTTAACTAACTGTTTATTTTCAATGTCCTTTCAGGCTCTGCATAGAGTTGTAGGGAACGTTACATGTCCTGGAAAACCCATTCCTCCCTCCCTGTCACTCTCATGTCACGCAGAAAGGAAAACAAGCACATGGCACAATACGTCCTTTCAGATTACGTTCTATCATTGGCCCCTGGCACTCCGCGTCCATGGTATCATTGTCCAGCTATTGCCCCATTGGAGGATCTGGACCTCTCACTTCATGCTGACGCTTTAATGTTTATTTTTCTCTCGCTTTTCTCCTTCGCACAGAAACCCCTTTGAACCTCTCGCCGTCCAGTTCGGCGCTATCAGCAGTCTGAGCCTGATACGCGGCCAGCGTTATGCAGACAGTAAGATAGGGGGGCGAAAGTCGGATGTTTGTAGACTGTCAGCTCCCACACTACAAAGTGCGGAGCCCCCTGGAGAGGGGTCTGCTCTACGGCCGGAGGAAACAGCAGCTAGTGTTCCTAGGAGAAGGAAGCCCACCCCCCCTCCCGGATTCAGATCAGAGGCCCTCGGTGCTTCCACATTGTGCTATAGATAATAACACGGTTACTATCTGGTGGTGGGAGCGGGTGACATGACCCTGATCTGGTGGTGGGAGTGGGTGACATGACCCAGACGGGCGGCTGTAATCACACACAGGAAACCACCGGCTCATGCACTAGGATCAGAGGGGCAGATCTTGAATTGGGAGCATAGCAAAAAAGAAGAAAGAAACTTTCAGCCCGGCTCAGCGCTGGTCACTATCCTGATTGGGCCGCAAGTGGGCAAAGGGGATTTTTTGCGTGTGCGCAGGAGCCTCCATGTGCAGCGATGCTTTTGAGCACTGTGACCTGACTCGTAGTGTAAGTGACACACTGGAGCTGTTTGGGGGGGCGGGGAGGGGGAGCATTTCAGAAAATGGGGTTGTGTCGGCCCTGTGTGCGAGGTAAATACATGTATTATTTATTTTGCATGCATGGTAAATACTGGCTGGGATGCCGACCGCCGGCTTCCCGACTGTCTAATCCCGGCACATTTGCACATTTGGGAGCACGGATGTATAGAGGGGAAGGCGTTTGTAGCGCCATTTACTTTATATCGCAGACGGGCGACTGCCAATAACTGCTGGTGCGTCCGCTCTGCGTACAGCGGAGAATGAGTCACTGCACAGGAAGGGATGTCTGACAGCAATGTGCTTACACCGTCCGTGGGGCTTGGTGCTATAGGACAAGACAATTGCACCCTTGTTGTCAAACTCATTTCTGAGAGCCTCATCCTCATTAAGATGACTAAGGGCCTGATTCAGCACGGATCGCACGGCTGCGTTCGCAAGCACCCGCTAGCTGTGAAAATATGCTAATGAATACAATCGCATGGCAACCGCAGCTCTATACCAAGACGCCCATCACTGTATAAAGCCGCCCACTTCCCATGACAGGCATCCGCAAGTCAGCAAGAACATCGGTAACATCAACTAACATCCGAACCATTCGCACAGTTGTGGTTGACCTCAAACTGCTAAACTTCCTGTCACCATCCAGACCTCTGCCAGCATATAGAATCGCAGGGGCTTAACCATGGAATGGCTTTCAAGCACACGGGCACGCCAACCACCCCCCTCTCCAGCCCCAAGTGGTCATTTCCTATCAATCACTATGAGATGGGACTGCGTGCTCACTGCGATTGCTTCCCGATCTCAGTGGCCGGTTTGCGCACTGCGATGAACGCAGCTGTGTGATCCAACCTCAATAAGGCGCTTTATTCACACTAAGGGTCTGATTCAGAGATGGACGGTATTGCAGGGCCGCACACAAGCACTTGGCAGGTCCGTCCATCTAATAGGCTAATGCAGCAGGAAACAGACACCTCCTTGCTACATCTCTGATCCCAGCGCTGCCACCGAGGTCACAGTCTGGGGTCACCATTGTGACATGTATTCCGCCTCAGTGGTGAATAGGACAACAGTGTGTTACTTTCTGTTTGCCCAGCTGACGTCTGCACCATACTTATCCAACTTTTTGTATCTGCTCCCCGGGAGATGCCCGGGGAGCAGACACAGGTGGCCACTTCGGGGGGCGGGGACAGATACCTATGTCATTAGGCTCCGCCCCGCCTCAAACCACAGGAGCCTGAGGACAGGGAGGGGCTAAATGATGCTAAAAACGCAAAATTTAGCCCCGCCCCCTCCATACAGAGCCATGATTCACGGCAATTGTGACTGCCAGCGATCATCTCCCGTCCTGCTTCACTAGGAAGTGGGCGGGATGCAGGAGATGCGGATACTCTTTCAGGGGTCCAAGGGGCTCCCCGAAAAATCAGGAGTCTCCCGACACTTCCGAGAGAGTAGGTAAGTATGGTCTACACCTGCTGGTATCCCGTACATGAAAGACAGTCATCCTCATCTAATAAGAGATCCATTGGTTTATTGCTTAATTAACTCCAAAATACCTTATAATACTTAACTTAAATAAATAAAGACACAGACACATAACAGCTTGGCGAAAAGGTCACAGCTTTCATTTATAATAAAATATATTACCCTAACTGAGGTGGCCAGGAGACGCTGCAAACTCAGTTCTAGCTTTCTATCTCCGAAACACTCAGGGAACAACTTAAACGTCCCCCCTTTAGACACACTTACGATCAGGGGCTGGGTGGCAACTTTTAGCCTGGGGGGCAAATCAGGGTTGCCTACCCTCCCGATTTGGGTGGGAGCCTCCCGATAATCGGGTGCAGCTCCCACCCCCCGGAAAGGCAGGCAAGCCTCCCGGCGGCCGCCAATCCCCCGACATCCCCCCGCAAATTACACCTAACCCCTGCTGCGAGGGCAGCCAGTGACGCGATTCGCGTCATTTTGGCCCCGCCCCCTGCTTCACAATGCCTGTATTATCGGCATTGTGTAGCGGGGGCGGGGCCAAAATTACACGATCACATGACCCCGCCCCGTGACGCCTACAAATGCCAGGCACCCGTCCGGACACTTCCCCTTTTTAGGCCACGCCCCCCGCTGCCCTGCCGATCTGGCTGCTCCCTCCTGGAAGGAGCAGCCAGAAAGTCAGCAACTATGGGGCAAATGCATGCAGGCGGCCCTGGCAGAGGAGTAGCGTGTAGCCAGGGTGCCCGAAGAATGTGCGTAGTAGTCCCTCCCTCTTGTAGTGCCCCCAGTAGTGGTTCCCCCTTTGTAGTGCCCCCAGTAGCCCCCCCCTTGCAGTGCCCCCAGTAGTGGTTCACCCTTTGTAGTGCCCCCAGTAGTCCCCCCCCTTGTAGTGCTCCCAGTAGTAGTAGTCCCCCCCTTGTATTGCCCCCATTAGTAGTAGTCCCCCCCTTACAGTAATGGTTCCCCCCTTGTAGTGCCAGCCTCCCCCCCCCACTAGACACACATAGTAAAAAAAAAAACACTTACCTGAATCCCCGCTCCCGCCGTCGCCATCCGCTCTTCCGTCTGTCCTTCCCGGGCCGGGCCGCTCTGCATTATGGTAGAGACGTCATATGACATCATGACGTCTCTCCCATTGCCCACTGCGGGAGCCGGAAGATGGAGCGGCTCCTGCAGTGGGCACAGCAGCTGCTAATGAGAGTCTGACAGACTCTCATTGGCTGCTGCTTACGACAAACACACAGCTGCCGGAGCCGGCGGCTGTGTGTTTGTCACTTGTGTAGCGCTGACCGAACTCCGTCCGGTCAACGCTACACACGCGGTGCAGTCTGTGTCACAGGGACACAGACTGCTCACGGCCCGCATGACGCTGCGGCCCGGGATACACATGGCACCCTGCCCCCCGGCCCAGCCCGCCACTGCTTACGATGGGAAGGACTCGCTTCCCTCACAGGCTCAGTCCGAGCGATCTGAACGGGAAGCGCTTGGGTCCCCCCGCAGAGAGAGGATAAACTCGCCATGTAAATAGAGGGTAAGCGCCCTCACAACGCTTTCTTATGCCACAATAAAGCCACTGAGACGCAGTGTTCTCCCGCCAATGCTGCACCTCCCCTAAGTGGAGAAAAAAGTTTAGGACAATAACCAATCTGCAAAGGTTTTGGGCAGGATGGTGGGTTCCAAATAGAAAAGAGGCTGTCTCTACCCAGAACACCCTTAATATACCAGAATTTCTAAACACTCCCCTGAGCAAAGCATTGGGCAAACCTAAACCAGGTATTAATGTTAATCTTCATTTAAAACAGCTTGTTGTGAAAGCAAAGGTGTATTTATTTAAAGGGTCCAGCCATAATATTGCGCGCACAGACGTGGACCATGTACAATGAGATATCAGATTGACTCCTAAATTAAACTAAACTACCCAGCAACAAGGCTGTCATGCTAACCAATCAGAAAAAACCTAGGATTCTTACCTATTCTCAAGCCTAATCATTTTTTCGCCTACCATAACTAAATCGGCCTCATGGAAAGATTTTAATGCAGAATTTCCAGGCTTAGAAAACCACATGACATACTTGCCGACAATCAGCTCCAGCCTTCCAGGAGGGAGCTGATTGTCGGATAACAGCGGGGGACGGGGACAGCCATTGATGTCACATTGGGGGCGGGGGCAGCCATTGACGTCACATTGGGGGCGGAGCCGGGGCTGCATGATCGCGTCATCGTGGCCCCACCCCCTCTTCACAATGCTGTTATTTTCGACATTGTGAAGCAGGGGGCGGGGCCATGATGACGCAAATCGCGTCACCACCCCCACCCCGCTGTGGGGGTTTCTAGTTTTTTCTGGGGGGAGGTCGGGAGGGTCGCAGGCTTAAGGGAGGCTTACCTGTCATTCCAGGGGGCCGGGAGCGGCACCCAAAAATCGGGAGGCTCCCGGCCAAATCAGGAGGGTAGGCAAGCTTGCCCCAAGATTCTCTTAACTACAATACAGTGTTGCTTGTTTCCCAGGCTTAATTGCAAATTGGCTCATTGGGCTGAGGAGGGTGTGGCCAAAGTAAGGGAAGTGTGGCCAGGCCCCCTTAAAAATTTAAAAATGTGCTGCCACACAGGGGGACATTTGTCCCCCTTAGCAGCACTGCAAAGGAGGACAATGTCCCTCTTAGCAGATGACCCAGGCTGGGCTCCTCCAACAAATCTGGGTAATTAGTACCTGCTCACCTCCCTCTTGGCCCCTGCCGGCTTACAGCATGTGTGATGTCTGGACAAGTCTCAATGCTCGCATATATTAAATGTCAAACTTCATTCTGATTAGGAGCTTTCTTCATTTCATCTGTTTCTACCTCACTTGTTGGTGTCGTGACTTTGGTTATTTTTGTGCCTTTGCCAATGGGAGTACTGACTGGTTTTGTGCCTGACATTGCATACTCAGTAAGTATTGCCTTGATACATCCCTGTTGATCAATTGTGATAGTTCTGAACTCAAGTTCTGTAAGATCCTTATGCCTAACTAGTGTGCAGGCCCTACAGTACGTCTTTTAACTTCAATTTTTGATGCTTGACATTGGCAATATGTTTCTATCGACCTTCTAGCAACAGATCATCCATGTATACAACTATAACAAACAATTTTTGCTCTATTGTCTTGTGGTATAGACAGTGATCAGTCTCACAACACACAAAGACCATCTCTAAAAGTACAGTATCTAGCTTAATGTACCAACAACAACAATACAATGTTTTTTTTCAACAGACAGACTTTTCCACCTTGGAACATATCCTCATTGTACTGTGCAGGAGGATCCATATAAATTTCTCATAGTCCGCGCTACCTCCACAATTTTGCCATTGGCGCCCTCACTGACACCATTCTGTTCTGGCGTGTATGCAATAGTTAGGTTGTGCTCTTTGCCATATTTTATCAAGATGGCTACACTTTTATTCTCATATTGCCCACCATTGTCAGATCTGAAGATCTTTCATTTCTGACCAATATGAGTTTCCACCAAACTCTTAGGGGTATATTTGGTAAAGTGCAGGATTTTAGAAGTGGAGGTGTTGCCCATAGCAACCATTCAGATTCTAGCTATTATCTTCAAGTGAAATCTGTTTGGTTGCTATGGGCAACATCTCCACTTCTAAAATCCTGCACTTTCGTAAATATACCCCTTATACTCTGCAATTTTGTTTATTACCTCACTTTTAGCTTTAATGAAGTAAACGTGTTTTATTCTTGTGAAGTCATTGATTAATGTCAGGAAATATCAGTATCACCTCCATTGGACCACACATGTCTGTATGCACCAATGCCTGTGGTGCCTCAACTCTGCCTGCTGACTTTGGAAAGGGACAATGGGTTTGCTTACCCATTGTCACGTCTGAGGGTTGGGTTTGGCAGGAACAGGCGTGGAAGGCTGAAGTGCTGTGAATGAAGCTGGAAGGTTTGAGCCAGCTCTTCCTCATGTGTTGGGAGAAGAGAGGGAGCTGTGGAACTGTTGGTAGTTTTGGCCTGAAGGCGAGTACTGGAATTAAATAACTTTATTAGACTAGAAGTTGAATTGTAACTGTAGTTGCAGAATCGATTAGGAACCAATGTTGTGGAATTGATGATATAGAATCGATGATGCAGGATTACTTTAGAACCAATATTGTAGAATCGATTAAATAGAATTGATGATGCAGGATCAGATTGGAACCGATGTTTGGATACAATTGGAGTAGCCAGTGTTTGGAGACAATCAGATTGGAACTGATGTTTGGAGGTATCAGATTGGGACCGATGTTTGGAGGTATCAGATTGAGACTGATGTTTGGAGGTATTGGATTATGACCGATGTTTGGAGTTATCGGATTGGGACCGATGTTTGGAGGTATTGGATTGGGACCAATGGTAACAGATATCAACTGAAACCGATGGTAACAGGTATCGACTGGAACAGATGGTAACAGGTATCGTTTTGAACCGATGGTAACACTAGAAGCAAGTCCTTTAGTGAGACCAGACTAGAACACTGAGATAGATGGAGACTTGCATTCACCAGACTGGAACTGGATTTGGATGGACTGGGATCGTAGATACAGAGTACCTGGAAGCTCAACGCAGAGCTTTAACGTCAGCAGAAGCGACGTTGTACTGGCAACAAGAGTCAGTCAGGAAATGGAATTTATAGGGCTGAGTCTCTAGGGATTGGATGATGCGATCAGCTGGTCTGGGGGTAGCGCTTCGAGCAGTGGAGGAGAGTCAGGTGACTGAATCCAACATGGCTGCGCACATACAGAGTTTTGGTGGGAATTCTGGCATTCAGCCTCAGTACTAGCATGCTGAGTAAACACACTAAGAACAGAGCGTTGCGGGGAGTCACTTCCATGTCCAGACACAATACACTGAGAGCACAGAGCAGGAATAGTGTGGAAAGACCTCATATCCAGCTGGATGCGATGTGCAGTTGCTGTCGGACCTCCGTGTCATCTGGGAGTGATGTGCAGTAACAGCGCGAGCGGACCTCAGCGCTAGCCGGGACAAACACTACAGAGGTAAAACACAGGACAAACAAATAGAAATTAATCAGGATCGTGACAACCATTTTACAGCTCTCACATGCTGGTCTTTCTGTATCATTCTCTGATCATACCCCAGGTGACTTAGACACCTATACCACAGCATAGACTGGCTCAAATCAGAGGCTGCCATCGCATAGCACTAGGATGTTGCAACTGAGTAGCTGTTGCTCTCACAGTCCCCTATTTGTTCTGTACAACACAGTTGCCCTCTGCGAACTTGAATTATTTATCTTCTAGGACACTTTTGGTGATAAAATTTGGTCCACAAATCTGGCATGAATAACACATCCTGGATGTCTCAGGTGTACCATGATTGTTCTGACTTTCATGGCTGTAAATATCCACAGCAGATGAAGATTGCAAGCTATTACATTTAGCCAATGGTCTCTGATCCCTCTGACTGATATAGGGCCAAACGTGCTCAATGATGTAACTCATTCTTGATTGCAATTGAAATGCCTTGTGGCACCCGAGTCCATGTACCAGCAATCCTTCCTGATACTATGACATTTAACGCTGATTTGTATCTTTTTTTATTCTTCTTGTGCACTACTTTAATCTCTCAGTTTGTATTAAGAGGTCTTATGTACCACTTTGTGACATTGTATAAAACACTTGTACATAGGCCTTTTCAGGCTTAGTGTCCTATGTGAGTAAATCTGAACTCTCAGCATTTGTCTCAACTGGTATGCATTCTTGAATCTGCAGCAGATTAGTCTTCACAATCTCTGTTGATAGTTTAGTAGCACAGGATTTCAAAGACACTTCTAAGAAATGAAATTCAGGCATCAGATTTTGGAGCATTGCCATTGCAATCTCCTTGTCATTCACCTTAGCCCCAGATGGGGGTAAAGCATATTGTGGTCTGCATACACGGTTACTGTGTGTTTTGTTCATTCAAGTGATTGATGCCACTTTTCTAGGACTAGTTTTATTGCCTTTCATTACAGCATTAGGATCTACCAGGATAGAAAAGTTAATTTTAAACTGTTGGTTGTAATTGGCAAAGCCGGGAAATTCCTGACTGACTTTGAGCCTACAGGTTGAGGCCATTTCAAAATAGCATCAAGGTTCTCTGGGTTAATTTGAAGACCTGTCCCTAAACTTATATAACCTGGGAATGGCAGTTGGGCCTATGTGAAAACACACTTCTCCAATTTACAAAATGAGTGATGGGCCCAGAGGCAAGTATTTTTCTATATAAGGGACAAATTTACTAAGAAGTGATTACCTGCATGATCCAGGCTCCAGTGATGTCTTCCATGTCCTCCTGTCAGGTGATATCCCATACTGCACTGGGACCCAATCACCTGATGACTGGGCCACAGTGCAGCATGGGAGACCAGCTGACCGGAGGGGAGACATCACCGGAGTCTGGTAAGTTAATTTTTTTTTTACTTTTTTTTTTACACTGTATCAACGTCACAGCTGATTACTGCGGCCGGCTCCAGGCTCTGCTCTCCCCGTTAGAGCAGGGCAGGAGTCCGGTAACTGGGGGAGACCCTGGATAATGCCACCTCCAGGTGGCGTTATTATCACAGGGCATTCTCCGGTATTTTTTTACAATTTATTTTTAGTAACTCTGGTCGGATCACATTTCCCATTACAGTTATGGGAAATGCGATCTGATTACTAAATGTAAGTGATAATTAGGGGTTGGAGTAGAATTTTTACGAATTCTACTCCAATTGCCGTGTAATAACTATAGGTGATACTAAAATAATGTGAAAAGGGCACAAAACAGCCTTTATCACTTTATTTTAATAAAAATAATGTTAATAAATAGAGCCCTTAGAAATTGTTGTAGGTTTCAAATTGACAGCATTTACTAAAGGTTTGATGTCTAAACTAAAACCCTCATCGACCCCCAGCGGTTTCTAAATGACAGTCCGCCATGGCGTGTTCTATTTGACAGTCGTTTCTATTGAAACCACTGTGTATTAGAAGGCATTCAACTGAGATTCTTTTCCTGCGACTTTTCAATTGGTGAGTGAAAATTCCTGTCATTGACATGAGCACATAATGCAGACATAGGCTATCCACATCCTCTATCACTGTGAGGTTAGTGAGGAGATTCAGAAGAGGGACAGATAGTTACAGAGATCATATGTGAGCTGAATGTTGGGAAGAGTTGTCTGTTTGTTTTTTTTAACTATAAAAGTATTTTTTTCAAAAAATGTCCCCAAGATTTTAGACTTATTTTTAGTTATCACATTATCTTAATAATAGTGATTCAAATTTAGTTTTGCATTTTTGTTAAAAAAAAATATATTGAATGAGATTTAAATAGCTCTTATTTACATAATTTGCTAATAACTTCCCCCCCTTGACAATTTTGGTGACTTTTATTGCATTAAATATTAGTCAGTTGAGTGGTTAAATAGAGCAAAGCCTGCACAGACCACAGTGATCTGTGCAGTGATTCTCCCAATCTCAGGTCTGTTGTTTGGTGTTTTTCAAAATCCCTGCTTGATAAATATGGGGTTTCTATTCTACTATTTTTGTGGTCTAAAACATCAGCAGTGCTTTGATATTCAATTATATTCTAAAAAGTGGTTTGACGGCGGTTTTGCCCTTAGTAAATCTGCAGAAATACTGCCGCCAAACCGCCGGAGTTTAGAGCCCGCCGCCTAGTAACTTTAGCCCATATTCTGTAGGAAATACTGCCTCCCCTGATCCAGACAAATAATTCTGGATTAATAAGTAATGGATATTGATATTTAATAGTGATGGAATTTAAACCACAATACTCTATATACATACAGTATGGTCATAAACCGACATCTTATTTCTTACGAATGTAAAAGCTGGTGGGAGGGATATTCAGATATAGCCCTGTACAAGATTTTCTGCAGTATAATTAGTCACTGCTTCAGACTATAGTAGGACGGCAGAAACACACGGCCCTGTGAGGTGTTTTGTCTGGCAGATGATCATTGAGCAATCCCATTCATTTTGGGGCAGGAGGGTACTGTAGTTCCTCTCCTCACCGATTGCTGAATACATCAGCTTGACTCTCATACAATTGAGGTGACAGAGTGAGCCGGCGGAATCACTAGTTATTTGCTTTTAGAATGGAAATGAGAAACCCACGATAGGACTTGGCTTGTGTGCCAATGAGAGAAAGGGAAAACATTCCTATAGATTCCTTATGCAGGGCCCCCACCTCTAATTCTAGAGGCATGGGTCACAAATGAATTTACTCCCAATGACGATGGTCAGTGAGCTGGGGCTCTGTGTTGTGGCTGCAAATAAGGACAGTTTTGAAACTACAGGAAAAGTAATTAAATTTCTGTCATCCCCAGAAACTAAGTAAACCAAACAGAGGCCCTGATTCAGAGCCGGACGCTCTGACAGAGCGCTCGCTCTGAATCAGGGCCGTCCCTCTTAGTTTTTAGAGCGGCCTCCTGGCCGCTCGCATAGCTGTGGGTGACCACCCACAGCTATAGCGAGCGGCCAAAAAGATGGTCCATCGGGCTTGCAACGAGACCCTTACGGTAGGGTCTCGTTGCCGCAAGCCCTGGAGTGCTTTCGGCTCTATCAGAGCCAAAAGCACTATCACTGACATCACTTGTGATGTCAGTGGGGCCGGCCCCAGACGGTAGGCGTTCCCATGGGAATGCCTCCGTCTGGGCAGCCACGCCCCCAGCACGCCCACCAAAGGGGGCATAATGTCACTCACCATCGACAGCACGCCCCCTTTGGTGCGAGACCCATAGCGACGGCTTGGCCGTCGTCATTCGGGTCTCGCGCATGCGCACGACGGAGCCGCCTCCATCGTGCGCATGCGCACTTGGCCAACATTGACCCGCTCGCGAGCGGGTCTGAATTAGACCCGGAGTACAAAACCCTTGGGCTGCCGCAGAAAGAGCTCTATAGCAAATGTGAGGGGGAGTGACAACCTGTTGTTTGTGAACACTCCCTGAATTAAAGATCATCCTACACACAAAGAGATATCAAATTGTCCAAAGTTAGGGCGAAGGACCTAATTCTGACCCGCTCGCTAGGAAGCGATCTCACACAGGCAGCCGATGTTTTCATTGTGCGCACATGTATTCACTTTCACTGCAGTGCGCGTGCGCAAACCAGTGCAAGCGATCGGGAAGCATACGCTCGCCGCGCATAGTCAGCCCAGCTGAATGAGTGACAGGAGAAGCCGTTTGTGGGTGGTAACAAGGGCAGGCCGCTAGAAACGGGAGAGTGGAGGTGCGAACGCAGGCGTGCCTGAGCGTCTTAACGGCTGGTTGTATTTCACACTGAAGTGCTCGCAGTGCTTGCGGCAGGGTATAGTCAACCACAAGCTGCGTTAGCTTCCGATGGACCTCGATGTACCGATGGTTACACTTCCTGGAGATGACGTGCGCAAGTGGACGTCTTAAGACAGGCTGGTGGGCGCCTGCATACGCAAAGCGATCGCACACCAAGACATAGTGGGCATGCTAACGCCTTGCCGTGTGATCGCCTGCCTTCCTGAATTTGCACACGCATTGAGCGAGCGAATGCATATAGCGAGCGGGTTTGAGTGAGGTCCTAAATCCCTAGATGCCAGATCATCGTTTATATGGTCCAATATTCCTTTCCAGAAGGTTCCTGTAGGTGATTCATTCCTCCATTAACGTGAAAACATTTGATTGCATATTGACTCACGGAATGAGCGCCTAGTCTGGGGCGGAGAACACTAAAAATTGCCAAAGACACTCATCAGAGATCATTGGATATCTTATGCGTCCCCAAAGTGCCAAAGCCAGAAATATAGGCAACCTTTATCTTTTCAGTGGGGACGTTTTCAGGCTGAAGCACAATCTGAATAGAACATTGATTGAGAAATCTTCAGATCTTCATCAACATTAGTTGGGGTGGTTGCTCGGAGTTGTGCAGTACCTCCCACAGCTGGTTCCTCGTTTTGAAGCCACTGGCTGTGGTGGAAAAGCTTCCGTTTACTAGACTAATGTTTGTCTTCAAATTCTTAGGCAAAGGATCTAGTTGATTCCAATTTGTGGTCACAGTATACTGACATGACTTCACTGAGAGTGTCCTGATCATCTAATATGGAGTCTAATGCACCAGTCTTCTGCAACAGGGACCTCTACAAAGGACTTTGGACCTCACTGAGACTGGCACGCAGGTCACGGCCTCTGCCCAGGTGCCTAGTGTGATACCCTGGTGCCACGGAGGAGAGAGATTAGTCTTCAGAGTAAGAGCCAAGGTCAGTAGTAGGGGAACACCAGCAAAGAATTAATCCAGTAGGACAGAAAGCGAGGTTATAAAACACAGAAGTCAGTGGAGATGACTCTAATACAAGAGTGCTGGGTCCTAGGGGCTGATGCAGAGCTAAGAGCAAGTCAGGCGCCTCCTCATCCGCATTTCAGTCGTGAAATTAATTTAGATATTCGACCATATACTTAGGCACCTAGGCAACCACATCACCTCTGCCCATAAACTGGGTTTCATAGCCATCATCACTGTCTTTGGTGCAAGAGATCCATAGGAAAACGTGCAGCATGTGAAGTGTGGACACAGGGAAGAGCCACCTGTAAAGTAGACTGCGATATGGCCCCGGGAGTGTGAGATTAATGCTTAGGCAGCTTCCTGGTGTCAGAGAGAGGATCACACAGGCTGCCCAGTTTGAATTTGGTGCTATCTCTGACACCAACAGTCACATGATTACATGTAGAAAGGCCATGTCACTCGCAACTGAGGGGTTGAAAGCAGAGGTCCGAGGTTGGGGGAGAAATCGGAGGCGTGGGGCCTGAGTGTATGATCTCCTCATCCACAGACTTTGGACGTTAACGAAACCCTATCAATGGTGCGGAGTCTAACCTGCTGGGAGGTATTCACCTGTGACCTCTACCAATCGGGATATGGGTTTTAGCTGAACCCCGCAAGCAGGTCGCGGTCCTTTTGATCTGGTATCCAAACCCCGTGGGAATAGAGATACACACAAATGGTGGCCCGAGGAATATGCCTCCCAGGAGGCACAGCTACACCAGGAAATGGTACTTGAGGTACCCACAGGTAGAGGTGTGTAGACACACTATTGCGCTGAAAGATGGTTCCTTGATATTGAACACAGGCAGAGATGATATGATGCAGTGCAGCTCCAGAAGGTAATGCTAAGTTGCACACAGGCTGAGGTGGTGTGACACACTGTTGCTCTGGAAGGTACTGCTAAGTTGCACACAGGCTGAGGTGGTATGATACACTGCTGCAATAAAGGTAGCACAGAGTTTGCACACTAGCAGAGATGGTAATACTGAGTTGTACACAGGCTGAGATGAAATGATGCACTGTTGCACTGAAGATAGCATAGGGTTAGCTCTCCGGCAGAGATGGTCAAACACAATAGAGAAGACACAGAAGTAATCTCAGAGGAACCTGGAACAAGGACACAGCTAGCATACACTAGGAATGACAAACGTTGTTCAGGCAACTTCCTGGAGTCCTGGAGCCAGTTATATACCCGGGGTAGCAGTCGATAGGAGAACAGCGTCAGCTGACTGAGACCATGCTACCATTGGTTGGAGATACTGTCACATGAGAAGGACTGTGATGGCAGCACCCATGACAGGAACCATGATCCCCAAGACACAAGACCGACCATGGAAGTCCACAAGCGCCTAAGGCAGAATACTCAGCACATCACCTGCCACCGTACCAGACGTCTGACCACAAGAGAAGTCAGGGGAAGCCGGCGTTGAGGTAAGAGACGGCCGATCCTAGGCTGAACCCTGACAGGCCAGAGGATGCCACGCCTGCCCATATTGGACAGGGTGGGAGGCTAGCCAACTAACAGGGAAGACAGGGAAGACCAGAAGAGAGTGGGAGAATATCTGTGAGTACAGAGGACAAAAACAGGCCTGGTAGAAGCATGACAGGATCCAACACCATGTGACAAGGGTTGTCTTTACATATATCATCTTTGCATGGTTGGTACAGGTTTATCAGAGAGGCAATTGTCTAATCTCCAAAAAATCCTCCAGTGATAGCAGGCACTCTACAATAAGTAGCTATAGGCAGTCTAAGTTTACTTGGAGATGGACAATATACCCCCAGATTATCAGACAAACTGAGCTTAATAACATTAGTTAACTAACTGGCCATCTTGTGCCCACCCCACTTTAACCCTATGCAGTCTTTTCTGTGATCTACTGTCCCAAATTACCCAGCATACATGGTCAACCTCTCATGGTGGAAGTCCAGAGAAGTCAATGTAGTAGTTAGGGCAACCTCTCATGGTACTTCCAGTTTTAAGGGGCCCTAGTGAAAACCAACTGACCGTATCTCTTTTCAGAGACATTTTAAGATCTCTAGCTGAGCACAGGGAATTTAAGCAATACACCTGATCTTTCCTACTCTTTGTTGGTGAGCGTGAAGAGTTTAAATTGGATTTTGTAGGGGCTAGGGATCCAGTGGAGAGGAAAGACAGAACTATGTGAAAGACAGATAAAGCTAGAATGATGAGGAGATAATCGGGTTAGGGGAAGATCTCAGAGAAGAATTCTGCAATAGTAGAGATGAGAGGATATGAACAAGTTTTTTGGTAGTATTGAGGGAAGGGAAGGGTCTACTTCTGGCAATTATGGAGCCAACTGGAGTTATTAAGTGACTGGGGGGGGGGAGGTAAAGTAGAGAAGTTGACCAAGGCAACCAATCCACATCTAGTAGCCATTTCATAGATTGATGATAAATGACAGTTAGAACCTGATTGGTTGCTTTAGGTTACACTTGCCCCTTATGTGGGGAGAGAATGAAAGGAAGCAGTTATGGGTGATAATCATACAGCAGACTCGAGGAGGTAAAGAGATGGTGGGATTGTTCACAATGACGGAAGGGTGGAAAAACAGGAACAATGGAAGACAATAATGTTGTAAGACTTTGACATTAAGCTTGAGAAAACACTGAGACATAAAGGAGGGGACAGAAGAAAGGCCGGTTGATATTGGAGAGAGGAAGGAAGGGAAGAGATACATAGAGGACAGGAACAGTTGGACATCAGCATAAACACAAAAGTGAAAAGAGTAGGGGACCAGGAACAGAACTTTGTGGGACCCATACAGGAAACAGAAGAGGCTGGGAGGAGGAAGTGGAGATGTGACAGAGGGCCTGATTCATTACGGATCGCAGATGCGATTACACACGCAGACCCGCTGCGAAAATATGCTAATGTTTGCAAACGCAAAGCCGTCGCAGCCAAGAATAAGGACGCCCACTTCCCCTTACTCACATCCATAATACTTTGCAAGTCAGTGAAAACATCGGTAACATCGAGTGACATCGTAGCCTCCCACATGATTACACAAAGTCAGACCTTACTCAGAGATTGCTAACCTTCCTGTACGCAGTGAGAGCTCAGGCTGCGTAGGCCATCGCAGTGGCTAATTTATGCACGCCCCTGTAATGACATTGAAATGGACACCCGTCAACACCCCCAAGTGCTCACTTCCTGTCAATCACACTCCGATGGGTCTGCGTGGTCTCTGCAATCGCAGTGATGCCCTTGCGCACTGCGATGCATATGCGTGCGCAGTACGCAAAATTCGGCCATCTGCGTGTGTAATCGCAATAGCGACACGTCATGAGTAAGGCCCAGATGTGGTCCAGTTGGAGAAGGTACAGTAGGATGAGAACCAAGTGAGCGGGTGAAGTGGGTGGTCATTGGTTTTCCAAAGCTGATGAGATAAAAGTGAAGACAGAAATGATGTTGGTATTTAGTGGAGGTGACTAGGCTCAGGCCCATTTCTGTGGAGTGGTGGGGTTAAATCTGATTAGAGAGGGCTAAGCAGGGAGATAGCAGAGAGGAAGGTGGAGCTGTTGGTGTAGATGAGCCTCAACTGTTTGGGAGGTGAAGGGAAGCGGACAGGTTGGTCGTTTGAAAGAGAATTGGAAACCAAAAAGGGTTCAAAGCAAAGAGGGTTTTATCAGGATGGGACATGCGAGAGCGTGGAGGGGAAGATTTCAGTAGAGAAGGAAAAAGTAAAGAGGTGGAGAAGGTGCAGGCCGACGTTGTGGGAGAAGGAGCGGAGGGGATGGTAACAATGGGGTAGGTTGAAGGGGGAGAGGCAGAGAGAAGAGCTTGGAGGAAGGAGCACAAGGACTGAGCAGAAGGAAGAGAGAGGGGGAGAGAGGAAGGGGGGTGGGTAATAAATCAGGAATTTAGTGACAATCCCAATATCCCCCCCTAATGGGTAAATCATTAATACAAAAGCTAAGCAGTATTTTAGGCGAAACATAATGTAAACGCCTGTCGCCTGTCATGGGTGCACTACATATAATTCATGCGGCGTTATTGCCTGGTGTTCTGCACATTCAGACATAAGTGATAACATAAAAACATAGATGTTAGCTGAGCTGCTGGAGGAATAACAGATGGAGCGTTCTCAAGGCTGTAGCGTGCGCCTATTACTGGAAGAGGGCTACTGAATATTTTATAATAATTATCCTTTCCTAGACCACAAGTTACACAGCACCATTGTAAGGTCATTCGCTTTCCTCTGTCTGGGACAGATGTCTGTGGTCCTCCCCTCTCATGTACAGGTCTGTACCTACAATCCCAAGTAACAGTATCCGGCTCCTCCAAGCAGATAATGTCATTACCGCTCCCGATATTCATATTCCTGGGGGTAGAATTCTCGTCTCCCCCTATACTGTACCTCATCTTACTGCAAACCTCAGACATGTCCTGTTATCTCGTTATGTCATATTTGCATAGTTCCAGCCTCCCCCATGTCCTCGTGACAGACAAGTGATGTTTATAGGTGTATAAACTCCTGTAAATTAGGCGATAGGATTCCAGTCGCTATGGGACATATTTATCACAATTCACATTTTATAAAAGGGATGTGAAAAATATTTTGTAGTGTAAATTCACAAAGTGAAAATGAATATTTCATGCAGACTTAATAACAATCTCTTGCCAGGAGTTGGGCTCCGATCAGGGGGCTGTCCTGGTGAAGAGCTGGAAGCAGCCCCATAGTGTTATGCTTTCACGCTGCTTCCTGGTTCCGGTACCCGGCACACACTGCTCATGTGCCGCTGTCAGCTGGCGCAGGCATCACCGGGCGTGTGGGGGAGGGGTTATGGGGGAGGTGACGGAGTGGGTGCAGGAGGCTCTCTCTCTCCCTCTCTCATTTAGAAGCCCATAAGCTACTATGGCCGGGATGTACTAAGGTTGCGGTGACCATGCCACCAGTCACCGCAACCTTACTAATCGCATATGTACTAACATATGCGATTAGTATCGCAAAGGACAGATCTTGCGATAAGAGCTGCCCATTGCGAAGCAGCTGACGCCGTGAAGGGGGTCTCCGTGGGACTCCGCCCCCTCCGAGCCCCGGGAGCTTCCAGTTGGTCACCTGTGCAAGAAGCCTTGGGCTCCTCCTCCTCCTCCCTGCACCTAGAAGATTAGGAGGAGGAGGAGGACCCAGGAGGAGTGCGGGACGGCGACTATGGAGAGCAGGTGAGTGGGGGCCAGCACTGGGCAATGGCGAAGCATCGGGAGCGGGGTGCGGTAAGAAGCCCATAGGTTTCTCTAGGGTAATGCCAGGATTTTATGGTGTTACCATCTGCACCGATAAAAGTGCGTCCGGGGCTTAGTACATATGGAAATGCGGTAAAAAACCCCGAAAATCGGGGTTTTTACCGCATTTTTCCTTTAGTACATCCCGGCCTATGAGATAACATTATATGGAGATGGCATCATCCTATCGGGGCCAAGCTCCTTGGTAAATTAGACAGCTTCGCAGTCCCCATGGAAATGGATGGATACCTGCAGCGGCCTCTCTGTGCTACATTCAGGAGATACTTATTATTGACATGTATCATTTTGGGGAATATCCTGCAAGTATTAATGATAAATAGACGCCTATATAAGTTACATTGGAGTGCATTATTATATTATATTATATTATATGATTATAGAGCTCGGAAACTTTCTTTAGCAGAACTTGTGATGAATATAAACAGCAGAGAAGGTCCTGATGCCGGAGGAATAAGCTCTGCGTGTTTGGGCACCTCCTGGCATGTTATTTGTGTTCCTGGGGACAGTGGGTGGCATGCCATGAAAGGGGGCACGGTTACCACCAGCCCTCTCCTCTAACAGCGCGCCTGTGTCAGTGATGGACCATCGTAGAGCCGGTATCAATCTTTCTCTTCAATACGGGATTGTTTTTTGCAGATTGAAATGGCGCCAATGTCGTTGGGGGAAAGTGGATATTTCTTGGGACAAATCGCTAACGCACACATGTGGACTGGAGACCCCTCTTCCCTGACAGAACGCAGCAGAACACTAACAGCGTAAACAGGGCAACTATCCATCCGGCGTAATATAGCACTGTCTACATTGGCTGGAAATGGGACCAAGGCCGGAACCTAAATCTCCATATGTTCGATATATATGGATATATAGTGTCCATCTTACCCTGTTATTGCGGCACGCACCTACCACTGGTGAGTGAGCCATACCTCGCAACAGCCCCGGAAGTTGAGACAATAATCCTGGCTGACGGGAAATGGCTGATAACAGCGGCCACCTTAGCGACAAAGCGGTGACCCACTGGGTCACCGGGGACCCCATCTGTCATTATGTATCAGGCAATATTGTAACACCTGAATTATGGGTGGTGGCTGCTGAGCCTACACGTCTAACATTGTCCTAGCCCCTTGCTGCTTATCCTCTATCAAACCCAAAAAGTTTTCTCTAAACCCACCCCCTACCAAACTCATTGTAATTAAGAAGTATCCTTTCCATGCAGCTCAAACCTTTACCTCCCACTTCTTCCTAGATCCAGTCATGTCCCCTTTACAACCCCCTTCCAGGGCCGGATTAAGGTCTGTGGGGGCCAACATGTGGGCAAACTGGGGGTATGCACAATGGGGACCTCATGCAGAGCCCACAGTAGTGGTGCCCTTTATGCAGTGCCCGTATGCAGAGCCCACAGTAGTGGTGCCCTTTATGCAGTGCCCTAAGGAGTGGTTCTCCTTATGCAGTGCCCCCTATGCAATACCCACATTAGTAGTGCCCCCAGTAGTCAGGCCCCCTGTACTCATGTCCCCAGTAGTAATGCCCCTAGTGCCCCCAATAGTAATGTTCCCTGTAATAGTGACCCAGTAGTAATGCCCCAAGTAGTAATGTCCCCTGAGTATTGCCCCCCTGTAGTAGTGCTCCCTGTGGTAGTGCCCCCAATAGTAATGCCCCAGTAGTAATGCCCCCTCTAGTAGTGTCCCCTGTATAAATGCCCCCAGAAGTAATGCCCCCTGTATAAATGCTCCCCAAGTATTGCCCCAAGTAGTAGTACCCCCTGTAAAAATGCCCCAGTAGTACTGCCCCCCGAGTATTGCCCCCAGTACTAGTGCACTCTGTAGTAATGCTGCCCCGAGTATTGCCCCCAGTACTAGTGCCCTCTGTAGTAATGCCCCCAGTACTAGTGCCCTCTGTAGTAATGCCCCCTTGAGTATTGCCCCCAGTACTAGTGCCCTCTGTAGTAATGCCCCTCTGAATATTGCCCCCAGTACTAGTGCCCTCTGTAGTAATGCCCCCCGAGTATTGCCCCCAGTACTAGTGCCCTCTGTAGTAATGCCCCCCCCTGAGTATTGCCTCCAGTACTAGTGCCCTCTGTAATAATGCCCCCCGAGTATTGCCCCCAGTACTAGTACCCTCTGTAGTAATGCCTGCGAGTATTGCCCCCAGTACTAGTGCCCTCTGTAGTAATGCCCCCCGAGTATTGCCCCCAGTACTAGTGCCCTCTGTAGTAATGCCCCCCCAAGTATTGCCCCCAGAACTAATGCCCTCTGTAGTAATGCCCCCCGAGTATTGCCCCCAGTACTAATGCCCTCTGTAGTAATGCCCCCCGAGTATTGCCCCCAGTACTAATGCCCTCTGTAGTAATGCCCCCGAGTATTGTCCCCAGTACTAGTGCCCTCTGTAGTAATGCCCCCCCCTGAGTATTGCCCCCAGTACTAGTGCCCTCTGTAGTAATGCCCCCCCTGAGTATTGCCCCCAGTACTAATGCCCCCTGAGTATTGCCCCCAGTACTAATGCCCTCTGTAGTAATGCCACCCGAGTATTGCCCCCAGTACTAGTGCCCTCTGTAGTAATGCCCCCCCCTGAGTATTGCCCCCAGTACTAGTGCCCTCTGTAGTAATGCCCCCCGAGTATTGCCCCCAGTACTAGTGCCCTCTGTAGTAAAGCCACTTGCAGAAAATACAAATAAAACCTAATACTTACCTTGAACCCCACTCCCGCTGCCATCCGTTCCGCTCGGCTGCTCCAGCTCCTCTGCACTATGGGAGAGACGTCATGACGTCTCTCCCATAGTGCTCTGCGGAAGCCGGAGCTTGAGCTCCCGCCTCTGGCTCCGACTGCCGCCGCGGGAAGAGTGCCGGTCGCCCGCTGGATACAAAATCTCAGCGGGCGCCCAGCAAATAGAGCCGGGCCGGTGGAGGCGGAACTGGTTCCATCTTCTCCGGCCCTTTACGTGTGGGGGCCCAAGGACGACCTCCCCTGTCGCTCCCCCGTTAATCCGGCCCTGCCCCCTTCAGTTGTTCTATGGAGGTTTTTCTGTTGATGATGTTCCTGTTTAGTGTAAATAATATTTTTTATTGCCATACATATAGAAAGAATGGGAAATTGTTGGCTTATGCAAATTAATAAGTATTGGATCAGAGGGCCTGATTCAGAGCCGGACGCTCTGACCAGAGCGCTCGCTCTGAATCAGGGCCCTACTACCTATTCTTGGAGCGGCCTCTTGGACGCTCACATAGCTGTGGGTGACCACCCACAGCTATAGCGAGCGTCCATGATGATGGTCGCGATGGTCAAGACCATCGCGACCATCGGGCTTGCGACGGAGACCCTGCGGTAGGGTCTCGCTGCCGCAAGCCCTGGAGTGATTTTGGCTCTATCAGAGCCAAAATCACTCCCACTGACATCACTAGTGATGTCAGTGGGGCCGGCTTCAGACGGTAGGCGTTCCCATGGGAGCCACGCCCCCGGCACGCCCACCAAAGGGGGCATGCTGTCAATCAACATTGACAGCACGCCCCCTTTGGTGCGAGACCCGGAGCGACGGCTATCCCGTCGCTAGCCGGGTCTCGCGCATGCGCTCGACGGAGCTCCCTCCGTCGTGCGCATGCGCAGTAGGGCACCATCGACCCGCTTGCGAGCGTCCTGCGCTCGCGAGCGGGTCTGAATGACCCCCAGAGTTAGCAATCTGTGCATTAGTTGTTAGTTGCAAGAACTTTGTCATCCTAGAAATGTCGATACCTGCTCCTTGCCATACAGGACTTTATAAGACCTGTTAGTAGCTGCTGGAGCATTCTGTGTCCAGACCTTCCCTGGTCATCCTGTCTGCATGTGCTGCTATGTGTTGTCCTTCTGCCTTGTGTTCTAGCCTTTAGGGCCTGATTCAGCAGAGGACGGAATTGCCGCACACAAGCAGCTTTGCAATTCCATCCTTGCTGCAATGCAAATGCAGCAGGATGTGACTGACACTTCCTAGCTGCATCTGCGATCCCAGGGCTGCAACTGAGGTTGCGATGTTGAATAGCGCCGGCCAGCTCAGTAAGCCTCCGCTTATGCAGGCTGGCCGGCATGCATGGCAAGGAATCTGCATCCATAGACGCAGATCCCGGCCTTGTCATTCCCGGAAAACGGGGGCAACATGCCCCATTTCTGGGAATGCAGGCTGTCCCCGCCCCCACATTGCCCCGTATATATATGGGGGCCTGTGTGCAAACACATAGGATTGGTCCTGCGCACACGCAGATTTCTGATAATCGGGAATTTGATCAACAGTGCACTTGTCTGCAATCCTGAATTTGGCCCCCAGTCTGTGGCTTCATTTATCTATTCCTGTCTCCCTCTCACTCCAATCTGTCCTGTATAAGCAGTAGCCCTGTCCCATTGTTACCCAATGCCTACTGTGTCCAGTTATTGTTGTAGCCTTCTGTTGTTTCTGTCCTGGCTTTGTCCATCACCAGCCTTGTCCATCACTAGCCATGTCCATCACCAGCCATGTCCATCACCAGCCATGTCCATCACCAGCCATGTCCATCACCAACCATGTCCATCACCAACCATGTCCATCCCCAGCCTTGTCCATCCATCCCCAGCCATGTCCATCACCAGCCTTGTCCATCACCAGTCAAGTCCATCCTCAGCCATGTCCATCCCCAGCCTTGTCCATCCCCAGCTTTGTCCATCACCAGCCATGTCGATCACCAGCCATGTCCATCATCCAGCCATGTCCATCACCAGTCATGTCCATCATCAGCCATGTCCATCACCAGTCATGTCCATCACCAACCATGTCCATCCCCAGCCTTGTCCATCCATCCCCAGCCATGCCCATCCCCAGCCTTGTCCATCCATCACCAGTCATGTCCATCCTCAGCCTTGTCCATCCATCCCCGGCCATGTCCATCCATCCCTAGCCATGTCCATCCCCGGTCTCGTCCATCCCCAGCCTCGTCCATCCCCAGCCATGTCCATCCCCAGCCATGTCCATCCCCAGCCATGTCCATTCCCAGCCTTGTCCATCCATCACCAGCCAGGTCCATCCCCAGCCTTGTCCATCCCCAGCCATGTAGATCCCCAGGCTGAGGTTTTGCGTCATTGGGGTATCTGAGTAATTTGGAGCGGGCCCTGGGGGACAGGTAGCCAGTACAGGAACATGACGCGGTCAAAAACTCAGGTCTCCTACTGATGATGGGTGAATGGTCCTTGTGTTACTCCTTCCTCACTCAGTCTTGTCCATTACCCTTGATGTGTCTGTGTCCTGTTTATACTTGCATTGATTCCTGCCTGGCTGGCCACCTGTTTTGGTTTTGCTCTATGTTGTACTCCTGCCATTTCGAACCCCAGACCCTGGTCTTCCATTGCTGCGTCTGTTTGCACTGTCAATGAGTTCTAATCCCTCTTTAAATAATTTCGCAACCTACCCCCTTTCCATTTATATCAGTTCTTACTCTGGGACTCCCTTCTCTTTCCAATATTAACCATAGGATCCCTGTGGATTTTCAATGGACTATCCATAAATGGCAGCGGTTCCAATAATGTATCCGAAGTTTCATGTGGCAAAAACAGGGATGATCTTAGGAAGATAGATGGACACGTTAACAGTAACGTCCTGTAGGGCAGACGTACTAAGCTCTGGAAAGTGATAAAGTGGAGAGAAATAAACTACCAACCAATCAGCTCCTAACTATCATTTTTCAAACACAGCCTGTAACATGACAGTTAGGAGCTGTGTAGCTTGTAGTTTATTACTTTCCAGAGCTTAGTACATCTCTCCCTGTATGTAATGGGGATCTCCATTTGCAGCTTGTGTCCTTCCTACCATAAGCCACCCATTGGTTACTGTTATCTTAATTGCGACATTGGAGTTGTTAAGGGAAACTGCCAGATGTTGAGGCAATAACTGGAAATCTTCATGAGACAACTAATGTAATTGCAGAAGCAGAAGCTGATAGTGTTTATCGGCTGCTCGCTGCAATAACCTCTTACGTTCTGTTCCTGGAAATAGGAAGAAGCAACAAGGCTGGAACCCAATCCACAGGCGGGAGGATTTAACCCCTGACACCTCAGTCTACAGCAGCGTTCCACCGAGAGCATGATGTCAAGCCAGGGACTGTAACAGCACTAATCAGGGACTGTAACATCCTGGCCTGTGCATCAGAAGAGAGGGACTGTAACAGCACTAATCAGAGACTGTAACATCCTGGCCTGTGCATCACAAGACAGGGACTGTAACAGTACTAATCAGAGACTGTAACATCCTGGCCTGTGCATCAGAAGAGAGGGACTGTAACAGCACTAATCAGGGACTGTAACATCCCGCCTGTGCATCACAAGACAGGGACTGTAACAGCACTAATCAGGGACTGTAACATCCTGGCCTGTGCATCAGAAGAGAGGGACTGTAACAGCACTAATCAGAGACTGTAACATCCTGGCCTGTGCATCACAAGACAGGGACTGTAACAGCACTAATCAGAGACTGTAACATCCTGGCCTGTGCATCAGAAGAGAGGGACTGTAACAGCACTAATCAGGGACTGTAACATCCCGCCTGTGCATCACAAGACAGGGACTGTAACAGCACTAATCAGGGACTGTAACACCCCGCCTGTGCATCACAAAAGAGGGACTGTAACAGCACTAATCAGGGACTGTAACATCCCAGCCTGTGCATCAGAAGAGAGGGACTGTAACAGCACTAATCAGAGACTGTAACATCCTGGCCTGTGCATCACAAGACAGGGACTGTAACAGCACTAATCAGGGACTGTAACATCCTGGCCTGTGCATCACAAGAGAGGGACTGTAACAGCACTAATCAGAGACTGTAACATCCTGGCCTGTGCATCACAAGACAGGGACTGTAACAGCACTAATCAGGGACTGTAACATCCCGCCTGTGCATCACAAAAGAGGGACTGTAACAGCACTAATCAGAGACTGTAACATCCTGGCCTGTGCATCACAAGAGAGGGACTGTAACAGCACGACACGGACTGTAACATCCTGACCTGTGCAGCACAAGAGAGGGTCTGTAATAGCGCATGACACGGACTGTAACAGCTCATAACACGGACTGTAACATCCCGCCTGTGCATCACAAGAGAGGGACTGTAACAGCACATGAAATGGACTGTAACATCCTGACCTGTGCAGCACAAGAGAGGGACTGTAACAGCGCATGACACGGACTGTAGCAGCTCATAACACGGACTGTAACATCCCGCCTGTGCATCACAAGAGAGGGACTGTAACAGCACATGAAATGGACTGTAACATCCTGACCTGTGCAGCACAAGAGAGGGACTGTAACAGCACGACACGGACTGTAACATCCTGACCTGTGCAGCACAAGAGAGGGTCTGTAACAGCGCATGACACGGACTGTAACAGCTCATAACACGGACTGTAACATCCCGCCTGTGCATCACAAGAGAGGGACTGTAACAGCACATGAAATGGACTGTAACATCCTGACCTGTGCAGCACAAGAGAGGGACTGTAACAGCGCATGACACGGACTGTAACAGCACATAACACAGACTGTAACATCCCAGCCTGTGCATCACAAAAGATGGACTGTAACAGCACGACACGGACTGCAACATCGTTCCCTGTGCAGCACAAGAGAGGGACTGTAACAGCACATGACACAGACTGTAACATCCCAGCCTGTGCAGCACAAGAGATGGACTGTAATATCCCAGCCTGTGCAGCACAAGAGAGGGACTGTAACAGCACATGAATGGACTGTAACATCCCGGCCTGTGCAGCACAAGAGAGGGACTGTAACAGCACATGTAATGGACTGTAACATCCTGACCTGTGCAGCACAAGAGAGGGTCTGTAACAGCGCATGACACGGACTGTAACAGCACATAACACAGACTGTAACATCCCAGCCTGTGCATCACAAAAGAGGGATTGTAACAGCACGAGAGGGACTGTAACATCGTTCCCTGTGCAGCACAAGAGAGGGACTGTAACAGCACATGACACAGACTGTAACATCCCGGCCTGTGCAGCACAAGAGAGGGACTGTAACATCCTGACCTGTGCAGCACAAGAGAGGGACTGTAACAGCTCAAAACACGGACTGTAACATCCCGCCTGTGCATCACAAGAGAGGGACTGTAACAGCACATGAAATGGACTGTAACATCCTGACCTGTGCAGCACAAGAGAGGGACTGTAACAGCGCATGACACGGACTGTAACAGCACATAACACAGACTGTAACATCCCAGCCTGTGCATCACAAAAGAGGGATTGTAACAGCACGACACGGACTGTAACATCGTTCCCTGTGCAGCACAAGAGAGGGACTGTAACAGCACATGACACAGACTGTAACATCCCAGCCTGTGCAGCACAAGAGAGGGACTGTAATATCCCAGCCTGTGCAGCACAAGAGAGGGACTGTAACAGCACATGAATGGACTGTAACATCCCGGCCTGTGCAGCACAAGAGAGGGACTGTAACATCCTGACCTGTGCAGCACAAGAGAGGGACTGTAACAGCGCATGACACGGACTGTAACAGCACTAATCAGAGACTGTAACATCCCGCCTGTGCATCACAAAAGAGGGACTGTACCAGCACTAATCAGAGACTGTAACATCCCGCCTGTGCATCACAAAAGAGGGACTGTAATAGCACTAATCAGAGTCTGTAAGATCCCGCCTGTGCATCACAAAAGAGGGACTGTAACAGCACATGACACGGACTGTAATATCCCAGCCTGTGCAGCACAAGAGAGGGACTGTATCAGCACATGAAATGGACTGTAACATCCTGGCCTGTGCAGCACAAGAGAGGGACTGTAACAGCGCATGACACAGACTGTAACAGCTCATAACACGGACTGTAACATCCCAGCCTGTGCATCACAAGAGAGGGACTGTAACAGCACGACACGGACTGTAACATCGCGGCCTGTGCAGAACAGGTGGGCCTGATTGAGAGCTGGTGGCAAGTGGTGCCAGTGCTGCATCTTCAGTAGCAGCGGTCCTGAAGAGGTATGTACAGAACAGTAAGTGGTGCAGGTGTCGGGCTAAATGTAATCGCCTCAAAATTGTTGACGCTGCAGTGATCTTTGTGAGTCTCCCCAGTTTGGTTTAGTCTTTAAATTGATTGTCACTTTAAAAATACGGGGAGACTCGTATAGATCCCCAAAGCGGCTGAAGATAGAACCTTTTACATTTAGTCCATTGTCTTTTGAACTGAGATGCCCTCATGCGTCTTCTCTCAGATCCGCTGCCTGCGTTCAAAGATGCCACATTGTATCACTATCGGCAACACTGCAGTGTAATTTGGACATTTGAGTTACCCAGACAGGTAGTGTAACACCTAAAGACAGGGGGAGGGATGTACTAACTGGAAAATGCAATAAAAAGCCAGTTTTCAGGGTATTACGGCATTTTCCATGTGTACCATTGGGTGGCCGCCGGGGCTCCATCGCGGAGGGTACTGGCGTTACCCTATAGAGGCCTGTGGGCTTCTACCGCATCACACTGGTATGAGAGATCCCCCCGCGCCCACTTTGTCACTCTGCGCATTCTCAGATTGACACCTGGGTCATAAACCCAGAATCCAGGGCGCAGCGCTGATCGCAAAGCACAGCTCTTATCAGAGGTTTAGATTGCATATGCTAGTGGGTTTGCGATCAGTAGGGATGCGGTGACAGGCGGGATGTACCGCACAAATGTTAGTACATCCCACCCAGGGACTGTAACAGCTGAAAACAGGGACTACAACAGAACAAGACAGGAAGTGTAACAGCATAAGACGGGCAGGATGTACTAAAGGTAAAAAGGCGGTTAAACCCCAGAAAATGCAGTTTTCCGGAGGTTTTACCGCATTCCCCGAATGTACTAAGCACCCGGAATGTGATACCGTTACCCAATAGAAGCCTATGGGCTACTTATCGGGACGCTCCAGGCTGGGAGGGATCCGATCAGATCCCTTACATGAGCCCCCTTCTGTGCCTACTTTACGGAGGAGGACGCCAGAGGGACTTTTGTGTGTTAGACCCGGAAGCCCCTCTGCCCACCAGCATCGCAAAGGACGGATCTTATCAGGAGAGCTGTCCTGTGCGATATTCATTATACATACCGCGGTAATGGACTGCGCCAGGAACCCGGAGACAGGGGAGATAATGCTATGCTTAGTACATCCCGCCCAGAGACTATAACATCATAAGACAGGGACTGTAACATCATAAAACAGGGACTGTAACATCATGAGACAGGGACTGTAACAGCACAGATAAGGACTGTAACATCATAAAACAGGGACTGTAACATCATAAGACAGGGACTGGAACAGCACAGATAAGGACTGTAACAGCACAAGACAGGGACTGTAACATCATAAGGCAGGAACTATAACATCATAAGACAGGGACTGTAACATCATAAGACAGGGACTATAACAACATAAGACAGGGACTGCAACAGCAGAGATAAGGACTGTAACAGCACAAGACAGGGACTGTAACATCATAAGACAGGGACTATAACATCATAAGACAGGGACTGGAACAGCACAGATAAGGACTGTAACAGCACAAGACAGGGACTGTAACATCATACGACAGGGACTATAACAACATAAGACAGGGACTGCAACAGCACAAGACAGGGACTGTAACATCATAACACAGGGACTGTAACATCATAAGACAGGGACTGTAACAGCACATATAAGGACTGTAACAGCACAAGACAGCAACTGTAACAGCACAAGACAGAGACTATAACAGCACAAGACAGGGACTGTAACAGCACAAGACAGGGACTATAACAACATAAGACAGGGACTGTAACAGCACAAGACAGTGACTGTAACATCATAAGACAGGGACTGTAACATCATAAAACAGGGACTGTAACAGCACAGGTAAGGACTGTAACAGCACAAGATAGGGACTGTAATATCATAAGACAGGGACTATAACATCATAAGACAGGGACTGTAACAGCACAGATAAGGACTGTAACAGCACAAGACAGGGACTGTAACATCATAAGGCAGGGACTATAACATCATAAGACAGGGACTGTAACATCATAAGACAGGGACTATAACAACATAAGACAGGGACTGCAACAGCAGAGATAAGGACTGTAACAGCACAAGACAGGGACTGTAACATCATAAGACAGGGACTATAACATCATAAGACAGGGACTGGAACAGCACAGATAAGGACTGTAACAGCACAAGACAGGGACTGTAACATCATACGACAGGGACTATAACAACATAAGACAGGGACTGCAACAGCACAAGACAGGGACTGTAACATCATAACACAGGGACTGTAACATCATAAGACAGGGACTGTAACAGCACATATAAGGATTGTAACAGCACAAGACAGCAACTGTAACAGCACAAGACAGAGACTATAACAGCACAAGACAGGGACTGTAACAGCACAAGACAGGGACTATAACAACATAAGACAGGGACTGTAACAGCACAAGACAGTGACTGTAACATCATAAGACAGGGACTGTAACATCATAAAACAGGGACTGTAACAGCACAGGTAAGGACTGTAACAGCACAAGATAGGGACTGTAATATCATAAGACAGGGACTATAACATCATAAGACAGGGACTGTAACAGCACAGATAAGGACTGTAACAGCACAAGACAGGGACTGTAACATCATAAGGCAGGGACTATAACATCATAAGACAGGGACTGTAACATCATAAGACAGGGACTATAACAACATAAGACAGGGACTGCAACAGCAGAGATAAGGACTGTAACAGCACAAGACAGGGACTGTAACAGCACAAGACAGGGAGTGTGAGAGAATCACGGCAGAATGCTAAATGTCCTGTGAGCTCCTAGAATGAGTCCTGCTCCCATATATTAGCAACATGTCAAGAAACAAGAACCAGATGTGCCGGGTGCGGGGGCCTGAAATATGTCCCAGCATGCACTGCAGAGTGACCCTTCCCTGTAAAAGTACAATAAAAAAAGAAGAAACAAGACCATTTCCTTTCATAAATTCTGCCCACTCTGGGAGAATGATTATTCCATACAAATATGATTTATTGGAATATAGAAACCATATGTGTCCGTCTCCCTGCAGCGGCTCAGGGCTGCAGCGCTCATTTCTCAGACGGTATAATGTGTAATGTTACATTTCTCTGAGTCACATGCTAAGTCCTGGCGTGGCCTGCAGATGTGCACATGTGTAACGGAGGGGGGCCAGGGCGACGCTAGCGTGTGAGTGACATGGGAAAGGCAGGACACAGGTGACAGGGGGCTCATAGCCGCTCCGCTGTCAGTGTGATCTCTGGGCCTGATCACAGATGTACGGAAACCATCGGGGTTGTGACATCTCTGAATCAGGCCCAGATAGTGCGATTGCGCAATTATCCACCAACTGCGCATGCATCACGTCGCACAGTGTGCACGCCAAGTTACGCGCCAACTGTGTGTAACTGCGCATGCGTTACACGCAGTGTGCACACCAAGTTACTGCTGCCGCTCGCAGCAGCGGTCTTTGCAAACTTATTGACATTCCGGGTCTGGGGGGCGTTATCAGGGAGTGGCGGCAAGAATGGAGGTGCATCGTGACTTTTTACGGGGCGTGTCTCAGCCTACAACTGCGATTACATAAGCAGATAAGGTGGTTCCGACGTCTCAGTTCAGACCGCCATTCTGCGTGACACAGGGCTACTGAAATGATCTGCGTATGTGTCGGCATTTTCTTGGATTTGTGATTTCGCCAGTGGGCGTATCAATACATCCTGCTGCATCTGCGACGTTTGCATATATTCGCACAGCGCCTACATGCGGGATCACAGCTGCATCAGATAAATACCGCTGGACAGTCCAATGGTATGGCCGATATCCGCTCAGTGATGCAGCATTAACGCTTGGCGTCCAGCTCTCACCCAGGCCCATAATGTGATGTCACTGCAGCCACCAGGGGTCTCAGGGTTACATATCCCTCTATGAACACCAAAAACATGGCAGACATGCGTTCTGCTGCGACAGTGGCGCAATAAGGGCGTATGTCGCCTTACTGTAGAGTACAGAGCTGGTTTGTCTAATGCGCATTCCCGGTCATTGGTCACGCATGCGCAGGCGTAACAAAGTGGCGTGTCAATCACCATCGACAGCTCGCCCCCTTTGGTGCGAGACCTGGAGCGACGGAGCACCCGTCGCTAGCCGGGTCTCGCGCATGCGCATGATGGAGCCGGCTCCGTTGTGCGCATGCCCAGTGGGCAAACATCGACCCAGTTGCGAGCGCTCAGCGCTTGCGACCGGGTCTGAATCAGGCCCAGAGTTTGAAGCATTCCCTACACGCAGGTGCTTCTAGGGAAGCCTATCATGGTATCCTGGTAGGTGATGCCGATATAACCGCACAATATCGACCTGATTCAGAGCTGGACGCAAATCCTGCCGCGCCTGTGAACCAGTACACAGCGGCTGCGCAATAATATGCAGCTGTCACAGCCACCTGGATTTGTATTCAGATGCCGACTAGCAGCGACTCAAGTCCACCACTTGCACAGACAGATGCGCCATCGGTCGCACATCGGTCACACCATCGATGTTCTCAGCAGCCCTATGATCTCTTAGAATGTCTGTGACAAGTAAGACACCAAAGCCTTAATCACTGCGTGTGAATTTACAGTTGCGCCCCCGAGACGGTGGTGACGTGCCTGTGTTTAGCCATTGATGGAGGAGATTGATGGTTCTCCACCATCCATGGCGGCATATCAGTGATGGTGGTTTTTTGTTGGGCACAGGGGGAACAGAGCTTAGCCTCACCCCACAATGCATCGCCTGTACAAAATTCAAAGCATATCATAATGATTACTTATAATTAATGATTGATATTAGTAACATGATTATCTATGATTTATGTATCACTAACATATTCCACAGCGCATCCTCATCAACCATTAGGCAGCTGAGGCTCCTTCCCAGCGCACTGTGACCCCCGAGGGACCCAGATTAGCACAACCCAGTTATGTTGTTTTTTTTATAACACCTCTATGTCCTTCCTGTGTTTGGGCTCTATAGGCCTGATTCAGAGCCGCTCGTAAGCGGCCGCTCGTTCACTCTGAGCGATGTTCGCACAACTGCGCATGCGTATGGGTTGTAATACGCATGCGCGAACCAGTCATTGCGGTCGGAAATTGTGTGCTCGCAAAATAGCGAATGCCTGCTAATTTGAGTGACAGAATGAGGCGTTTGTGGGTGGTAACAGGGGAAGGTGCTTGAAAACGGGGAGTGGAGATCCGAACGCAGGCGTGCCAAACGGTATAAACGGGCGTTTTAAGGGTCTGCATAATTAACAAAGCAGCGCCATCGACCACGTTACTTGGTTGTTTCTTAGCCTGAACTGGTCGCATGATTGCGGTAGGAAAATCTAACCACAAGCACTGCGAGCAGTTCAGATGCCTTTCGATGTACTCGATTAATCAAATAAATAGCAGAGATGACGTAGGATGCGAGCGGCCAGGGGGCGTCTTTACAAAATAGCGAGCGCATATTTCGTTCGCTCGCTCAGACATAGAGGCGTCAACAGACCGCAAAGAGTGAGCGCTCAATTTAAATAGCCAGCCCCTTTTTCTAAACGAGCGAGCGCAAATAGCGTCCGGCTCTGAATCAGGCCCTATGTGTATACTCCATAGTGATACATTCCACCCCATAGTGATACATTCCACCCCATAGTGATACATGCCACCAATAGTAATTCATCCCAACCCATAATGATGCATCCCGCCCCATACTGATACATCTCACCCCATAGTGATATTGTACATCCCACCCATAGTGATACATCTCACCCAACAGTGATACATCCCACCCCACAGTGATACAACCCACCCCACAGTGATACATCCCACCCCATAGTGATACATCCCACCCCACTGTGATACATCCCACCACATAGTGATACATCCCACCACATAGTGATCACGCCCCACAGTGATACATCCAACAACTTAGTGGTGCCCCATAGTGATTCTTCCCACCCCATAGTGATACATCCCACCCCATAGTTATACATCCCACCCCATAGTGATACATCCTACCCCACAGTGATACATTCCACCCCATAGTGATACATCCTACCCCATTGTGATACACGCCACCCCATAGTGATACATGCCACCAATAGTAATACATCCCAACCCATACTGATACATCTCACCCCATAGTGATATTGTACATCCTGCCCCATAGTGGTACCCCATAGTGACACATCACGCCGCATAGTGATGCATCACACCCCATAGTTATACATCATGCCCCATAGTGACACAACCCACCACATAGTGATACATCCCACCACATAGTGATCACACTCCACAGTGATACATCCCACAACTTAGTGGTGCCCCATAGTGATTCTTCGCACCTCATTGTGATACATCTCACCCCATAGTGATACATCCCACCACATAGTGATCATGCCCCATAGTGATACATCCCACCACATAGTGATCATGCCCCATAGTGATACATCCCACAACTTAGTGGTGCCCCTTAGTGATACTTCCCGACTCATTGTGATACATCTCACCCCATAGTGATACATCCCGCCCCATAGTGGTGCCCCATAGTGACACATCATGCCCCATAGTGACACATCATGCCCCATAGTGACACATCACGCCCCATAGTGATGCATCACACCCCATAGTAATGCATCACACCCCATAGTGACACATCATGCCCCATAGTGATACATCCCGCCCCCCATAGTGGTGCCCCATAGTGACACATCATGCCCCATAGTGACACATCACGCACCATAGTGACACATCATGCCCCATAGTGATGCACCACACACCCCATAGTAATGCATCACACCCCATAGTGACACATCATGCCCCATAGTGATACATCCCGCCCCATAGTGGTGCCCCATAGTGACACATCATGCCCCATAGTCACGCATCACACCCCATAGCAATGCATCACACCCCATAGTTATACATTATGCACCATAGTAACACCTCACGCCCCATAGTGACACATCATGCCCCATAGTGACACATCACGCACCATAGTGACACATCATGCCCCATAGTGATACATCCCGCCCCATAGTGATACTTCCCACCACATAGTGATCATGCCCCATAGTGATACATCCCACCACATAGTGATCATGCCCCATAGTGATACATCCCACCCCATAGTGATACAACCCAAACCATAGTGATACATTCCACCCCATAGTGATACATCATGTCCCATAGTGACACATCATACCCCATAGTGATACATCCCACCACATAGTGATCATGCCCCATAGTGATACATCCCACAACTTAATGGTGCCCCTTAGTGATACTTCCCGACTCATTGTGATACATCTCACCCCATAGTGATACATCCCGCCCCATAGTGGTGCCCCATAGTGACACATCATGCCCCATAGTGACACATCATGCCCCATAGTGACACATCACGCCCCATAGTGATGCATCACACCCCATAGTAATGCATCACACCCCATAATGACACATCATGCCCCATAGTGATACATCCCGCCAAATAGTGGTGCCACATAGTGACACATCATGCCCCATAGTGACACATCATGCCCCATAGTGACACATCACGCCCCATAGTGATGCATCACACCCCATAGTAATGCATCACACCCCATAGTGACACATCATGCCCCATAGTGATACATCCCGCCCCATAGTGGTGCCCCATAGTGACACATCATGCCCCATAGTGACACATCACGCACCATAGTGACACATCATGCCCCATAGTGATGCACCACACCCCATAGTAATGCATCACACCCCATAATGACACATCATGCCCCATAGTGATACATCCCGCCCCATAGTGGTGCCCCATAGTGACACATCATGCCCCATAGTCACGCATCACACCCCATAGCAATGCATCACACCCCATAGTTATACATTATGCACCATAGTAACACCTCACACCCCATAGTGACACATCATGCCCCATAGTGACACATCACGCCCCATAGTGACACATCATGCCCCATAATGACACATCACGCACCATAGTGACACATCATGCCCCATAGTGATGCATCACACCCCATAGCAATGCATCACACCCCATAGTTATACATTATGCACCATAGTAACACATCACACCCCATAGTGATACATCCCACCACATAGTGATCATGCCCCAGAGCAATGCATCCCACCACTTAGTGGTGCCCCATAGTGATACATCCCACCGCATAGTGATACATCATGCCTCATAGTGATACTTCCCACCTCATTGTGACACATCACGCCCCATAGTGATGCATCACACCCCATAGTAATGCATCACACCCCATAGTGATACATCATGCCCCATAGTGATACATCATGCCCCATAGTGACACATCACACCCCATAGTGATACATCCCACCACATAGTGATCATGTCCCATAGTGATACATCCCACCACATAGTGGTGCTCCATAGTGATACTTCCCACCTCATTGTGACACATCACGCCCCATAGTGATGCATCACACCCCATAGTAATGCATCACACCCCATAGTGATACATCATGCCCCATAGTGATCATTGCCCATAGTGACACATCATACCCCATAGTGATACATCCCACCACATAGTGATCATGCCCCATAGTGATGCATCACACCCCATAGTGACACTTCATGCCCGATAGTGATACATCCTACCTCATAGTGAAACATCCCACCCCATAGTGATACATCATGCCCCATAGTGATACATCCTACCCCATAGTGATACATCCCGCCCCATAGTGATACATCCCGCCCCATAGTGATACATCATGCCCCATAGTGATAAATCCTACCCCATAGTGATACATCCCGCCCCATAGTGATATATCCTGCCCCATAGTGTTACATCCTGCCCCATAGGGATACATCCTGCCCCACAGTGACACATCCTGTACCACAGTGACACATCCCACCCCATAGTGATACATCCCACCCATAGTGATACGTCCAGCTCCATAGTGATACATCCCACCCCATAGTGACACATCCTGCCCCATAGTGATACGTCCCGCTCCATAGTGATATATCGCACACATAGTGATACATCCCACCCTAGTGATACGTCCCACCCCATAGTGATACATCATGCCCCATAGTGACACATCACACCCCATTGTGATACATCCCACCACATAGTGATCATGTCCCATAGTGATACATCCCACCACTTAGTGGTGCTCCATAGTGATACATCACACCCCATTGTGACACATCATGCCCCATAGAGATCATAGCTCATAGTGACACATCATGCCCCATAGTGATACATCCCACCACATAGTGATCATGCCCCATAGTGATGCATCACACCCCATAGTGACACATCATGCCCGATAGTGATACATCCCACCCCATAGAGATACATTCCACCCCATAGTGATACATCTCCCATCCCCATAGTGATACGTCCTACCCCATAGAGATACAGCCAACCCTATTGTGACACATTCCGCCCCATAGTGATACATCCCATCCCATAGTGATACATCCTGCCCCATAGTGATACATCCTGCCCCATAGGGATACATCCTGCCCCACAGTGACACATTCTGCCCCATAGTGACACCTCCCACCTCATAGTGATACATTCTGCCCCATAGTGATACATCGCACCCCATAGTGATACATCCCACCCCATAGTGATACATCCCACCGATACATCCCACGTCATAGGGATATGTCCCGCTCCATAGTGATACATCCCACCCATAGTGATACATCCTACCGCAGAGTGATACATCCCACCCCATAGTGATACATCCCACCCCACAGTGATACATCCTACCCCACAGTGATACATCCCACCCCACAGTGATACATCCCACCCCACAGTGATACAACCCACCCCACAGTGATACATCCCACCCCATAGTGATACATCCCACCCCACTGTGATACATTCCACCCCATAGTGATACATCCCACCCCATAGTGATATATTCTGCCCCATATTGACACATCCCACCCCATAGTGATACATCCCACACAAAGTGATACATTCCACCCCATAGTGATACATCCTACCTCATAGTGATACATCCTACCCCATAGTGATACATCCCACCCATAGTGATACATCCCACCCATAGTGATCCATCCCGCTCCATAGTGATCCATCCCACCCCATAGTGATACATCCCACCCATAGTGATACGTCCCACTCCATAGTGATACGTCCCACCCATAGTGATCCATCCCGCTCCATAGTGATCCATCCCACCCCATAGTGATACATCCCACCCATAGTGATACGTCCCACTCCATAGTGATACGTCCCACCCATAGTGATCCGTTCCGCTCCATAGTGATACGTCCCACCCCATAGTGACACATCCTGCCCCATAGTGATAGGTCCCACTCCGTAGTGATACATCCCACCCATAGTGATACATCCCACCCCATAGTGATACATTACAACCCACAGTGATACATCCCGCCCCATAGTGATACATCCCGCCCTATAGTGATACATCCCGCCCAATAGGGATACGTCCTACCCCATAGTGGTACATCCCATCCCATAGTGATACATCCCGCCACATAATGATACATCCCATCCCACTGTGATACTTCCCACCCCACTGTGATACATCCCACCCCATAGTGATATATTCTGCCCCATATTGACACATCCTGCCCCATAGTGATACATCCCACCCATAGTGATACATCCCACCCCATATTGATACATCCTACCTCATAGTGATACATCCCACCCCATAGTGATACATACCAACCATAGTGATACATCCTACCCCATAGTGATACATCCTACCCCATAGTGATACATCCCACCCATAGTGATACATCCCACCCATAGTGATATGTCCCACTCCATAGTGATACATCCCACCCATAGTGATACGTCCCGCTCCATAGTGATACATCCTCCCCCATAGTGATAGGTCCCGCTCCGTAGTGATACATCCGACCCATAGTGATACATCTCACCCAACAGTGATACATCCCACCCCACAGTGATACAACCCACCCCACAGTGATACATCCCACCCCATAGTGATACATCCCACCCCACTGTGATACATCCCACCCCATAGTGATACATCCCACCCCATAGTGATATATTCTGCCCCATATTGACACATCCCTCCCCATAGTGATACATCCCACACAAAGTGATACATCCCTCCCCATAGTGATACATCCTACCTCATAGTGATACATCCAATCCCATAGTGATACATCCCACCCATAGTGATACATCCCACCATAGTGATAAGTCCCACTCCATAGTGATACGTCCCACCCATAGTGATCCGTCCCGCTCCATAGTGATACGTCCCACCCCATAGTGACACATCCTGCCCCATAGTGATAGGTCCCGCTCCGTAGTGATACATCCCACCCATAGTGATACATCCCACCCATAGTGATACGTCCCGCTCCATCGTGATACATCCCATCCATAGTGATACGTCCCACCCCATAGTGATACATCCTACCCCACAGTGATACATCCCACCCCATAGTGATACATCCTACCCCACAGTGATACATCCTACCCCACAGTGATACATCCCACCCCATAGTGATACATCCCACCCCACAGTGATACATCCTACCCCACAGTGATACATCCCACCCCACAGTGATACATCCCACCCCACAGTGATACAACCCACCCCACAGTGATACATCCCACCCCATAGTGATACATCCCACCCCACTGTGATACATTCCACCCCATAGTGATACATCCCACCCCATAGTGATATATTCTGCCCCATATTGACACATCCCACCCCATAGTGATACATCCCACACAAAGTGATACATTCCACCCCATAGTGATACATCCTACCTCATAGTGATACATCCTACCCCATAGTGATACATCCCACCCATAGTGATACATCCCACCCATAGTGATCCATCCCGCTCCATAGTGATCCATCCCACCCCATAGTGATACATCCCACCCATAGTGATACGTCCCACTCCATAGTGATACGTCCCACCCATAGTGATCCATCCCGCTCCATAGTGATCCATCCCACCCCATAGTGATACATCCCACCCATAGTGATACGTCCCACTCCATAGTGATACGTCCCACCCATAGTGATCCGTTCCGCTCCATAGTGATACGTCCCACCCCATAGTGACACATCCTGCCCCATAGTGATAGGTCCCACTCCGTAGTGATACATCCCACCCATAGTGATACATCCCACCCCATAGTGATACATTACAACCCACAGTGATACATCCCGCCCCATAGTGATACATCCCGCCCTATAGTGATACATCCCGCCCAATAGGGATACGTCCTACCCCATAGTGGTACATCCCATCCCATAGTGATACATCCCGCCACATAATGATACATCCCATCCCACTGTGATACTTCCCACCCCACTGTGATACATCCCACCCCATAGTGATATATTCTGCCCCATATTGACACATCCTGCCCCATAGTGATACATCCCACCCATAGTGATACATCCCACCCCATATTGATACATCCTACCTCATAGTGATACATCCCACCCCATAGTGATACATACCAACCATAGTGATACATCCTACCCCATAGTGATACATCCTACCCCATAGTGATACATCCCACCCATAGTGATACATCCCACCCATAGTGATATGTCCCACTCCATAGTGATACATCCCACCCATAGTGATACGTCCCGCTCCATAGTGATACATCCTCCCCCATAGTGATAGGTCCCGCTCCGTAGTGATACATCCGACCCATAGTGATACATCTCACCCAACAGTGATACATCCCACCCCACAGTGATACAACCCACCCCACAGTGATACATCCCACCCCATAGTGATACATCCCACCCCACTGTGATACATCCCACCCCATAGTGATACATCCCACCCCATAGTGATATATTCTGCCCCATATTGACACATCCCTCCCCATAGTGATACATCCCACACAAAGTGATACATCCCTCCCCATAGTGATACATCCTACCTCATAGTGATACATCCAATCCCATAGTGATACATCCCACCCATAGTGATACATCCCACCCATAGTGATAAGTCCCACTCCATAGTGATACGTCCCACCCATAGTGATCCGTCCCGCTCCATAGTGATACGTCCCACCCCATAGTGACACATCCTGCCCCATAGTGATAGGTCCCGCTCCGTAGTGATACATCCCACCCATAGTGATACATCCCACCCATAGTGATACGTCCCGCTCCATCGTGATACATCCCATCCATAGTGATACGTCCCACCCCATAGTGATACATCCTACCCCACAGTGATACATCCCACCCCATAGTGATACATCCTACCCCACAGTGATACATCCTACCCCACAGTGATACATCCCACCCCATAGTGATACATCCCACCCCATAGTGATACATCCCACCCCACAGTGATACATCCCGCCCCATAGTGATACATCCCGCCCTATAGTGATACATCCCGCCCCATAGTGATACGTCCTACCCCATAGTGGTACATCCCATCCCATAGTGATACATCCCGCCACATAATGATACATCCCATCCCACTGTGATACTTCCCACCCCACTGTGATACATCCCACCCCATAGTGATACATCCCACCCCATAGTGATATATTCTGCCCCATATTGACACATCCTGCCCCTTAGTGATACATCCCACCCATAGTGATACATCCCACCCCATAGTGATACATCCTACCTCATAGTGATACATCCCACCCCATAGTGATACATACCAACCATAGTGATACATCCTACCCCATAGTGATACATCCTACCCCATAGTGATACATCCCACCCATAGTGATACATCCCACCCATAGTGATATGTCCCACTCCATAGTGATACATCCAACCCATACTGATACGTCCCGCTCCATAGTGATACATCCCACCCCATAGTGACACATCCTCCCCCATAGTGATAGGTCCCGCTCCGTAGTGATACATCCCACCCATAGTGATACATCTCACCCAACAGTGATACATCCCACCCCACAGTGATACAACCCACCCCACAGTGATACATCCCACCCCATAGTGATACATCCCACCCCACTGTGATACATCCCACCCCATAGTGATACATCCCACCCCATAGTGATATATTCTGCCCCATATTGACACATCCCGCCCCATAGTGATACATCCCACTCAAAGTGATACATCCCACCCCATAGTGATACATCCTACCTCATAGTGATACATCCAATCCCATAGTGATACATCCCACCCATAGTGATACATCCTACCCCATAGTGATACATCCTACCCCATAGTGATACATCCCACCCATAGTGATACATCCCACCCATAGTGATACATCCCGCTCCATAGTGATCCATCCCACCCCATAGTGATACATCCCACCCATAGTGATACATCCCACTCCATAGTGATATGTCCCACCCATAGTGATCCGTCCCGCTCCATAGTGATACGTCCCACCCCATAGTGACACATCCTGCCCCATAGTGATAGGTCCCGCTCCGTAGTGATACATCCCACCCATAGTGATACATCCCACCCATAGTGATACGTCCCGCTCCATCGTGATACATCCCATCCATAGTGATACGTCCCACCCCATAGTGATACATCCCACCCCACAGTGATACATCCCACCCCATAGTGATACATCCTACCCCACAGTGATACATCCTACCCCACAGTGACACATCCCACCCCATAGTGATACATCCCATCCCACAGTGATACATCCCACCCCATAGTGATACATCCCACCCCATAGTTATACATCCCACCCCACAGTGATACATCCCGCCCCATAGTGATACATCCCGCCCTATAGTGATACATCCCGCCCCATAGTGATACGTCCTACCCCATAGTGGTACATCCCATCCCATAGTGATACATCCCGCCACATAATGATACATCCCATCCCACTGTGATACTTCCCACCCCACTGTGATACATCCCACTCCATAGTGATACATCCCACCCCATAGTGATATATTCTGCCCCATATTGACACATCCTGCCCATAGTGATACATCCCACCCATAGTGATACATCCCACCCCATAGTGATACATCCTACCTCATAGTGATACATCCCACCCCATAGTGATACATACCACCCATAGTGATACATCCTACCCCATAGTGATACATCCTACCCCATAGTGATACATCCCACCCATAGTGATACATCCCACCCATAGTGATATGTCCCACTCCATAGTGATACATCCCACACATAGTGATACGTCCCGCTCCATAGTGATACATCCCACCCCATAGTGACACATCCTCCCCCATAGTGATAGGTCCCGCTCCGTAGTGATACATCCCACCCATAGTGATACATCCCACCCATAGTGATAAGTTCCGCTCCATTGTGATACATCCCATCCATAGTGATACGTCCCACCCCACAGTGATACATCCCACCCCACAGTGATACATCCCACCCCATAGTGATACATCCTACCCCACAGTGATACATCCCATTCCACAGTGATACATCCCCCCCATAGTGATACATCCCACCCCATAGTAATACATCCCACCCCACCCCACAGTGATACATCCCGCCCCATAGTGATACATCCCGCCCTATAGTGATACGTCCCACCCCATAGTGATACGTCCTACCCCATAGTGATACGTCCTATCCCATTGTGACACATTTCGCCCCATAGTGATACATCCCGCCACATAATGATACATCCCACCCTATAGTGATACATCCCACCCATAGTGATACATCCCATCCCATAGTGATATATCCCACCCATAGTGATACTTCCCACCCATAGTGATACATCCCATCCCATAGTGATACATCCCACCCATAGTGATACGTCCCACCCCATAGTGATACGTCCTACCCCATAGTGATACGTCCTACCCCATTGTGACACATTTCGCCCCATAGTGATACGTCCTACCCCATAGTGATACATTTCGCCCCATAGTGATACATCCCATCCCATAGTCACTGTATGGTTCTGCATATTGTCACCTTGTATACAGAGTATATAGAGTATATAGGAGAGATGTGCTCCCGTACGCAGTTGCTGTATGAATATATGTAAATGTCGCAGCTGCCGGGATATCTGCTCTTACTGGCGTCTCTGCAAACCCAAACATGTGAGTACAAAGACGCAGCGTTAGTCACAGGCCATTCACTGCTAGCAGTCCTCAGCGAGTCTATGGTCACGCAGAATGGCTGCGGGCACTGAGACGCCAGGACCATGTTTACAGCGTGTACGGAATCGCCGACGCTGGTTGTGTCAAGCCGCCGAAATGGACGTTACACACCTGCGTCTTTAACAGACACTCCCCGTTACCATCCCCAAATGTTACGACTACAGTTATCTACCTAGACGGTCACATGCGCTATATGACTCAGGCGCATGCACAGACGGCCGATAATCGCTCAACTGCGGAACCATCAGCATAGCGTATAACTGCGAATCAGGCCCTGTATAGTGCCGAGGACCATTTGTGACACCTTATAAATAAATGTTAATTCTATGTTTATTATACAGTATATTGTGCACTATAAAGCTATTCATCCCAGAAAATAGCGTAGTGCAGAAGTTACCAATCTCAGGCCTGAAGGCACCAGGTTTTATGGGTAACCATGTTTGGGCACAGGTGACTTAATCAGTACCTGAGTCTTTTGATTTCGCCATCTGTGCTCAACCATGGATATCCTTAAAACCTGGACCATTAGGGTGGCTTGAGGACCGAGCTTGGTAACCCCTGGCGTAATGCATACTGAGCTGTTTCTTGGGGAAGGGCATTTATTTATTTGCTGCATACATAACGCGGGTAACATGTTATAAGTAAGATGGCAGCGTAGGACGTGCGACTGTCAGAGCCACAGGGGCTGTGTCCCCCTCCGCCCTCTGTGCTGGTCACGTTCCCGAGAAAGCGAAGGACCCCGGGAGCCACGTCTTATCTTGGAAGAAAGAAGTATCACAAACATCATCTTACTTACTGTAAATCAGGATGTTGTTTGCAATGAGGCCGGGCAAAGCAAACGTTATAAAGGACTAATAGCGAGGAGCTGTGTGTTAGCCAGGAGCAAATGTAATTTATTATGGGAAAAGCGAGTCACAAACGCCGCGGGAAGCGTTCCTGAGAGCTCGGATATAGATACACCACTTAGCTAATAGGCAGCCATATTTATCTATCACTTATTCTGCCCATCGCATTAACCCATTCACCACTATGCCACACTGCTGCTGGTATTTGTTGGGGTTGGACCAATTCTGTGGCCCAAAAATAATGACTGGATTTGAGGCATTCAGTCGTAAAGGTCATCGGAAGGGATAAGACCTTATTCTGGCACCTGTTCTCATGGGTTTATACCGATCCGAGTCCGATCCGAGTCAGGCTCAACTTTTCCCGCCTGACTCGGATCTGAAATTGAGGCAAAATGTCATCATCCCGCGTTCCGGGTGTCGTGGGTTTTGGATCCTATATAAGGTACCCGCGTTGGCGCCATTTTCTCACTCGGCTGTGGACAGTGAAGAGGGAGTGTGGGAGTTAGGGCTGGCTGGGCTGTGTAGTGCAGTGTAGTGTAGTGCTGTGCTGTGCTGCTGTTGTCCATAGGGGCTGTGTCCACTCCTCCAAAGTCCATAGAGACTGGCTGGGCTGTGTAGTGTAGTGTAGTGTAGTGTAGTGCAGTGTAGTGTTGTGCTGTGCTGTGCTGCGCTGCTGTTGTCCATAGGGGCTGTGTCCACTCCTCCAAAGTCCATAGGGGCTGGCTGGGCTGTGTAGTGTAGTGTTGTGCTGCGCTGTGCTGCTGTTGTCCATAGGTCAGGGCCGGATTGAGGACCACATGGGCCTGGAGCTGAAAATGACCAAGGGCCTATTATGAGAAGCAGAGGGGGCTTGACCAGTGCTGTGAGGGTGTGACCAGTGCTGTGAGGGTGTGGCCAGTGCTGTGAGGGTGTGGCCAGTGCTGTGAAGGTGTGGCCAGTGCCATGTGGGTGTGTACACCAACTATACTCTCAGCCCCAAAGTCTCCCTAAAAATGTGAAAGTAAAAAAATGCTTCATTTTGTGAGGTAAATAGAAATACAATGTTATGACTTATGATTTAGGGCTGACCGTGTGGAGAGCAGATGGCCAGTCAACATCATGTTGTCATGACAATGGGCCTATTTTTATGTGGAGGCCTGGAGCTGTAGCTCCATCTGCCCCATTGTTAATCAGGCCCTGCCATAGGGGCTGTGTCCACTCCTCCAAAGTCCATAGGGGCTGGCTGGACAGTGTTGTGCAGTCAGTTGTCCATAGGGGCTGTGTCCACTCCAAAGTCCTGTGCAGTGTCCCAGTCCTAAAGGGGTGCTGTAGTGTTGTCCAGGGGGTGCTCTGTCCATTAGGGGTGCTCCCACCAAGTGCAAAAATATATATTTTTTTCTGTGTTTGTGAATTGTGTGCGCAGTAGCCGCACGTGCATCAACAAAGTAGCGCCAAGCGTGCGCCTGTGTCATAAGTAAAGGGCCGGCTGGCTTGACCGTTAAAGGGTGCTGTAACCCCCAAAGTGCACTCCAAACAAAATAAAAAATTATTTTCTGTGTTTGTGAATTGTATGCGCAGTAGCTGCACGTGCATCAACAAAGTAGCGCCAAGCGTGCGCCTGTGTCATAAGTAAAGGGCCGGCTGGCTTGACCGTTAAAAGGTGCTGTAACCCCCAAAGTACACTCCAAACAAAGTAAAAAAATATTTTCTGTGTTTGTGAATTGTGTGCACTGCGACTGCACGCGCATCAACAAAGGAGCAGCGCCAAGCGTGCGCCTGTGTCCCATAACTCTGTTAAAGGGTGGTGTAACCCCCAAAGTGCGCGCCACAAAAAATAAACAATTCTTTTTTTTCTGTGTTTGTGTGCGAAATGTGTGCGCAGTAGCTGCACGTGCATCAACACAGCAGCAGTGCCAAGCGTGCGCCTGTGTCAAAGTCAAAGGGCGGTTTGGAAATCTGGTCCGGACTGAAGGACGTGCCAACAATTTCTGACATGTCTACTGTCACTACATATGATACTGTCACCACTGACAGAATGGTGGAGGAATTCATTCTGTGTTTGTGAATTGTGTGCACTGTGGCTGCACATGCATCAACAAAGGAGCAGCGCCAAGCGTGCGCCTGTGTCATAAGTAAAGGGCCGGCTGGCATGTCTGTTAAAGGTTGCTGTAACCCCCAAAGTGCACTCCAAAAAAAATAAAAAATTCTTTTTTTTTTTCTGTCTTTGTGAATTGTGTGGGCTGTAGCCGCACCTGCATCCTCAAAGCAGCAGCGACAAGCATGCGTCTGTCTGTTAAAGGGTGGTGTAACCCCCAAAGTGCACTCCATCCAAAATAAAATAATCTTTTTTTCTGTGTTTGTGTGTGAAATGTATGCGCAGTAGCCGCACCTGCATCCTCAAAGCAGCAGCGACAAGAGTGCGTCTGTCTGTTAAAGGGTGGTGTAACCCCCAAAGTGCACTCCATCCAAAATAACACATTTTCTTTTGTGTTTGTGAATTGTGTGCACTGTACGTGCATTAAAAAAGGAGCAGCGCCAAGCGTGCGTCTGTGTCCCATAAGTCTGTTAAAGGGTGGTGTAACCCCCAAAGTGCACTCCACAAAAAATAGACAATTCTTTTTTTCTGTGTTTGTGTGCGAAATGTATGCACAGTAGCCGCACGTGCATCAACACTGCAGCAGCGCCAAGCGTGCGCCTGTTTCGTAAGTCAAGGGCTGGTTTGGACATCCGGTCCGGACTGAAGAAACTGGCAACAATTTCGGACATGTCGACTGTCACTGCATATGATATTGTCACCATTGACAGAATGGTGGAGGATTACATCGGTGACAGCATCCAAGTAAGCATGTCAGACAGTCCGTACCTGTACTGGCAGGCAATTTGGAGGCCCCTGTACAAACTGGCTCTATTTTACCTGAGTTGCCCCCCCACCAGTGTGTACTCCAAAAGAGTGTTTAGTGCAGCCGGGAACCTTGTCAGCAAAAGGCGTAGGAGGTTGCTTCCACAAAATGTGGAGAAGATGATGTTCATAAAAATGAATTATCAACTCTTCCAGGGAGACCAGCCTCCAGAACGTACAGAGGGACCTGTGGTGGTGGATTCCAGCGGGGACAAGTTAATACTCTGTGAGGATGAGGATGTACACAACACTGAAGAGGGTGAGGAATCAGTGAATGAGGAGGATGAGGATGACATCTTGCCTCCGTAGAGCCAGTTTGTGCAGGGACAGATTCATTGCCAGCTTGTTTTGTGGGGGCCCAAACGAACCAATCATTTCAGCCACATTCGTGTGGCAGACCCTGGCGCTGAAATGATTGGTTTGTTAAAGTGTGCATGTCCTGTTTATACAACATAATCCCAAGGACAATTCCATCTTGCACCTCTTTTTTTTCTTTGCATTATGTTCTGTTTGGGGTCTAGTTTTTCAAATTGCCATCCTGTCTGCCACTGCAGTGTCACTCCTAGATGGGCCACGTGTTTGTGCCGCCCACTCGTGTCGCTTAGCATAGTCATCCAGCTACCTCGGTGCAACTTTTTGGACATAAAAACACTAGTGTGAGGTGTGAGGTGTTCAGAATAGACTGGAAATGAGTGGAAATGAAGGTTATTGAGGTTAATAATAGCATAGGAGCAGAAAAACCCACAAATTCTGTGATTTTAGCTATTTCTATGCTTTTTTTTTCCAAAAAATACAGATCCAAAACACAAAACCCAGAATCCAAAACACGGAAGGGTGGTTTTGCCAAAAACAATCCAGATCCAAAACACGAACAAAGATCCAGATACAAAACCAAAACACAAAACACGAAAAGTGGCCGGTGCACTCCCCTAGTATAGATATCAGATGCAGGTGGGTATAAATATCAGGTGCAGGTGGGTATAAACATCAGGAGCAGGAAGGTATAAATAATAGGTGCAGGAGGGTATAAATATCAGGAACAGGTGGGTATAAATATCAGGAGCAGGTGGGTATAAATATCAGGAGCAGGTAGGTATAAATATCAGGTGCAAGTGGGTATAAATATTAGGTGCAGGTGGGTATAAATATTAGGTGCAGGTGGGTATAAATATTAGGTGCAGGTGGGTATAAATATCAGGTGCAGGTGGGTATAAATATCAGGTGCAGGTGGGTATAAATATCAGGTGCAGGTGGGTATAAATATTAGGTGCAGGTGGGTATAAATATCAGGTGCAGGTGGGTATAAATATCAGGTGCAGGTGGGTATAAATATTAGGTGCAGGTGGGTATAAATATCAGGTGCAGGTGGGTATAAATATCAGGTGCAGGTGGGTATAAATATTAGGTGCAGGTGCAGGTGGGTATAAATATTAGGTGCAGGAGGGTATAAATATCAGGTACAGGTGGGTATAAATATCAGGTGCAGGTGGGTATAAATATCAGGTGCAGGTGGGTATAAATATTAGGTGCAGGTGGGTATAAATATTAGGTGCAGGTGGGTATAAATATCAGGTGCAGGTGGGTATAAATATTAGGTGCAGGTGGGTATAAATATCAGGAGCAGGTGGGTATAAATATCAGGTGCAGGTGGGTAAAAATATCAGGAGCAGGTGGGTATAAATATCAGGTGCAGGTGGGCATAAATATCAGGTGCAGGTGGGTATAAATATCAGGTGCAGGTGGGTATAAATATTAGGTGCAGGTGGGTATAAATATCAGGAGCAGGTGGGTATAAATATCAGGTGCAGGAGGGTATAAATATCATAGTGCAAGTGCTGATACTAATAATGTGGTACCCCGGGTATTGCAGTGGGCACAGATAAGGTAGGTGTAGATGGTACTTTACAGCTGGGATGGCAACTACAGAGGATCTTCCTTCTCCTTTGGCAATACCTCCACAAGTATTATCCACCTCAGGCTGTAGCAGAGAGGCTAGCCCCATACACACAGTAACATGGCATAATGTGACAGCCTTGGTAATGACACCACAAGCTTTATCCACCTCAGGCTGTAGCAGAGAGACTAACCCTATACACATAGTAACATGATATAATGAGACAGCCTTGATAATAACTCCATAAGCTTTATCTACCTCAGGCTGTAGCAGAGAGGCTAGCCCCATACACACAGTAACATGACATAATGTGACAGCCTTGGTAATGACTCCACAAGCTTTATCCACCTCAGGCTGTAGCAGAGAGACTAACCCTATACACATAGTAACATGATATAATGTGACAGCCTTGGTAATAACTCCATAAGCTTTATCTACCTCAGGCTGTAGCAGAGAGGCTAGCCCCATACACACAGTAACATGACATAATGTGACAGCCTTGGTAATGACTATACAAGCTTTATCCTCCTCAGGCTGTAGCAGAGAGGCTAGCCCCATACACACAGTAACATGACATAACGTGACAGCCTTGGTAATGACTCCACAAGCTTTATCCACCTCGGGCTGTAGCAGAGAGGCTAGCCCCATACAAACAGTAGCATGACATAATATGACAGCCTTGGAAATGTCTCCATAAGCTTTATCCACCTCAGGCTGTAGCAGAGAGACTAGCCCCATACACACAGTAGCATGACATAATATGACAGCCTTGGTAATGTCTCCATAAGCTTTATCCACCTCAGGCTGTAGAAGAGAGGCTAGCCTCATACACACAGTAAAATGACATAATGTGACAGCCTTGGTAATGACTCCACAATCTTTATCCACCTCAGGCTGTAGCAGAGAGGCTAGCCCCATACACACAGTAACATGACATAATGTGACAGCCTTGGTAATGACTCCACAAGCTTTATCCTCCTCAGGCTGTAACAGAGAGGCTAACCACATACACTCAGTAACATGACATAACGTGACAGCCTTGGTAATGACTCCACAAGCTTTGTCCACCTCAGGCTGTAGCAGAGAGACTAGCCCCATACACACAGTAACTTGATATAATGTGACAGCCCCATACACACTGTAACATGACATAATGTGACAGCCTTGGTAATGACTCCAAAAGCTTTATCCACCTCAGCCTGTAGCAGAGAGGCTAGCCCCATACACACAGTAACATGACATAACGTGATAGCCTTGGTAATGACTCCACAAGCTTTATCCACCTCAGGCTGTAGCAGAGAGACTAGCCCCATACACACAGTAACATGATATAATGTGACAGCCTTGGTACTGACTCCACAAGCTTTATCCACCGCAGGCTGTAGCAGAGAGACTAGCCCCATACACACAGTAACATGACATAATGTGACAGCCTTGGTAATGACACCACAAGCTTTATCCACCTCATCCTGTAGCAGAGAGGCTAGCCCTATACACATAGTAACATGATATAATATGACAGCCTTGGAAATGTCTCCATAAGCTTTATCCACCTCAGGCTGTAGCAGAGAGACTAGCCCCATACACACAGTAGCATGACATAATATGACAGCCTTGGTAATGTCTCCATAAGCTTTATCCACCTCAGGCTGTAGAAGAGAGGCTAGCCTCATACACACAGTAAAATGACATAATGTGACAGCCTTGGTAATGACTCCACAATCTTTATCCACCTCAGGCTGTAGCAGAGAGGCTAGCCCCATACACACAGTAACATGAAATAATGTGACAGCCTTGGTAATGACACCACAAGCTTTATCCACCTCATCCTGTAGTAGAGAGGCTAGCCCTATACACATAGTAACATGATATAATGTGACAGCCTTGGTAATAACTCCATAAGCTTTATCTACCTCAGGCTGTAGCAGAGAGGCTAGCCCCATACACACAGTAACATGACATAATGTGACAGCCTTGGTAATGACTCCACAAGCTTTATCCACCTCAGGCTGTAGTAGAGAGGCTAGCCCCATACACACAGTAACATGTCATCATGTGACAGCCTTGGTAATGACTCCACAAGCTTTATCCACCTCAGGCGGTAGCAGAGAGGCTCGTCCCTTACACATAGTAACATGATATAATGTGACAGCCTTGGTAATGACTCCACAAGCTTTATCCACCTCAGGCTGTAGCAGAGAGGCTAGCCCCATACACACAGTAGCATGACATAATATGACAGCCTTGGAAATGTCTCCATAAGCTTTATCCACCTCAGGCTGTAGCAGAGAGACTAGCCCCATACACACAGTAGCATGACATAATATGACAGCCTTGGTAATGTCTCCATAAGCTTTATCCACCTCAGGCTGTAGAAGAGAGGCTAGCCTCATACACACAGTAAAATGACATAATGTGACAGCCTTGGTAATGACTCCACAATCTTTATCCACCTCAGGCTGTAGCAGAGAGGCTAGCCCCATACATATAGTAACATGATATAATGTGACAGCCTTGATAATGACTCCACAAGCTTTATCCACCTCAGGCTGTAGCAGAGAGGCTAGCCCCATACACACAGTAACATGACATAATGTGACAGCCTTGGTAATGACTCCACAAGCTTTATCCTCCTCAGGCTGTAGCAGAGAGGCTAACCACATACACTCAGTAACATTACATAACGTGACAGCCTTGGTAATGACTCCACAAGCTTTATCCACCTCAGGCTGTAGCAGAGAGACTAGCCCCATACACACAGTAACTTGATATAATGTGACAGCCCCATACACACTGTAACATGACATAATGTGACAGCCTTGGTAATGACTCCAAAAGCTTTATCCACCTCAGCCTGTAGCAGAGAGGCTAGCCCCATACACACAGTAACATGACATAACGTGATAGCCTTGGTAATGACTCCACAAGCTTTATCCACCTCAGGCTGTAGCAGAGAGACTAGCCCCATACACACAGTAACATGATATAATGTGACAGCCTTGGTACTGACTCCACAAGCTTTATCCACCGCAGGCTGTAGCAGAGAGACTAGCCCCATACACACAGTAACATGACATAATGTGACAGCCTTGGTAATGATACCACAAGCTTTATCCACTTCATCCTGTAGCAGAGAGGCTAGCCCCATACACACAGTAACAGGACATAATGTGACAGCCTTGGTAATGACTCCACAAGCTTTATCCACCTCAGGCTGTAGCAGAGAGGCTAGCCCTATACACATAGTAACAAGATATAATGTGACAGCCTTGGTAATAACTCCATAAGCTTTATCTACCTCAGGCTGTAGCAGAGAGGCTAGCCCCATACACACAGTAACATGACATAATGTGACAGCCTTGGTAATGACTCCACAAGCTTTATCCACCTCAGGCTGTAGTAGAGAGGCTAGCCCCATACACACAGTAACATGTCATCATGTGACAGCCTTGGTAATGACTCCACAAGCTTTATCCACCTCAGGCGGTAGCAGAGAGGCTCGTCCCATACACATAGTAACATGATATAATGTGACAGCCTTGGTAATGACTCCACAAGCTTTATCCACCTCAGGCTGTAGCAGAGAGGCTAGCTCCATACACACAGTAGCATTACATAATATGACAGCCTTGGAAATGTCTCCATAATCTTTATCCACCTCAGGCTGTAGCAGAGAGACTAGCCCCATACACACAGTAGCATGACATAATATGACAGCCTTGGTAATGTCTCCATAAGCTTTATCCACCTCAGGCTGTAGCAGAGAGGCTAGCCTCATACACACAGTAAAATGACATAATGTGACAGCCTTGGTAATGACTCCACAATCTTTATCCACCTCAGGCTGTAGCAGAGAGGCTAGCCCCATACACATAGTAACATGATATAATGTGACAGCCTTGATAATGACTCCACAAGCTTTATCCACCTCAGGCTGTAGCAGAGAGGCTAGCCCCATACACACAGTAACATGACATAATGTGACAGCCTTGGTAATGACTCCACAAGCTTTATCCTCCTCAGGCTGTAGCAGAGAGGCTAGCCCCATAAACACAGTAACATGACATAATGTGACAGCCTTGCTAATGACTCCACAAGCTTTATCCACCTCAGGCTGTAGCAGAGAGGCTAACCACATACACTCAGTAACATGTCATAACGTGACAGCCTTGGTAATGACTCCACAAGCTTTATCCACCTCAGGCTGTAGCAGATAGACTAGCCCCATACACACAGTAACTTGATATAATGTGACAGCCCCATACACACTGTAACATGACATAATGTGACAGCCTTGGTAATGACTCCAAAAGCTTTATCCACCTCAGCCTGTAGCAGAGAGGCTAGCCCCATACACACAGTAACATGACATAACGTGATAGCCTTGGTAATGACTCCACAAGCTTTATCCACCTCAGGCTGTAGCAGAGAGACTAGCCCCATACACACAGTAACATGATATAATGTGACAGCCTTGGTAATGACTCCACAATCTTTATCCACCTCAGCCTGTAGCAGAGACACTAGCCCCGTACACATAGTAACATGATATAATGTGACAGCCTTGGTAATGACTCCACAAGCTTTATCCACCTGAGGCTGTAGCAGAGAGACTAGCTCCATACACAAAGTAACATGATATAATGTGACAGCCTTGCTAATGACTCCACAAGCTTTATACACCTCAGGTTGTAGCAGAGAGGCTAGCCCCATACACACAGTAACATGATATAATGTGACAGCCTTGCTAATGACTCCACAAGCTTTATCCACCTCAGCCTGTAGCAGAGACACTAGCCCCATACACATAGTAACATGATATAATGTGACAGCCTTGGAAATGACTCCACAAGCTTTATCCACCTCAGCCTGTAGCAGAGAGACTAGCCCCATACACACATTAACAAGACATAATGTGACAGCCTTGGTAATGACTCCACAAGCTTTATCCACCTCAGGCTGTAGCAGAGAGGCCAGCCCCATACACACAGTAACATGAGATAATGTGACAGCCTTGGTAATGACTCCACAAGCTTTATCCACCTCAGGCTGTAGCAGAGAAACTAGCCCCATACACACAGTAACATGACATTATGTGACAGCCTTGGTAATGACTCCACAAGCTTTATCCACCTTAGGCTGTAGCAGAGAGGCTAGCCCCATACACACAGTAAGATGACATAATGTAACAGCCTTGTTAATGACTTCACAAGCTTTATACACCTCAGGCTGTAGCAGAGAGGATAGCCCCATACACATAGTAACATGATATAATGTGACAGCCTTGGTAATGACACCACAAGCTTTATCCACCTCAGCCTGTAGCAGAGAGGCTAGCCCCATACATATAGTAACATGATATAATGTGACAGCCTTGGTAATATCTCCATAAGCTTTAACCACCTCAGCCTGTAGCAGAGAGGCTAGCCCCATACACACAGTAACATGACATAATGTGACAACCTTAGTAATGACTCCACAAGCTTTATCCACCTCAGGCTGTAGCAGAGAGACTTGCCCCATACACACAGTAACATGATAAAATGTGACAGCCTTGGTACTGACTCCACAAGCTTTATCCACCACAGGCTGTAGCAGAGAGACTAGCCCCATTCACACAGTAACATGATATAATGTGACAGCCTTGGTAATGACTCCACAAGCTTTATCCACCACAGACTGTAGCAGAGAGACTAGTCCCATACACACAGTAACATGATATAATGTGACAGCCTTGCTAATGACTCCACAAGCTTTATCCACCTCAGCCTGTAGCAGAGACACTAGCCCCATACACATAGTAACATGATATAATGTGACAGCCTTGGTAATGACTCCACAAGCTTTATCCACCTCAGGCTGTAGCAGAGAGACTAGCCCCATACACAAAGTAACATGATATAATGTGACAGCCTTGCTAATGACTCCACAAGCTTTATACACCTCAGGTTGTAGCAGAGAGGCTAGCCCCATACACACAGTTACATGATTTAATGTGACAGCCTTGCTAATGACTCCACAAGCTTTATACACCTCAGGTTGTAGCAGAGAGGCTAGCCCCATACACACAGTAACATGATATAATGTGACAGCCTTGGAAATGACTCCACAAGCTTTATCCACCTCAGCCTGTAGCAGAGAGACTAGCCCCATACACACATTAACAAGACATAATGTGACAGCCTTGGTAATGACTCCACAAGCTTTATCCACCTCAGGCTGTAGCAGAGAGGCCAGCCCCATACACACAGTAACATGAGATAACGTGACAGCCTTGGTAATGACTCCACAAGCTTTATCCACCTCAGGCTGTAGCAGAGAGACTAGCCCCATACACACAGTAACATGACATAATGTGACAGCCTTGCTAATGACTCCACAAGCTTTATCCTCCTCAGGCTGTAGCAGAGAGGCTAGCCCCATACACACAGTAACATGACATAATGTAACAGCCTTGTTAATGACTTCACAAGCTTTATACACCTCAGGCTGAAGCAGAGAGGATAGCCCCATACACACAGTAACATGACATAATGTGACAGCCATGGTAATGACTACACAAGCTTTATACACCTCAGGATGTAGCATAGAGGCTAGCCCCATACACACAGTATCATCACATAATGTGACAGCCTTGGTAATGACTCCACAAGCTTTATCCACCTCAGCCTGTAGCAGAGAGGCTATCTCCATACACACAGTAACACGAAATAATGTGACAGCCTTGCTAATGACTCCACAAGCTTTATCCACCTCAGGCTGTAGCAGAGAGGCTAGCCCCATACACACAGTAACATGGCATAATGTGACAGCCTTGGTAATGACTCCACAAGCTTTATCCTCCTCAGGCTGTAGCAGAGAGGCTAGCCCCATACACACAGTAACCTGACATAATGTGACAGCCACATACACACTGTAACAATACATAATGTGACAGCCTTGGTAATGACTCCAAAAGCTTTATCCACCTCAGCCTGTAGCAGAGAGGCTAGCCCCATACACACAGTAACATGACATAACGTGATAGCCTTGGTAATGACTCCACAAGCTTTATCCACCTCAGGCTGTAGCAGAGAGACTAGCCCCATACATACAGTAAAATGATATAATGTGACAGCCTTGGTAATGACTCCACAAGCTTTATCCACCGCAGGCTGTAGCAGAGAGACTAGCCCCATACACACAGTAACATGATATAATGTGACAGCCTTGGTACTGACTCCACAAGCTTTATCCACCACAGACTGTAGCAGCGAGACTAGTCCCATACACACAGTAACATGATATAATGTGACAGCCTTGGTAATGACTCCACAAGCTTTATCCACCTCAGCCTGTAGCAGAGACACTAGCCCCATACACATAGTAACATGATATAATGTGACAGCCTTGGAAATGACTCCACAAGCTTTATCCACCTCAGCCTGTAGCAGAGAGACTAGCCCCATACACACAGTAACAAGACATAATGTGACAGCCTTGGTAATGACTCCACAAGCTTTATCCACCTCAGGCTGTAGCAGAGAGGCCAGCCCCATACACACAGTAACATGTGATAACGTGACAGCCTTGGTAATGACTCCACAAGCTTTATCCACCTCAGGCTGTAGCAGAGAGACTAGCCCCATACACACAGTAACATGATATAATGTGACAGCCTTGGTAATGACTCCACAAGCTTTATCCACCGCAGGCTGTAGCAGAGAGACTAGCCCCATACACACAGTAACATGATATAATGTGACAGCCTTGGTAATGACTCCACAAGCTTTATCCACCACAGACTGTAGCAGAGAGACTAGTCCCATACACACAGTAACATGATATAATGTGACAGCCTTGGAAATGACTCCACAAGCTTTATCCACCTCAGCCTGTAGCAGAGAGACTAGACCCATACACACAGTAACAAGACATAATGTGACAGCCTTGGTAATGACTCCACAAGCTTTATCCTCCTCAGGCTGTAGAAGAGAGGCCAGCCCCATACACACAGTAACATGAGATAACGTGACAGCCTTGGTAATGACTCCACAATCTTTATCCACCTCAGGCTGTAGCAGGGAGACTAGCCCCATACACACAGTAACATGACATAATGTGACAGCCTTGGTAATGACTCCACAAGCTTTATCCACCTCAGGCTGTAGCAGAGAGGCTAGCCCCATACACACTTAGTAAGATGACATAATGTAACAGCCTTGTTAATGACTTCACAAGCTTTATACACCTCAGGCTGTAGCAGAGAGGATAGCCCCATACACATAGTAACATGATATAATGTGACAGCCTTGGTAATGACACCACAAGCTTTATCCACCTCAGCCTGTAGCAGAGAGGCTAGCCCCATACACATAGTAACATGACATAATGTGACAGCCTTGGTAATATCTCCATAAGCTTTAACCACCTCAGCCTGTAGCAGAGAGGCAAGCCCCATACACACAGTAACATGACATAATGTGACAACCTTAGTAATGACTCCACAAGCTTTATCCACCTCAGGCTGTAGCAGAGAGACTAGCCCCATACACACAGTAACATGATATAATGTGACAGCCTTGGTACTGACTCCACAAGCTTTATCCACCGCAGGCTGTAGCAGAGAGACTAGCCCCATACACACAGTAACATGATATAATGTGACAGCCTTGGTAATGACTCCACAAGCTTTATCCACCACAGACTGTAGCAGAGAGACTAGTCCCATACACAAAGTAACATGATATAATGTGACAGCCTTGGTAATGACTCCACAAGCTTTATCCACCTCATCCTGTAGCAGAGACACTAGCCCCATACACATAGTAACATGATATAATGTGACAGCCTTGGTAATGACTCCACAAGCTTTATCCACCTCAGGCTGTAGCAGAGATACTAGCCCCATACACAAAGTAACATGATATAATGTGACAGCCTTGCTAATGACTCCACAAGCTTTATACACCTCAGGTTGTAGCAGAGAGGCTAGCCCCATACACACAGTAACATGATATAATGTGACAGCCTTGCTAATGACTCCACAAGCTTTATACACCTCAGGTTGTAGCAGAGAGGCTAGCCCCATACACACAGTAACATGATATAATGTGACAGCCTTGGAAATGACTCCACAAGCTTTATCCACCTCAGCCTGTAGCAGAGAGACTAGCCCCATACACACATTAACAAGACATAATGTGACAGCCTTGGTAATAACTCCACAAGCTTTATCCACCTCAGGCTGTAGCAGAGAGGCCAGCCCCATACACACCGTAACATGAGATAACGTGACAGCCTTGGTAATGACTCCACAAGCTTTATCCACCTCAGGCTGTAGCAGAGAGACTAGCCCCATACACACAGTAACATGACATAATGTGACAGCCTTGGTAATGACTCCACAAGCTTTATCCTCCTCAGGCTGTAGCAGAGAGACTAGCCCCATACACACAGTAACATGACATAATGTAACAGCCTTGTTAATGACTTCACAAGCTTTAGACACCTCAGGCTGAAGCAGAGAGGATAGCCCCATACACACAGTAACATGACATAATGTGACAGCCATGGTAATGACTACACAAGCTTTATACACCTCAGGATGTAGCATAGAGGCTAGCCCCATACACACAGTATCATCACATAATGTGACAGCCTTGGTAATGACTCCACAAGCTTTATCCACCTCAGCCTGTAGCAGAGAGGCTATCCCCATACACACAGTAACATGACATAATGTGACAGCCTTGCTAATGACTCCACAAGCTTTATCCACCTCAGGCTGAAGAAGAGAGGCTAGCCCCATACACACAGTAACATGGCATAATGTGACAGCCTTGGTAATGACTCCACAAGCTTTATCCTCCTCAGGCTGTAGCAGAGAGGCTAGCCCCATACACACAGTAACCTGACATAATGTGACAGCCACATACACACTGTAACATGACATAATGTGACAGCCTTGGTAATGACTCCAAAAGCTTTATCCACCTCAGCCTGTAGCAGAGAGGCTAGCCCCATACACACAGTAACATGACATAACGTGATAGCCTTGGTAATGACTCCACAAGCTTTATCCACCTCAGGCTGTAGCAGAGAGACTAGCCCCATACACACAGTAACATGATATAATGTGACAGCCTTGGTAATGACTCCACAAGCTTTATCCACCGCAGGCTGTAGCAGAGAGACTAGCCCCATACACACAGTAACATGATATAATGTGACAGCCTTGGTAATGACTCCACAAGCTTTATCCACCACAGACTGTAGCAGAGAGACTAGTCCCATACACACAGTAACATGATATAATGTGACAGCCTTGGTAATGACTCCACAAGCTTTATCCACCTCAGCCTGTAGCAGAGACACTAGCCCCATACACATAGTAACATGATATAATGTGACAGCCTTGGAAATGACTACACAAGCTTTATCCACCTCAGCCTGTAGCAGAGAGACTAGCCCCATACACACAGTAACAAGACATAATGTGACAGCCTTGGTAATGACTCCACAAGCTTTATCCACCTCAGGCTGTAGCAGAGAGGCCAGCCCCATACACACAGTAACATGAGATAACGTGACAGCCTTGGTAATGACTCCACAAGCTTTATCCACCTCAGGCTGTAGCAGAGAGACTAGCCCCATACACACAGTAACATGACATAATGTGACAGCCTTGGTAATGACTCCACAAGCTTTATCCACCTCAGGCTGTAGCAGAGAGGCTAGCCCCATACACACAGTAAGATGACATAATGTAACAGCCTTGTTAATGACTTCACAAGCTTTATACACCTCAGGCTGTAGCAGAGAGGATAGCCCCATACACATAGTAACATGATATAATGTGACAGCCTTGGTAATGACACCACAAGCTTTATCCACCTCAGCCTGTAGCAGAGAGGCTAGCCCCATCCACATAGTAACATGATATAATGTGACAGCCTTGGTAATATCTCCATAAGCTTTAACCACCTCAGCCTGTAGCAGAGAGGCTAGCCCCATACACACAGTAACATGACATAATGTGACAACCTTAGTAATGACTCCACAAGCTTTATCCACCTCAGGCTGTAGTAGAGAGGCTAGCCCCATACACATAGTAACATGATATAATGTGACAGCCTTGGTAATGACTCCACAAGCTTTATCCACCTCAGGCTGTAGCAGAGAGGCTAGCCCCATACACAAAGTAGCATGACATAATATGACAGCCTTGGTAATGTCTCCATAAGCTTTATCCACCTCTGGCTGTAGCAGAGAGGCTAGCCCCATACACACAGTAACATGACCTAATGTGACAGCCTTGGTAATGACACCACAAGCTTTATCCACCTCAGGCTGTAGCAGAGAGACTAGCCCCATACACATAGTAACATGACATAATGTCACAGCCTTGGTAATAACTCCACAAGCTTTATCCACCTCAGCCTGTTGCAGAGAAGCTAGCCCCATACACTTATTAACATGATATAATGTGACAGCCTTGGTAATGACTCCACAAGCTTTATCCACCTCAGGCTGTAGCAGAGAGGCTAGCCCCATACACACAGTAACATGACATAATGTGACAGCCTTGGTAATGACTCCAAAAGCTTTATCCACCTCAGGCTGTAGCAGAGAGGCTAGCCCCATACACATTGTAACATGACATAATGTGACAGCCTTGGTAATGACACCACAAGCATTATACACCTCAGGCTGTAGCAGAGAGACTAGCCCCATACACATAGTAACATGACATAATGTCACAGCCTTGGTAATAACTCCACAAGCTTTATCCACCTCATCCTGTAGCAGAGAGGCTAGCCCCATACACACAGAAACATGACATAATGTGACAGCCTTGGTAATGACTCCACAAGCTTTATCCACCTCAGGCTGTAGCAGAGATGCTAGCCCCATACACATAGTAACATGATATAATGTGACAGCCTTGGTAATAACTCCATAAGCTTTATCTACCTCAGGCTGTAGCAGAGAGGCTAGCCCCATACACACAGTAACATGACATAATGTGACAGCCTTGGTAATGACTCCTCAAGCTTTATCCACCTCAGGCTGTAGTAGAGAGGCTAGCCCAATACACACTGTAACATGACATAATGTGACAGCCTTGGTAATGACTCCATAAGCTTTATCCACCTCAGGCTGTAGCAGAGAGGCTCGTCCCATACACATAGTAACATGATATAATGTGACAGCCTTGGTAATGACTCCACAAGCTTTATCCACCTCAGGCTGTAGCAGAGAGGCTAGCCCCATACACACAGTAGCATGACATAATATGACAGCCTTGGTAATGTCTCCATAAGCTTTATCCACCTCAGGCTGTAGCAGAGAGACTAGCCCCATACACACAGTAGCATGACATAATATGACAGCCTTGGTAATGTCTCCATAAGCTTTATCCACCTCAGGCTGTAGCAGAGAGGCTAGCCTCATACACACAGTAAAATGACATAATGTGACAGCCTTGGTAATGACTCCACAATCTTTATCCACCTCAGGCTGTAGCAGAGAGGCTAGCCCCATACACATAGTAACATGACATAATGTGACAGCCTTGGTAATAACTCCACAAGCTTTATCCACCTCAGGCTGTAGCAGAGAGACTAGCCCCATACACACAGTAACTTGATATAATGTGACAGCCCCATACACACTGTAACATGACATAATGTGACAGCCTTGGTAATGACTCCAAAAAACTTTATCCACCTCAGCCTGTAGCAGAGAGGCTAGCCCCATACACACAGTAACATGACATAACGTGATAGCCTTGGTAATGACTCCACAAGCTTTATCCACCTCAGGCTGTAGCAGAGAGACTAGCCCAATACATACAGTAACATGATATAATGTGACAGCCTTGGTACTGACTCCACAAGCTTTATCCACCTCAGGCTGTAGCAGAGAGACTAGCCCCATACACACAGTAACATGATATAATGTGACAGCCTTGGTAATGACTCCACAAGCTTTATCCACCGCAGGCTGTAGCAGAGAGACTAGCCCCATACACACAGTAACATGATATAATGTGACAGCCTTGGTAATGACTCCACAAGCTTTATCCACCACAGACTGTAGCAGAGAGACTAGCCCCATACACACAGTAGCATGACATAATATGACAGCCTTGGTAATGTCTCCATAAGCTTTATCCACCTCTGGCTGTAGCAGAGAGGCTAGCCCCATACACACAGTAACATGACCTAATGTGACAGCCTTGGTAATGACACCACTAGCTTTAACCACCTCAGGCTGTGGCAGAGAGACTATCCCCATACACATAGTAACATGACATAATGTCACAGCCTTGGTAATAACTCCACAAGCTTTATCCACCTCAACCTGTTGCAGAGAGGCTAGCCCCATACACTTAGTAACATGATATAATGTGACAGCCTTGGTAATGACTCTACAAGCTTTATCCACCTCAGGCTGTAGCAGAGAGGCTAGCCCCATACACACAGTAACATGACATAATGTGACAGCCTTGGTAATGACTCCAAAAGCTTTATCCACCTCAGGCTGTAGCAGAGAGGCTAGCCCCATACACATTGTAACATGACATAATGTGACAGCCTTGGTAATGACTCCACAAGCTTCATCCACCTCAGGCTGTAGCAGAGAGGCTTGCCCCATACACATAGTAACATGATATAATGTGACAGCCTTGGTAATAACTCCATAAGCTTTATCTACCTCAGGCTGTAGCAGAGAGGCTAGCCCCATACACACAGTAACATGACATAATGTGACAGCCTTGGTAATGACTCCTCAAGCTTTATCCACCTCAGGCTGTAGTAGAGAGGCTAGCCCCATTCACACTGTAACATGACATAATGTGACAGCCTTGGTAATGACTCCATAAGCTTTATCCACCTCAGGCTGTAGCAGAGAGGCTTGTCCCATACACATAGTAACATGATATAATGTGACAGCCTTGGTAATGACTCCACAAGCTTTATCCACCTCAGGCTGTAGCAGAGAGGCTAGCCCCATACACACAGTAGCATGACATAATATGACAGCCTTGGTAATGTCTCCATAAGCTTTATCCACCTCAGGCTGTAGCAGAGAGACTAGCCCCATACACACAGTAGCATGACATAATATGACGGCCTTGGTAATGTCTCCATAAGCTTTATCCACCTCAGGCTGTAGCAGAGAGGCTAGCCTCATACACACAGTAAAATGACATAATGTGACAGCCTTGCTAATGACTCCACAATCTTTATCCACCTCAGGCTGTAGCAGAGAGACTAGCCCCATACACACAGTAACTTGATATAATGTGACAGCCCCATACACACTGTAACATGACATAATGTGACAGCCTTGGTAATGACTCCAAAAGCTTTATCCACCTCAGCCTGTAGCAGAGAGGCTAGCCCCATACACACAGTAACATGACATAACGTGATAGCCTTGGTAATGACTCCACAAGCTTTATCCACCTCAGGCTGTAGCAGAGAGACTAGCCCCATACACACAGTAAGATGATATAATGTGACAGCCTTGGTACTGACTCCACAAGCTTTATCCACCTCAGGCTGTAGCAGAGAGACTAGCCCCATACACACAGTAACATGATATAATGTGACAGCCTTGGTAATGACTCCACAAGCTTTATCCACCGCAGGCTGTAGCAGAGAGACTAGCCCCATACACACAGTAACATGATATAATGTGACAGCCTTGGTAATGACTCCACAAGCTTTATCCACCACAGACTGTAGCAGAGAGACTAGTCCCATACACACAGTAACATGCTATAATGTGACAGCCTTGGTAATGACTCCACAAGCTTTATCCACCTCAGCCTGTAGCAGAGACACTAGCCCCATACACATAGTAACATGATATAATGTGACAGCCTTGGAAATGACTCCACAAGCTTTATCCACCTCAGCCTGTAGCAGAGAGACTAGCCCCATACACACAGTAACAAGACATAATGTGACAGCCTTGGTAATGACTCCACAAGCTTTATCCACCTCAGGCTGTAGCAGAGAGGCCAGCCCCATACACACAGTAACATGAGATAACGTGACAGCCTTGGTAATGACTCCACAAGCTTTATCCACCTCAGGCTATAGCAGAGAGACTATCCCCATACACACAGTAACATGACATAATGTGACAGCCTTCGTAATGACTCCACAAGCTTTATCCACCTCAGGCTGTAGCAGAGAGGCTAGCCCCATACACACAGTAAGATGACATAATGTAACAGCCTTGTTAATGACTTCACAATCTTTATCCACCTCAGGCTGTAGCAGAGAGGCTAGCCTCATACACATAGTAACATGATATAATGTGACAGCCTTGGTAATAACTCCACAAGCTTTATCCACCTCAGCCTGTAGCAGAGAGGCTATCCCCATACACACAGTAACATGACATAATGTGACAGCCTTGCTAATGACTCCACAAGCTTTATCCACCTCAGGCTGTAGCAGAGAGGCTAGCCCCATACACACAGTAACATGACATAATGTGACAGCCTTGGTAATGACTCCACAAGCTTTATCCTCCTCAGGCTGTAGCAGAGTGGCTAGCCCCTTACACACAGTAACTTGACATAATGTGACAGCCTTGCTAATGACTCCACAAGCTTTATCCACCTCAGGCTGTAGCAGAGAGGCTAACCACATACACTCAGTAACATGACATAACGTGACAGCCTTGGTAATGACTCCACAAGCTTTATCCACCTCAGGCTGTAGCAGAGAGACTAGCCCCATACACACAGTAACTTGATATAATGTGACAGCCCCATACACACTGTAACATGACATAATGTGACAGCCTTGGTAATGACTCCAAAAGCTTTATCCACCTCAGCCTGTAGCAGAGAGGCTAGCCCCATACACACAGTAACATGACATAACGTGATAGCCTTGGTAATGACTCCACAAGCTTTATCCACCTCAGGCTGTAGCAGAGAGACTAGCCCCATACACACAGTAACATGATATAATGTGACAGCCTTGGTACTGACTCCACAAGCTTTATCCACCTCAGGCTGTAGCAGAGAGACTAGCCCCATACACACAGTAACATGATATAATGTGACAGCCTTGGTAATGACTCCACATGCTTTATCCACCGCAGGCTGTAGCAGAGAGACTAGCCCCATACACACAGTAACATGATATATTGTGACAGCCTTGGTAATGACTCCACAAGCTTTATCCACCACAGACTGTAGCAGAGAGACTAGCCCCATACACATAGTAACATGATATAATGTGACAGCCTTGGAAATGACTCCACAAGCTTTATCCACCTCAGCCTGTAGCAGAGAGACTAGCCCCATACACACAGTAACAAGACATAATGTGACAGCCTTGGTAATGACTCCACAAGCTTTATCCACCTCAGGCTGTAGCAGAGAGACTAGCCCCATACACACAGTAACATGACATAATGTGACAGCCTTCGTAATGACTCCACAAGCTTTATCCACCTCAGGCTGTAGCAGAGAGGCTAGCCCCATACACACAGTAAGATGACATAATGTAACAGCCTTGTTAATGACTTCACAATCTTTATCCACCTCAGGCTGTAGCAGAGAGTCTAGCCTCATACACATAGTAACATGATATAATGTGACAGCCTTGGTAATAACTCCACAAGCTTTATCCACCTCAGCCTGTAGCAGAGAGGCTATCCCCATACACACAGTAACATGACATAATGTGACAGCCTTGCTAATGACTCCACAAGCTTTATCCACCTCAGGCTGTAGCAGAGAGGCTAGCCCCATACACACAGTAACATGACATAATGTGACAGCCTTGGTAATGACTCCACAAGCTTTATCCTCCTCAGGCTGTAGCAGAGTGGCTAGCCCCTTACACACAGTAACTTGACATAATGTGACAGCCTTGCTAATGACTCCACAAGCTTTATCCACCTCAGGCTGTAGCAGAGAGGCTAACCACATACACTCAGTAACATGACATAATGTGACAGCCTTGGTAATGACTCCACAAGCTTTATCCACCTCAGGCTGTAGCAGAGAGACTAGCCCCATACACACAGTAACTTGATATAATGTGACAGCCCCATACACACTGTAACATGACATAATGTGACAGCCTTGGTAATGACTCCAAAAGCTTTATCCACCTCAGCCTGTAGCAGAGAGGCTAGCCCCATACACACAGTAACATGACATAACGTGATAGCCTTGGTAATGACTCCACAAGCTTTATCCACCTCAGGCTGTAGCAGAGAGACTAGCCCCATACACACAGTAACATGATATAATGTGACAGCCTTGGTACTGACTCCACAAGCTTTATCCACCTCAGGCTGTAGCAGAGAGACGAGCCCCATACACACAGTAACATGATATAATGTGACAGCCTTGGTAATGACTCCACAAGCTTTATCCACCGCAGGCTGTAGCAGAGAGACTAGCCCCATACACACAGTAACATGATATAATGTGACAGCCTTGGTAATGACTCCACAAGCTTTATCCACCACAGACTGTAGCAGAGAGACTAGCCCCAAACACATAGTAACATGATATAATGTGACAGCCTTGGAAATGACTCCACAAGCTTTATCCACCTCAGCCTGTAGCAGAGAGACTAGCCCCATACACACAGTAACAAGACATAATGTGACAGCCTTGGTAATGACTCCACAAGCTTTATCCACCTCAGGCTGTAGCAGAGAGGCCAGCCCCATACACACAGTAACATGAGATAATGTGACAGCCTTGGTAATGACTCCACAAGCTTTATCCACCTCAGGCTGTAGCAGAGAGACTAGCCCCATACACACAGTAACATGACATAATGTGACAGCCTTGGTAATGACTCCACAAGCTTTATCCACCTCAGGCTGTAGCAGAGAGGCTAGCCCCATACACACAGTAAGATGACATAATGTAACAGCCTTGTTAATGACTTCACAAGCTTTATACACCTCAGGCTGTAGCAGAGAGGATAGCCCCATACACATAGTAACATGATATAATGTGACAGCCTTGGTAATGACACCACAAGCTTTATCCACCTCAGCCTGTAGCAGAGAGGCTAGCCCCATACACATAGTAACATTATATAATGTGACAACCTTGGTAATATCTCCATAAGCTTTAACCACCTCAGCCTGTAGCAGAGAGGCTAGCCCCATACACACAGTAACATGACATAATGTGACAACCTTAGTAATGACTCCACAAGCTTTATCCACCTCAGGCTGTAGTAGAGAGGCTAGCCCCATACACACAATAACTTGTCATAATGTGACAGCCTTGGTAATGACTCCACAAGCTTTATCCACCTCAGGCTGTAGCAGAGAGGCTAGCCCCATACACAGAGTAACATGATATAATGTGACAGCCTTGGTAATGACTCCATAAGCTTTATCCACCTCAGGCTGTAGCAGAGAGGCTCGTCCCATACACATAGTAACATGATATAATGTGACAGCCTTGGTAATGACTCCACAAGCTTTATCCACCTCAGGCTGTAGCAGAGAGGCTAGCCCCATACACACAGTAGCATGACATAATATGACAGCCTTGGTAATGTCTCCATAAGCTTTATCCACCTCAGGCTGTAGCAGAGAGGCTAGCCCCATACACACAGTAACATGACCTAATGTGACAGCCTTGGTAATGACACCACAAGCTTTATCCACCTCAGGCTGTAGCAGAGAGACTAGCCCCATACACATAGTAACATGACATAATGTCACAGCCTTGGTAATAACTCCACAAGCTTTATCAACCTCAGCCTGTTGCAGAGAGGCTAGCCCCATACACTTAGTAACATGATATAATGTGACAGCCTTGGTAATGACTCCACAAGCTTTATCCACCTCAGGTTGTAGCAGAGAGGCTAGCCCCATACACACAGTAACATGACATAATGTGACAGCCTTGGTAATGACTCCAAAAGCTTTATCCACCTCAGGCTGTAGCAGAGAGGCTAGCCCCATACACACAGTAACATGACATAATGTGACAGCCTTGGTAATGACACCACAAGCTTTATACACCTCAGGCTGTAGCAGAGAGACTAGCCCCATACACATAGTAACATGACATAATGTCACAGCCTTGGTAATAACTCCACAAGCTTTATCCACCTCATCCTGTAGCAGAGAGGCTAGCCCCATACACACAGTAACATGACATAATGTGACAGCCTTGGTAATGACTCCACAAGCTTTATCCACCTCAGGCTGTAGCAGAGAGGCTAGCCCCATACACATAGTAACATGATATAATGTGACAGCCTTGGTAATAACTCCATAAGCTTTATCTACCTCAGGCTGTAGCAGAGAGGCTAACCCCATACACACAGTAACATGACATAATGTGACAGCCTTGGTAATGACTCCTCAAGCTTTATCCACCTCAGGCTGTAGTAGAGAGGCTAGCCCCATACACACTGTAACATGACATAATGTGACAGCCTTGGTAATGACTCCATAAGCTTTATCCACCTCAGGCTGTAGCAGAAAGGCTCGTACCATACACATAGTAACATGATATAATGTGACAGCCTTGGTAATGACTCCACAAGCTTTATCCACCTCAGGCTGTAGCAGAGAGGCTAGCCCCATACACACAGTAGCATGACATAATATGACAGCCTTGGTAATGTCTCCATAAGCTTTATCCACCTCAGGCTGTAGCAGAGAGACTAGCCCCATACACACAGTAACATGACATAATATGATGGCCTTGGTAATGTCTCCATAAGCTTTATCCACCTCTGGCTGTAGTAGAGAGGCAAGCCTCATACACACAGTAGCATGACATAATGTGACAGCCTTGGTAATGACTCCCCAATCTTTATCCACCTCAGGCTGTAGCAGAGAGGCTAGCCCCATACACATAGTAACATGATATAATGTGACAGCCTTGGTAATAACTCCACAAGCTTTATCCACCTCAGGCTGTAGCAGAGAGACTAGCCCCATACACACAGTAACTTGATATAATGTGACAGCCCCATACACACTGTAACATGACATAATGTGACAGCCTTGGTAATGACTCCAAAAGCTTTATCCACCTCAGCCTGTAGCAGAGAGGCTAGCCCCATACACACAGTAACATGACATAACGTGATAGCCTTGGTAATGACTCCACAAGCTTTATCCACCTCAGGCTGTAGCAGAGAGACTAGCCCCATACACACAGTAACATGATATAATGTGACAGCCTTGGTACTGACTCCACAAGCTTTATCCACCTCAGGCAGTAGCAGAGAGACTAGCCCCATACACACAGTAACATGATATAATGTGACAGCCTTGGTAATGACTCCACAAGCTTTATCCACTGCAGGCTGTAGCAGAGAGACTAGCCCCATACACACAGTAACATGATATAATGTGACAGCCTTGGTAATGACTCCACAAGCTTTATCCACCACAGACTGTAGCAGAGAGACTAGTCCCATACACACAGTAACATGATATAATGTGACAGCCTTGGTAATGACTCCACAAGCTTTATCCACCTCAGCCTGTAGCAGAGACACTAGCCCCATACACATAGTAACATGATATAATGTGACAGCCTTGGAAATGACTCCACAAGCTTTATCCACCTCAGCCTGTAGCAGAGAGGCTAGCCCCATACACACAGTAACAAGACATAATGTGACAGCCTTGGTAATGACTCCACAAGCTTTATCCACCTCAGGCTGTAGCAGAGAGGCCAGCCCCATACACACAGTAACATGACATAATGTAACAGCCTTGTTAATGACTTCACAATCTTTATCCACCTCAGGCTGTAGCAGAGAGGCTAGCCTCATACACATAGTAACATGATATAATATGTGACAGCCTTGGTAATGACTCCACAAGCTTTATCCTCCTCAGGCTGTAGCAGAGTGGCTAGCCCCTTACACACAGTAACTTGACATAATGTGACAGCCTTGCTAATGACTCCACAAGCATTATCCACCTCAGGCTGTAGCAGAGAGGCTAACCACATACACTCAGTAACATGACATAACGTGACAGCCTTGGTAATGACTCCACAAGCTTTATCCACCTCAGGCTGTAGCAGAGAGACTAGCCCCATACACACAGTAACTTGATATAATGTGACAGCCCCATACAAACTGTAACATGACATAATGTGACAGCCTTGGTAATGACTCCAAAAGCTTTATCCACCTCAGCCTGTAGCAGAGAGGCTAGCCCCATACACACAGTAACATGACATAACGTGATAGCCTTGGTAATGACTCCACAAGCTTTATCCACCTCAGGCTGTAGCAGAGAGAATAGCCCCATACACACAGTAACATGATATAATGTGACAGCCTTGGTACTGACTCCACAAGCTTTATCCACCTCAGGCTGTAGCAGAGAGACTAGCCCCATACACACAGTAACATGATATAATGTGACAGCCTTGGTAATGACTCCACAAGCTTTATCCACCGCAGGCTGTAGCAGAGAGACTAGCCCCATACACACAGTAACATGATATAATGTGACAGCCTTGGTAATGACTCCACAAGCTTTATCCACCACAGACTGTAGCAGAGAGACTAGCCCCATACACATAGTAACATGATATAATGTGACAGCCTTGGAAATGACTCCACAAGCTTTATCCACCTCAGCCTGTAGCAGAGAGACTAGCCCCATACACACAGTAACAAGACATAATGTGACAGCCTTGGTAATGACTCCACAAGCTTTATCCACCTCAGCCTGTAGCAGAGAGGCCAGCCCCATACACACAGTAACATGAGATAACGTGACAGCCTTGGTAATGACTCCACAAGCTTTATCCACCTCAGGCTGTAGCAGAGAGACTAGCCCCATACACACAGTAACATGACATAATGTGACAGCCTTGGTAATGACTCCACAAGCTTTATCCACCTCAGGCTGTAGCAGAGAGGCTAGCCCCATACACACAGTAAGATGACATAATGTTACAGCCTTGTTAATGACTTCACAAGCTTTATACACCTCAGGCTGTAGCAGAGAGGATAGCCCCATACACATAGTAACATGATATAATGTGACAGCCTTGGTAATGACACCACAAGCTTTATCCACCTCAGCCTGTAGCAGAGAGGCTAGCCCCATACACATAGTAACATGATAAAATGTGACAGCCTTGGTAATATCTCCATAAGCTTTAACCACCTCAGCCTGTAGCAGAGAGGCTAGCCCCATACACACAGTAACATGACATAATGTGACAACCTTAGTAATGACTCCACAAGCTTTATCCACCTCAGGCTGTAGTAGAGAGGCTAGCCCCATACACACAATAACTTGTCATAATGTGACAGCCTTGGTAATGACTCCACAAGCTTTATCCACCTCAGGCTGTAGCAGAGAGGCTAGCCCCATACACAGAGTAACATGATATAATGTGACAGCCTTGGTAATGACTCCATAAGCTTTATCCACCTCAGGCTGTAGCAGAGAGGCTCGTCCCATACACATAGTAACATGATATAATGTGACAGCCTTGGTAATGACTCCACAAGCTTTATCCACCTCAGGCTGTAGCAGAGAGGCTAGCCCCATACACACAGTAGCATGACATAATATGACAGCCTTGGTAATGTCTCCATAAGCTTTATCCACCTCAGGCTGTAGCAGAGAGGCTAGCCCCATACACACAGTAACATGACCTAATGTGACAGCCTTGGTAATGACACCACAAGCTTTATCCACCTCAGGCTGTAGCAGAGAGACTAGCCCCATACACATAGTAACATGACATAATGTCACAGCCTTGGTAATAACTCCACAAGCTTTATCCACCTCAGCCTGTTGCAGAGAGGCTAGCCCCATACACTTAGTAACATGATATAATGTGACAGCCTTGGTAATGACTCCACAAGCTTTATCCACCTCAGGTTGTAGCAGAGAGGCTAGCCCCATACACACAGTAACATGACATAATGTGACAGCCTTGGTAATGACACCACAAGCTTTATACACCTCAGGCTGTAGCAGAGAGACTAGCCCCATACAAATAGTAACATGACATAATGTCACAGCCTTGGTAATAACTCCACAAGCTTTATCCACCTCATCCTGTAGCAGAGAGGCTAGCCCCATACACACAGTAACATGACATAATGTGACAGCCTTGGTAATGACTCCACAAGCTTTATCCACCTCAGGCTGTAGCAGAGAGGCTAGCCCCATACACATAGTAACATGATATAATGTGACAGCCTTGGTAATAACTCCATAAGCTTTATCTACCTCAGGCTGTAGCAGAGAGGCTAGCCCCATACACACAGTAACATGACATAACGTGACAGCCTTGGTAATGACTCCTCAAGCTTTATCCACCTCAGGCTGTAGTAGAGAGGCTAGCCCCATACACACTGTAACATGACATAATGTGACAGCCTTGGTAATGACTCCATAAGCTTTATCCACCTCAGGCTGTAGCAGAAAGGCTCGTCCCATACACATAGTAACATGATATAATGTGACAGCCTTGGTAATGACTCCACAAGCTTTATCCACCTCAGGCTGTAGCAGAGAGGCTAGCCCCATACACACAGTAGCATGACATAATATGACAGCCTTGGTAATGTCTCCATAAGCTTTATCCACCTCAGGCTGTAGCAGAGAGACTAGCCCCATACACACAGTAGCATGACATAATATGACAGCCTTGGTAATGTCTCTATAAACTTTATCCACCTCAGGCTGTAGCAGAGAGGCTAGCCTCATACACACAGTAAAATGACATAATGTGACAGCCTTGGTAATGACTCCACAATCTTTATCCACCTCAGGCTGTAGCAGAGAGGCTAGCCCCATACACATAGTAACATGATATAATGTGACAGCCTTGGTAATAACTCCACATGCTTTATCCACCTCAGGCTGTAGCAGAGAGACTAGCCCCATACACACAGTAACTTGATATAATGTGACAGCCCCATACACACTGTAACATGACATAATGTGACAGCCTTAGTAATGACTCCAAAAGCTTTATCCACTTCAGCCTGTAGCAGAGAGGCTAGCCCCATACACACAGTAACATGACATAACGTGATAGCCTTGGTAATGACTCCACAAGCTTTATCCACCTCAGGCTGTAGCAGAGAGACTAGCCCCATACACACAGTAACATGATATAATGTGACAGCCTTGGTACTGACTCCACAAGCTTTATCTACCTCAGGCAGTAGCAGAGAGACTAGCCCCATACACACAGTAACATGATATAATGTGACAGCCTTGGTAATGACTCCACAAGCTTTATCCACTGCAGGCTGTAGCAGAGAGACTAGCCCCATACAAACAGTAACATGATATAATGTGACAGCCTTGGTAATGACTCCACAAGCTTTATCCACCACAGACTGTAGCAGAGAGACTAGTCCCATACACACAGTAACATGATATAATGTGACAGCCTTGGTAATGACTCCACAAGCTTTATCCACCTCAGCCTGTAGCAGAGACACTAGCCCCATACACATAGTAACATGATATAATGTGACAGCCTTGGAAAAGACTCCACAAGCTTTATCCACCTCAGCCTGTAGCAGAGAGACTAGCCCCATACACACAGTAACAAGACATAATGTGACAGCCTTGGTAATGACTCCACAAGCTTTATCCACCTCAGGCTGTAGCAGAGAGGCCAGCCCCATACACACAGTAACATGACATAATGTAACAGCCTTGTTAATGACTTCACAATCTTTATCCACCTCTGGCTGTAGCAGAGAGGCTAGCCTCATACACATAGTAACATGATATACTGTGACAGCCTTGGTAATAACTCCACAAGCTTTATCCACCTCAGCCTGTAGCAGAGAGGCTATCCCCATACACACAGTAACATGACATAATGTGACAGCCTTGCTAATGACTCCACAAGCTTTATCCACCTCAGGCTGTAGCAGAGAGGCTAGCCCCATACACACAGTAACATGACATAATGTGACAGCCTTGGTAATGACTCCACAAGCTTTATCCTCCTCAGGCTGTAGCAGAGTGGCTAGCCCCTTACACACAGTAACTTGACATAATGTGACAGCCTTGCTAATGACTCCACAAGCTTTATCCACCTCAGGCTGTAGCAGAGAGGCTAACCACATACACTCAGTAACATGACATAACGTGACAGCCTTGGTAATGACTCCACAAGCTTTATCCACCTCAGGCTGTAGCAGAGAGACTAGCCCGATACACACAGTAACTTGATATAATGTGACAGCCCCATACAAACTGTAACATGACATAATGTGACAGCCTTGGTAATGACTCCAAAAGCTTTATCCACCTCAGCCTGTAGCAGAGAGGCTAGCCCCATACACACAGTAACATGACATAACGTGATAGCCTTGGTAATGACTCCACAAGCTTTATCCACCTCAGGCTGTAGCAGAGAGACTAGCCCCATACACACAGTAACATGATATAATGTGACAGCCTTGGTACTGACTCCACAAGCTTTATCCACCTCAGGCTGTAGCAGAGAGACTAGCCCCATACACACAGTAACATGATATAATGTGACAGCATTGGTAATGACTCCACAAGCTTTATCCACCGCAGGCTGTAGCAGAGAGACTAGCCCCATACACACAGTAACATGATATAATGTGACAGCCTTGGTAATGACTCCACAAGCTTTATCCACCACAGACTGTAGCAGAGAGACTAGCCCCATACACATAGTAACATGATATAATGTGACAGCCTTGGAAATGACTCCACAAGCTTTATCCACCTCAGGCTGTAGCAGAGAGACTAGCCCCATACACACAGTAACAAGACATAATGTGACAGCCTTGGTAATGACTCCACAAACTTTATCCACCTCAGGCTGTAGCAGAGAGGCCAGCCCCATACACACAGTAACATGAGATAACGTGACAGCCTTGGTAATGACTCCACAAGCTTTATCCACCTCAGGCTGTAGCAGAGAGACTAGCCCCATACACACAGTAACATGACATAATGTGACAGCCTTGGTAATGACTCCACAAGCTTTATCCACCTCAGGCTGTAGCAGAGAGGCTAGCCCCATACACACAGTAAGATGACATAATGTAACAGCCTTGTTAATGACTTCACAAGCTTTATACACCTCAGGCTGTAGCAGAGAGGATAGCCCCATACACATAGTAACATGATATAATGTGACAGCCTTGGTAATGACACCACAAGCTTTATCCACCTCAGCCTGTAGCAGAGAGGCTAGCCCCATACACATAGTAACATGATATAATGTGACAGCCTTGGTAATATCTCCATAAGCTTTAACCACCTCAGCCTGTAGCAGAGAGGCTAGCCCCATACACACAGTAACATGACATAATGTGACAACCTTAGTAATGACTCCACAAGCTTTATCCACCTCAGGCTGTAGTAGAGAGGCTAGCCCCATACACACAATAACTTGTCATAATGTGACAGCCTTGGTAATGACTCCACAAGCTTTATCCACCTCAGGCTGTAGCAGAGAGGCTAGCCCCATACACAGAGTAACATGATATAATGTGACAGCCTTGGTAATGACTCCATAAGCTTTATCCACCTCAGGCTGTAGCAGAGAGGCTCGTCCCATACACATAGTAACATGATATAATGTGACAGCCTTGGTAATGACTCCACAAGCTTTATCCACCTCAGGCTGTAGCAGAGAGGCTAGCCCCATACACACAGTAGCATGACATAATATGACAGCCTTGGTAATGTCTCCATAAGCTTTATCCACCTCAGGCTGTAGCAGAGAGGCTAGCCCCATACACACAGTAACATGACCTAATGTGACAGCCTTGGTAATGACACCACAAGCTTTATCCACCTCAGGCTGTAGCAGAGAGACTAGCCCCATACACATAGTAACATGACATAATGTCACAGCCTTGGTAATAACTCCACAAGCTTTATCCACCTCAGCCTGTTGCAGAGAGGCTAGCCCCATACACTTAGTAACATGATATAATGTGACAGCCTTGGTAATGACTCCACAAGCTTTATCCACCTCAGGTTGTAGCAGAGAGGCTAGCCCCATACACACAGTAACATGACATAATGTGACAGCCTTGGTAATGACACCACAAGCTTTATACACCTCAGGCTGTAGCAGAGAGACTAGCCCCATACACATAGTAACATGGCATAATGTCACAGCCTTGGTAATAACTCCACAAGCTTTATCCACCTCATCCTGTAGCAGAGAGGCTAGCCCCATACACACAGTAACATGACATAATGTGACAGCCTTGGTAATGACTCCACAAGCTTTATCCACCTCAGGCTGTAGCAGAGAGGCTAGCCCCATACACATAGTAACATGATATAATGTGACAGCCTTGGTAATAACTCCATAAGCTTTATCTACCTCAGGCTGTAGCAGAGAGGCTAGCCCCATACACACAGTAACATGACATAAAGTGACAGCCTTGGTAATGACTCCTCAAGCTTTATCCACCTCAGGCTGTAGTAGAGAGGTTAGCCCCATACACACTGTAACATGACATAATGTGACAGCCTTGGTAATGACTCCACAAGCTTTATCCACCTCAGGCTGTAGCAGAGAGGCTAGCCCCATACACACAGTAGCATGACATAATATGACAGCCTTGGTAATGTCTCCATAAGGTTTATCCACCTCAGGCTGTAGCAGAGAGACTAGCCCCATACACACAGTAGCATGACATAATATGACAGCCTTGGTAATGTCTCTATAAGCTTTATCCACCTCAGGCTGTAGCAGAGAGGCTAGCCCCATACACACAGCAACATGACATAATGTGACAGCCTTGGTAATGACTCCACAATCTTTATCCACCTCAGGCTGTAGCAGAGAGGCTAGCCCCATACACATAGTAACATGATATAATGTGACAGCCTTGGTGATAAATCCACAAGCTTAATCCAACTCAGCCTGTAGCAGAGAGGCTATCCCCATACACACAGTAACATGACATAATGTGACAGCCTTGCTAATGACTCCACAAGCTTTATCCACCTCAGGCTGTAGCAGAGAGGCTAGCCCCAAACACACAGTAACATGACATAATGTGACAGCCTTGGTAATGACTCCACAAGCTTTATCCTCCTCAGGCTGTAGCAGAGTGGCTAGCCCCATACACACAGTAACTTGACATAATGTGACAGCCTTGCTAATGACTCCACAAGCTTTATCCACCTCAGGCTGTAGCAGAGAGGCTAACCACATACACTCAGTAACATGACATAACGTGACAGCCTTGGTAATGACTCCACAAGCTTTATCCACCTCAGGCTGTAGCAGAGAGACTAGCCCCATACACAAAGTAACTTGATATAATGTGACAGCCCCATACACACTGTAACATGACATAATGTGACAGCCTTGGTAATGACTCCAAAAGCTTTATTCACCTCAGCCTGTAGCAGAGAGGCTAGCCCCATACACACAGTAACATGACATAACGTGATAGCCTTGGTAATGACTCCACAAGCTTTATCCACCTCAGGCTGTAGCAGAGAGACTAGCCCCATACACACAGTAACATGATATAATGTGACAGCCTTGGTACTGACTCCACAAGCTTTATCCACCGCAGGCTGTAGCAGAGAGACTAGCCCCATACACACAGTAACATGATATAATGTGACAGCCTTGGTAATGACTCCACAAGCTTTATCCACCACAGACTGTAGCAGAGAGACTAGTCCCATACACACAGTAACATGATATAATGTGACAGCCTTGGTAATGACTCCACAAGCTTTACCCACCTCAGCCTGTAGCAGAGACACTAGCCCCATACACATAGTAACATGATATAATGTGACAGCCTTGGTAATGACTCCACAAGCTTTATCCACCTCAGGCTGTAGCAGAGAGACTAGCCCCATACACAAAGTAACATGATATAATGTGACAGCCTTGCTAATGACTCCACAAACTTTATACACCTCAGGTTGTAGCAGAGAGGCTAGCCCCATACACACAGTAACATGATATAATGTGACAGCCTTGCTAATGACTCCACAAGCTTTATACACCTCAGGTTGTAGCAGAGAGGCTAGCCCCATACACACAGTAACATGATATAATGTGACAGCCTTGGTAATGACTCCACAAGCTTTATCCACCTCAGGCTGTAGCAGAGAGGCTAGCCCCATACACACAGTAACATGACATAATGTAACAGCCTTGTTAATGACTTCACAAGCTTTATGCACCTCAGTCTGTAGCAGAGAGGATAGCCCCATACACACAGTAACATGACATAATGTGACAGCCATGGAAATGACTACACAAGCTTTATACACCTCAGGATGTAGCATAGAGGCTAGCCCCATGCACACAGTATCATCACATAATGTGACAGCCTTGGTAATGACTCCACAAGCTTTATCCACCTCAGGCTGTAGCAGAGAGGCTATCCCCATACACACAGTAACATGACATAATGTGACAGCCTTGGTAATGACTCCACAAGCTTTATCCACCTCAGGCTGTAGCAGAGAGGCTAGCCCCATACACACAGTAACATGGCATAATGTGACAGCCTTGCTAATGACTCCACAAGCTTTATCCACCTCAGGCTGTAGCAGAGAGGCTAACCACATACACTCAGTAACATGACATAACGTGACAGCCTTGGTAATGACACCACAAGCTTTATCCACCTCAGGCTGTAGCAGAGAGACTAGCCCCATACAAACAGTAACTTGATATAATGTGACAGCCCCATACACACTGTAACATGACATAATGTGACAGCCTTGGTAATGACTCCAAATGCTTTATCCACCTCAGCCTGTAGCAGAGAGGCTAGCCCCATACACACAGTAACATGACATAACGTGATAGCCTTGGTAATGACTCCACAAGCTTTATCCACCTCAGCCTGTAGCAGAGAGACTAGCCCCATACACACAGTAACAAGACATAATGTGACAGCCTTGGTAATGACTCCACAAGCTTTATCCACCTCAGGCTGTAGCAGAGAGGCCAGCCCCATAAACACAGTAACATGAGATAACGTGACAGCCTTGGTAATGACTCCACAAGCTTTATCCACCTCAGGCTGTAGCAGAGAGACTAGCCCCATACACACAGTAACATGACATAATGTGACAGCCTTGGTAATGACTCCACAAGCTTTATCCACCTCAGGCTGTAGCAGAGAGGCTAGCCCCATACACACAGTAAGATGACATAATGTAACAGCCTTGTTAATGACTTCACAAGCTTTATACACCTCAGGCTGTAGCAGAGAGGATAGCCCCATACACATAGTAACATGATATAATGTGACAGCCTTGGTAATGACACCACAAGCTTTATCCACCTCAGCCTGTAGCAGAGAGGCTAGCCCCATACAAATAGTAACATGATATAATGTGACAGCCTTGGTAATATCTCCATAAGCTTTAACCACCTCAGCCTGTAGCAGAGAGGCTAGCCCCATACACACAGTAACATGACATAATGTGACAACCTTAGTAATGACTCCACAAGCTTTATCCACCTCAGGCTGTAGTAGAGAGGCTAGCCCCATACACACAATAACTTGTCATAATGTGACAGCCTTGGTAATGACTCCACAAGCTTTATCCACCTCAGGCTGTAGCAGAGAGACAGGCCCCATACACACAGTAACATGACATAATGTGACAGCCTTTGTAATGACTCCACAAGCTTTATCCACCTCAGGCTGTAGCAGAGAGGCTAGCCCCATACACACAGTAACATGACATAATGTAACAGCCTTGTTAATGACTTCACAAGCTTTATACACCTCAGGCTGTAGCAGAGAGGATAGCCCCATACACAAAGTAACATGACATAATGTGACAGCCGTGGTAATGACTACACAAGCTTTATACACCTCAGGATGTAGCATAGAGGCTAGCCCCATACACACAGTATCATCACATAATGTGACAGCCTTGGTAATGACTCCACAAGCTTTATCCACCTCAGGCTGTAGCAGAGAGGCTAGTCCCATACACACAGTAACATGATATAATGTGACAGCCTTGGTAATGACTCCACAAGCTTTATCCACCTCAAGCTGTAGCAGAGAGACTAGTCCCATACACATAGTAACATGATATAATGTGACAGCCTTGGTAATGACTTCACAAGCTTTATACACCTCAGGCTGTAGCAGAGAGGATAGCCCCATACACACTGTAACATAACATAATGTGACAGCCATGGTAATGACTACACAAGCATTTTACACCTCAGGATGTAGCGGAGAGGATAGCCCCATACACACTGTAACATAACATAATGTGACAGCCATGGTAATGACTACACAAGCATTATACACCTCAGGATGTAGCGGAGAGGCTAGCCCCATACACACAGTAACTTGACATAATGTGACAGCCATGGTAATGACTCCACAAGCTTTATGCTTTATCCACCTCAGGCTGTAGCAGAGAGGCTAGCCCCATACACACAGTAACATGACATAATGAGAGCCTTGGTAATGGATCCACAAGCTTTATCCATCTCAGGCTGTAGCAGAGAGGCCAGCCCCATACACACAGTAACATGATATAATGTGACAGCATTGGTAATGACACCACAAGCTTTATCCACCTCAGGCTGTAGCAGAGAGACTAGCCCCATACACAGTAACATGACATAATGTGACAGCCTAGGTAATGACACCACAAGCTTTATCCACCTCAGGCTGTAGCAGAGAGGCTAACCCCATACACAAAGTAACATGACATAATGTGACTGCCTTGGTAATGACTCCACAAGCTTTATCCACCTCAGGCTGTAGCAAATAGGCTAGCCCCATACACATAGTAACATGACATAATGTGACAGCCTCGGTAATGACTCCACAAGCTTTATCCACCTCAGGCTGTAGCAGAGACGCTAGCCCTATACACCAGTAACATGACATAATGTGACAGCCTTGGTAATGACTCCAGAAGCTTTATCCACCTCAGGCTGTAGCAGGGAGGCTAGCCCCATACACACAGTAAATTGTCATAATGTGACAGCCTTGGTAATGACTCCACAAGCTTTACCCACCTCAGGCTGTAGCAGAGAGGCTAGCCCCATACACACAGTAACATGACATAATGTGACAGCCTTGGTAATGACTCCACAAAGTTTATCCACCTCAGGCTGTAGCACAGAGGCTAGACCCATATACACAGTAACATGATATAATGTGACAGCCTTGGTAATGACTCCACAAGCTTTATCCACCTCAGGCTGTAGCAGAGAGGCTAGCCCCATACACACAGTAACATGGTATAATGTAACAGCCTTGGTAATGACTCCAGAAGCTTTATCAACCTCAGGCTATAGCAGAGAGGCTAGCCCCATACACATAGTAACATGATATAATGTGACAGCCTTGGTAATGACTCCACAAGCTTTTTCCACCTCAGGCTGCAGCAGAGAGGCTAGCCCCATACACACAGTAACATGACATAATGTGATAGCCTTGGTAATGACTCTACAAGCTTTATCCACCACAGGCTGTAGCAGAGAGGCAAGCCCCATACACACAGTAACTTGATATAATGTGACAGCCTTGGTAATGACTCCACAAGCTTTATCCAACTCAGGCTGTAGCAGAGAGGCTCGTCCCATACACACAGTAACATGACATAATGTGAAAGCCTTAGTAATGACTCCACAAGCTTTATCCACCTCAGGCTGTAGCAGAGAGGCTAGCCCCATACACACAGTAACATGACATAATGTGACAGCCTTGCTAATGACTTCAAAAGCTTTATCCACCTCAGGCTGTAACAGAGAGACTAGCCCCATACACATAGTAACATGATATAATGTGACAGCCTTGCTAATTACTCCACAAGCTTTATACACCTCAGGTTGTAGCAGAGAGGCTAGCCCCATACACAAAGTAACATGATATAATGTGACAGCCTTGGTAATGACTTCACAAGCTTTATCCACCTCAGCCTGTAGCAGAGAGGCTAGCCCCATACACACAGTAACTTGACATAATGTGACAGCCTTGGTAATGACACCACAAGCTTTATCCACCTCAGGCTGTAGCAGAGAGACTAGCCCCATACACACAGTAACTTGACATAATGTGACAGCCATGGTAATGACTCCACAAGCTTTATGCTTTATCCACCTCAGGCTGTAGCAGAGAGGCTAGCCCCATACACACAGTAACATGACATAATGAGAGCCTAGGTAATGGATCCACAAGCTTTATCCATCTCAGGCTGTAGCAGAGAGGCCAGCCCCATACACACAGTAACATGATATAATGTGACAGCATTGGTAATGACACCACAAGCTTTATCCACCTCAGGCTGTAGCAGAGAGACTAGCCCCATACACAGTAACATGACATAATGTGACAGCCTAGGTAATGACACCACAAGCTTTATCCACCTCAGGCTGTAGCAGAGAGGCTAACCCCATACACACAGTAACATGACATAATGTGACTGCCTTGGTAATGACTCCACAAGCTTTATCCACCTCAGGCTGTAGCAAATAGGCTAGCCCCATACACATAGTAACATGACATAATGTGACAGCCTCGGTAATGACTCCACAAGCTTTATCCACCTCATGCTGTAGCAGAGACACTAGCCCCATACACCAGTAACATGACATAATGTGACAGCCTTGGTAATGACTCCACAAAGTTTATCCACCTCAGGCTGTAGCACAGAGGCTAGACCCATACACACAGTAACATGATATAATGTGACAGCCTTGGTAATGACTCCACAAGCTTTATCCACCTCAGGATGTAGCGTAGAGGCTAGCCCCATGCACACAGTAACTTGACATAATGTGACAGCCATGGTAATGACTCCACAAGCTTTATGCTTTATCCACCTCAGGCTGTAGCAGAGAGGCTAGCCCCATACACACAGTAACATGACATAATGAGAGCCTTGGTAATGGATCCACAAGCTTTATCCATCTCAGGCTGTAGCAGAGAGACCAGCCCCATACACACAGTAACATGATATAATGTGACAGCATTGGTAATGACACCACAAGCTTTATCCACCTCAGGCTGTAGCAGAGAGACTAGCCCCATACACAGTAACATGACATAATGTGACAGCCTAGGTAATGACACCACAAGCTTTATCCACCTCAGGCTGTAGCAGAGAGGCTAGCCCCATACACACAGTAACATGACATAATGTGACAGCCTTGGTAATGACTCCACAAAGTTTATCCACCTCAGGCTGTAGCACAGAGGCTAGACCCATATACACAGTAACATGATATAATGTGACAGCCTTGGTAATGACTCCAGAAGCTTTATCAACCTCAGGCTATAGCAGAGAGGGTAGCCCCATACACATAGTAACATGATATAATGTGACAGCCTTGGTAATGACTCCAGAAGCTTTATCAACCTCAGGCTATAGCAGAGAGGGTAGCCCCATACACATAGTAACATGATATAATGTGACAGCCTTGGTAATGACTCCACAAGCTTTTTCCACCTCAGGCTGCAGCAGAGAGGCTAGCCCCATACACACAGTAACATGACATAATGTGATAGCCTTGGTAATGACTCTACAATCTTTATCCACCACAGGCTGTAGCAGAGAGGCAAGCCCCATACACACAGTAACTTGATATAATGTGACAGCCTTGGTAATGACTCCACAAGCTTTATCCAACTCAGGCTGTAGCAGAGAGGCTCGTCCCATACACACAGTAACATGACATAATGTGAAAGCCTTAGTAATGACTCCACAAGCTTTATCCACCTCAGGCTGTAGCAGAGAGGCTAGCCCCATACACACAGTAACATGACATAATGTGACAGCCTTGCTAATGACTTCAAAAGCTTTATCCACCTCAGGCTTTAACAGAGAGACTAGCCCCATACACATAGTAACATGATATAATGTGACAGCCTTGCTAATTACTCCACAAGCTTTATACACCTCAGGTTGTAGCAGAGAGGCTAGCCCCATACACAAAGTAACATGATATAATGTAACAGCCTTGGTAATGACTCCACAAGCTTTATCCACCTCAGCCTGTAGCAGAGAGACTAGCCCCATACACACAGTAACTTGACATAATGTGACAGCCTTGGTAATGACTCCACAAGCTTTATCCTCCTCAGGCTGTAGCAGAGAGACTAGCCCCATACACACAGTAACTTGACATAATGTGACAGCCTTGGTAATGACTCCACAAGCTTTATCCACCTCAGCCTGTAGCAGAGAGACTAGCCCCATACACACAGTAACTTGACATAATGTGACAGCCTTGGTAATGACTCCACAAGCTTTATCCTCCTCAGGCTGTAGCACAGAGGCTAGCCACCTACTCACAGTAACATGACATAATGTGACAGCCTTGGTAATGACTCCATGAGCTTTATCCACCCCAGGCTGTAGCAGAGAGGCTAGCCCCATACACACAGTAACATAACATAATGTGACAGCCTTGGTAATGACTCCACAAGCTTTATCCACCTCAGGCTGTAGCAGAGAGGCTAGCCCCATACAAACAGTAAAATGACATAATGTGACAGCCTTGGTAATGACTTCACAAGCTTTATACACCTCAGGCTGTAGCAGAGAGGATAGCCCCATACACACTGTAACATAACATAATGTGACAGCCATTGTAATGACTACACAAGCTTTATACACCTCAGGATGTAGCGTAGAGGCTAGCCCCATACACACAGTAACTTGACATAATGTGACAGCCATGGTAATGACTCCACAAGCTTTATGCTTTATCCACCTCAGGCTGTAGCAGAGAGGCTAGCCCCATACACACAGTAACATGACATAATGAGAGCCTTGGTAATGGATCCACAAACTTTATCCATCTCAGGCTGTAGCAGAGAGGCCAGCCCCATACACACAGTAACATGATATAATGTGACAGCATTGGTAATGACACCACAAGCTTTATCCACCTCAGGCTGTAGCAGAGAGACTAGCCCCATACACAGTAACATGACATAATGTGACAGCCTAGGTAATGACACCACAAGCTTTATCCACCTCAGGCTGTTGTAGAGAGGCTATCCCCATACACACAGTAACATGACATAATGTGACAGCCTTGTTAATGACTCCACAAGCTTTATCCACCTCAGGCTGTAGCAAATAGGCTAGCCCCATACACATAGTAACATGACATAATGTGACAGCCTCGGTAATGACTCCACAAGCTTTATCCACCTCAGGCTGTAGCAGAGAGGCTAGCCCCATACACCAGTAACATGACATAATGTGACAGCCTTGGTAATGACTCCAGAAGCTTTATCCACCTCAGGCTGTAGCAGAGAGGCTAGTCCCATACACACAGTAACATGATATAATGTGACAGCCTTGGTAATGACTCCACAAGCTTTTTCCACCTCAGGCTGTAGCAGAGAGTCTAGCCCCATACACACACAGTAACATGACATAATGTGACAGCCTTGGTAATGACTCCACAAGCTTTATCCACCTCAGGCTGTAGCAGAGAGACTAGCCCCATACACACACAGTAACATGACAATGTCACAGCCTTGGTAATGTCTCCATAAGCTTTATCCACCTCAGGCTGTAGCAGAGAGACTAGCCCCATACACACAGTAGCATGACATAATATGATGGCCTTGGTAATGCCTCCATAAGCTTTATCCACCTCTGGCTGTAGTAGAGAGGCAAGCCTCATACACACAGAAGCATGACATAATGTGACAGCCTTGGTAATGACTCCCCAATCTTTATCCACCTCAGGCTGTAGCAGAGAGGCTAGCCCCATACACATAGTAACATGATATAATGTGACAGCCTTGGTAATAACTCCACAAGCTTTATCCACCTCAGGCTGTAGCAGAGAGACTAGCCCCATACACACAGTAACTTGATATAATGTGACAGCCCCATACACACTGTAACATGACATAATGTGACAGCCTTGGTAATGACTCCAAAAGCTTTATCCACCTCAGCCTGTAGCAGAGAGGCTAGCCCCATACACACAGTAACATGACATAACGTGATAGCCTTGGTAATGACTCCACAAGCTTTATCCACCTCAGGCTGTAGCAGAGAGACTAGCCCCATACACACAGTAACATGATATAATGTGACAGCCTTGGTACTGACTCCACAAGCTTTATCCACCTCAGGCAGTAGCAGAGAGACTAGCCCCATACACACAGTAACATGATATAATGTGACAGCCTTGGTAATGACTCCACAAGCTTTATCCACTGCAGGCTGTAGCAGAGAGACTAGCCCCATACACACAGTAACATGATATAATGTGACAGCCTTGGTAATGACTCCACAAGCTTTATCCACCACAGACTGTAGCAGAGAGACTAGTCCCATACACACAGTAACATGATATAATGTGACAGCCTTGGTTATGACTCCACAAGCTTTATCCACCTCAGCCTGTAGCAGAGACACTAGCCCCATACACATAGTAACATGATATAATGTGACAGCCTTGGAAATGACTCCACAAGCTTTATCCACCTCAGCCTGTAGCAGAGAGGCTAGCCCCATACACACAGTAACAAGACATAATGTGACAGCCTTGGTAATGACTCCACAAGCTTTATCCACCTCAGGCTGTAGCAGAGAAGCCAGCCCCATACACACAGTAACATGACATAATGTAACAGCCTTGTTAATGACTTCTCAATCTTTATCCACCTCAGGCTGTAGCAGAGAGGCTAGCCTCATACACATAGTAACATGATATAATGTGACAGCCTTGGTAATGACTCCACAAGCTTTATCCTCCTCAGGCTGTAGCAGAGTGGCTAGCCCCTTACACACAGTAACTTGACATAATGTGACAGCCTTGCTAATGACTCCACAAGCTTTATCCACCTCAGGCTGTAGCAGAGAGGCTAACCACATACACTCAGTAACATGACATAACGTGACAGCCTTGGTAATGACTCCACAAGCTTTATCCACCTCAGGCTGTAGCAGAGAGACTAGCCCCATACACACAGTAACTTGATATAATGTGACAGCCCCATACAAACTGTAACATGACATAATGTGACAGCCTTGGTAATGACTCCACAAGCTTTATCCACCTCAGGCTGTAGCAGAGAGACTAGCCCCATACACACAGTAACATGATATAATGTGACAGCCTTGGTACTGACTCCACAAGCTTTATCCACCTCAGGCTGTAGCAGAGAGACTAGCCCCATAGACACAGTAACATGATATAATGTGACAGCCTTGGTATTGACTCCACAAGCTTTATCCACCGCAGGCTGTAGCAGAGAGACTAGCCCCATACACACAGTAACATGATATAATGTGACAGCCTTGGTAATGACTCCACAAGCTTTATCCACCACAGACTGTAGCAGAGAGACTAGCCCCATACACATAGTAACATGATATAATGTGACAGCCTTGGAAATGACTCCACAAGCTTTATCCACCTCAGCCTGTAGCAGATAGACTAGCCCCATACAAACAGTAACATGATATAATGTGACAGCATTGGTAATGACACCACAAGCTTTATCCACCTCAGGCTGTAGCAGAGAGACTAGCCCCATACACAGTAACATGACATAATGTGACAGCCTAGGTAATGACACCACAAGCTTTATCCACCTCAGGCTGTTGTAGAGAGGCTATCCCCATACACACAGTAACATGACATAATGTGACAGCCTTGTTAATGACTCCACAAGCTTTATCCACCTCAGGCTGTAGCAAATAGGCTAGCCCCATACACATAGTAACATGACATAATGTGACAGCCTCGGTAATGACTCCACAAGCTTTATCCACCTCAGGCTGTAGCAGAGAGGCTAGCCCCATACACCAGTAACATGACATAATGTGACAGCCTTGGTAATGACTCCAGAAGCTTTATCCACCTCAGGCTGTAGCAGAGAGGCTAGTCCCATACACACAGTAACATGATATAATGTGACAGCCTTGGTAATGACTCCACAAGCTTTTTCCACCTCAGGCTGTAGCAGAGAGTCTAGCCCCATACACACACAGTAACATGACATAATGTGACAGCCTTGGTAATGACTCCACAAGCTTTATCCACCTCAGGCTGTAGCAGAGAGACTAGCCCCATACACACACAGTAACATGACAATGTCACAGCCTTGGTAATGTCTCCATAAGCTTTATCCACCTCAGGCTGTAGCAGAGAGACTAGCCCCATACACACAGTAGCATGACATAATATGATGGCCTTGGTAATGCCTCCATAAGCTTTATCCACCTCTGGCTGTAGTAGAGAGGCAAGCCTCATACACACAGAAGCATGACATAATGTGACAGCCTTGGTAATGACTCCCCAATCTTTATCCACCTCAGGCTGTAGCAGAGAGGCTAGCCCCATACACATAGTAACATGATATAATGTGACAGCCTTGGTAATAACTCCACAAGCTTTATCCACCTCAGGCTGTAGCAGAGAGACTAGCCCCATACACACAGTAACTTGATATAATGTGACAGCCCCATACACACTGTAACATGACATAATGTGACAGCCTTGGTAATGACTCCAAAAGCTTTATCCACCTCAGCCTGTAGCAGAGAGGCTAGCCCCATACACACAGTAACATGACATAACGTGATAGCCTTGGTAATGACTCCACAAGCTTTATCCACCTCAGGCTGTAGCAGAGAGACTAGCCCCATACACACAGTAACATGATATAATGTGACAGCCTTGGTACTGACTCCACAAGCTTTATCCACCTCAGGCAGTAGCAGAGAGACTAGCCCCATACACACAGTAACATGATATAATGTGACAGCCTTGGTAATGACTCCACAAGCTTTATCCACTGCAGGCTGTAGCAGAGAGACTAGCCCCATACACACAGTAACATGATATAATGTGACAGCCTTGGTAATGACTCCACAAGCTTTATCCACCACAGACTGTAGCAGAGAGACTAGTCCCATACACACAGTAACATGATATAATGTGACAGCCTTGGTTATGACTCCACAAGCTTTATCCACCTCAGCCTGTAGCAGAGACACTAGCCCCATACACATAGTAACATGATATAATGTGACAGCCTTGGAAATGACTCCACAAGCTTTATCCACCTCAGCCTGTAGCAGAGAGGCTAGCCCCATACACACAGTAACAAGACATAATGTGACAGCCTTGGTAATGACTCCACAAGCTTTATCCACCTCAGGCTGTAGCAGAGAAGCCAGCCCCATACACACAGTAACATGACATAATGTAACAGCCTTGTTAATGACTTCTCAATCTTTATCCACCTCAGGCTGTAGCAGAGAGGCTAGCCTCATACACATAGTAACATGATATAATGTGACAGCCTTGGTAATGACTCCACAAGCTTTATCCTCCTCAGGCTGTAGCAGAGTGGCTAGCCCCTTACACACAGTAACTTGACATAATGTGACAGCCTTGCTAATGACTCCACAAGCTTTATCCACCTCAGGCTGTAGCAGAGAGGCTAACCACATACACTCAGTAACATGACATAACGTGATAGCCTTGGTAATGACTCCACAAGCTTTATCCACCTCAGGCTGTAGCAGAGAGACTAGCCCCATACACACAGTAACTTGATATAATGTGACAGCCCCATACAAACTGTAACATGACATAATGTGACAGCCTTGGTAATGACTCCACAAGCTTTATCCACCTCAGGCTGTAGCAGAGAGACTAGCCCCATACACACAGTAACATGATATAATGTGACAGCCTTGGTACTGACTCCACAAGCTTTATCCACCTCAGGCTGTAGCAGAGAGACTAGCCCCATAGACACAGTAACATGATATAATGTGACAGCCTTGGTATTGACTCCACAAGCTTTATCCACCGCAGGCTGTAGCAGAGAGACTAGCCCCATACACACAGTAACATGATATAATGTGACAGCCTTGGTAATGACTCCACAAGCTTTATCCACCACAGACTGTAGCAGAGAGACTAGCCCCATACACATAGTAACATGATATAATGTGACAGCCTTGGAAATGACTCCACAAGCTTTATCCACCTCAGCCTGTAGCAGATAGACTAGCCCCATACACACAGTAACAAGACATAATGTGACAGCCTTGGTAATGACTCCACAAGCTTTATCCACCTCAGCCTGTAGCAGAGAGGCCAGCCCCATACACACAGTAACATGAGATAACGTGACAGCCTTGGTAATGACTCCACAAGCTTTATCCACCTCAGGCTGTAGCAGAGAGACTAGCCCCATACACACAGTAACATGACATAATGTGACAGCCTTGGTAATGACTCCACAAGCTTTATCCACCTCAGGCTGTAGCAGAGAGGCTAGCCCCATACACACAGTAAGATGACATAATGTTACAGCCTTGTTAATGACTTCACAAGCTTTATACACCTCAGGCTGTAGCAGAGAGGATAGCCCCATACACATAGTAACATGATATAATTTGACAGCCTTGGTAATGACACCACAAGCTTTATCCACCTCAGCCTGTAGCAGAGAGGCTAGCCCCATACACATAGTAACATGATATAATGTGACAGCCTTGGTAATATCTCCATAAGCTTTAACCACCTCAGCCTGTAGCAGAGAGGCTAGCCCCATACACACAGTAACATGACATAATGTGACAACCTTAGTAATGACTCCACAAGCTTTATCCACCTCAGGCTGTAGTAGAGAGGCTAGCCCCATACACACAATAACTTGTCATAATGTGACAGCCTTGGTAATGACTCCACAAGCTTTATCCACCTCAGGCTGTAGCAGAGAGGCTAGCCCCATACACAGAGTAACATGATATAATGTGACAGCCTTGGTAATGACTCCATAAGCTTTATCCACCTCAGGCTGTAGCAGAGAGGCTCGTCCCATACACATAGTAACATGATATAATGTGACAGCCTTGGTAATGACTCCACAAGCTTTATCCACCTCAGGCTGTAGCAGAGAGGCTAGCCCCATACACACAGTAGCATGACATAATATGACAGCCTTGGTAATGTCTCCATAAGCTTTATCCACCTCAGGCTGTAGCAGAGAGGCTAGCCCCATACACACAGTAACATGACCTAATGTGACAGCCTTGGTAATGACACCACAAGCATTATCTACCTCAGGCTGTAGCAGAGAGACTAGCCCCATACACATAGTAACATGACATAATGTCACAGCCTTGGTAATAACTCCACAAGCTTTATCCACCTCAGCCTGTTGCAGAGAGGCTAGCCCCATACACTTAGTAACATGATATAATGTGACAGCCTTGGTAATATCTCCATAAGCTTTAACCACCTCAGCCTGTAGCAGAGAGGCTAGCCCCATACACACAGTAACATGACATAATGTGACAACCTTAGTAATGACTCCACAAGCTTTATCCACCTCAGGCTGTAGTAGAGAGGCTAGCCCCATAAACACAATAACTTGTCATAATGTGACAGCCTTGGTAATGACTCCACAAGCTTTATCCACCTCAGGCTGTAGCAGAGAGGCTAGCCCCATACACAGAGTAACATGATATAATGTGACAGCCTTGGTAATGACTCCATAAGCTTTATCCACCTCAGGCTGTAGCAGAGAGGCTCGTCCCATACACATAGTAACATGATATAATGTGACAGCCTTGGTAATGACTCCACAAGCTTTATCCACCTCAGGCTGTAGCAGAGAGGCTAGCCCCATACACACAGTAGCATGACATAATATGACAGCCTTGGTAATGTCTCCATAAGCTTTATCCACCTCAGGCTGTAGCAGAGAGGCTAGCCCCATACACACAGTAACATGACCTAATGTGACAGCCTTGGTAATGACACCACAAGCTTTATCCACCTCAGGCTGTAGCAGAGAGACTAGCCCCATACACATAGTAACATGACATAATGTCACAGCCTTGGTAATAACTCCACAAGCTTTATCCACCTCAGCCTGTTGCAGAGAGGCTAGCCCCATACACTTAGTAACATGATATAATGTGACAGCCTTGGTAATGACTCCACAAGCTTTATCCACCTCAGGTTGTAGCAGAGAGGCTAGCCCCATACACACAGTAACATGACATAATGTGACAGCCTTGGTAATGACACCACAAGCTTTATACACCTCAGGCTGTAGCAGAGAGACTAGCCCCATACAAATAGTAACATGACATAATGTCACAGCCTTGGTAATAACTCCACAAGCTTTATCCACCTCATCCTGTAGCAGAGAGGCTAGCCCCATACACACAGTAACATGACATAATGTGACAGCCTTGGTAATGACTCCACAAGCTTTATCCACCTCAGGCTGTAGCAGAGAGGCTAGCCCCATACACATAGTAACATGATATAATGTGACAGCCTTGGTAATAACTCCATAAGCTTTATCTACCTCAGGCTGTAGCAGAGAGGCTAGCCCCATACACACAGTAACATGACATAACGTGACAGCCTTGGTAATGACTCCTCAAGCTTTATCCACCTCAGGCTGTAGTAGAGAGGCTAGCCCCATACACACTGTAACATGACATAATGTGACAGCCTTGGTAATGACTCCATAAGCTTTATCCACCTCAGGCTGTAGCAGAAAGGCTCGTCCCATACACATAGTAACATGATATAATGTGACAGCCTTGGTAATGACTCCACAAGCTTTATCCACCTCAGGCTGTAGCAGAGAGGCTAGCCCCATACACACAGTAGCATGACATAATATGACAGCCTTGGTAATGTCTCCATAAGCTTTATCCACCTCAGGCTGTAGCAGAGAGACTAGCCCCATACACACAGTAGCATGACATAATATGACAGCCTTGGTAATGTCTCTATAAGCTTTATCCACCTCAGGCTGTAGCAGAGAGGCTAGCCTCATACACACAGTAAAATGACATAATGTGACAGCCTTCGTAATGACTCCACAATCTTTATCCACCTCAGGCTGTAGCAGAGAGGCTAGCCCCATACACATAGTAACATGATATAATGTGACAGCCTTGGTAATAACTCCACATGCTTTATCCACCTCAGGCTGTAGCAGAGAGACTAGCCCCATACACACAGTAACTTGATATAATGTGACAGCCCCATACACACTGTAACATGACATAATGTGACAGCCTTAGTAATGACTCCAAAAGCTTTATCCACCTCAGCCTGTAGCAGAGAGGCTAGCCCCATACACACAGTAACATGACATAACGTGATAGCCTTGGTAATGACTCCACAAGCTTTATCCACCTCAGGCTGTAGCAGAGAGACTAGCCCCATACACACAGTAACATGATATAATGTGACAGCCTTGGTACTGACTCCACAAGCTTTATCCACCTCAGGCAGTAGCAGAGAGACTAGCCCCATACACACAGTAACATGATATAATGTGACAGCCTTGGTAATGACTCCACAAGCTTTATCCACTGCAGGCTGTAGCAGAGAGACTAGCCCCATACACACAGTAACATGATATAATGTGACAGCCTTGGTAATGACTCCACAAGCTTTATCCACCACAGACTGTAGCAGAGAGACTAGTCCCATACACACAGTAACATGATATAATGTGACAGGCTTGGTAATGACTCCACAAGCTTTATCCACCTCAGCCTGTAGCAGAGACACTAGCCCCATACACATAGTAACATGATATAATGTGACAGCCTTGGAAAAGACTCCACAAGCTTTATCCACCTCAGCCTGTAGCAGAGAGACTAGCCCCATACACACAGTAACAAGACATAATGTGACAGCCTTGGTAATGACTCCACAAGCTTTATCCACCTCAGGCTGTAGCAGAGAGGCCAGCCCCATACACACAGTAACATGACATAATGTAACAGCCTTGTTAATGACTTCACAATCTTTATCCACCTCAGGCTGTAGCAGAGAGGCTAGCCTCATACACATAGTAACATGATATAATGTGACAGCCTTGGTAATAACTCCACAAGCTTTATCCACCTCAGCCTGTAGCAGAGAGGCTATCCCCATACACACAGTAACATGACATAATGTGACAGCCTTGCTAATGACTCCACAAGCTTTATCCACCTCAGGCTGTAGCAGAGAGGCTAGCCCCATACACACAGTAACATGACATAATGTGACAGCCTTGGTAATGACTCCACAAGCTTTATCCTCCTCAGGCTGTAGCAGAGTGGCTAGCCCCTTACACACAGTAACTTGACATAATGTGACAGCCTTGCTAATGACTCCACAAGCTTTATCCACCTCAGGCTGTAGCAGAGAGGCTAACCACATACACTCAGTAACATGACATAACGTGACAGCCTTGGTAATGACTCCACAAGCTTTATCCACCTCAGGCTGTAGCAGAGAGACTAGCCCCATACACACAGTAACTTGATATAATGTGACAGCCCCATACAAACTGTAACATGACATAATGTGACAGCCTTGGTAATGACTCCAAAAGCTTTATCCACCTCAGCCTGTAGCAGAGAGGCTAGCCCCATACACACAGTAACATGACATAACGTGATAGCCTTGGTAATGACTCCACAAGCTTTATCCACCTCAGGCTGTAGCAGAGAGACTAGCCCCATACACACAGTAACATGATATAATGTGACAGCCTTGGTACTGACTCCACAAGCTTTATCCACCTCAGGCTGTAGCAGAGAGACTAGCCCCATACACACAGTAACATGATATAATGTGACAGCATTGGTAATGACTCCACAAGCTTTATCCACCGCAGGCTGTAGCAGAGAGACTAGCCCCATACACACAGTAACATGATATAATGTGACAGCCTTGGTAATGACTCCACAAGCTTTATCCACCACAGACTGTAGCAGAGAGACTAGCCCCATACACATAGTAACATGATATAATGTGACAGCCTTGGAAATGACTCCACAAGCTTTATCCACCTCAGCCTGTAGCAGAGAGACTAGCCCCATACACACAGTAACAAGACATAATGTGACAGCCTTGGTAATGACTCCACAAGCTTTATCCACCTCAGGCTGTAGTAGAGAGGCTAGCCCCATACACACAATAACTTGTCATAATGTGACAGCCTTGGTAATGACTCCACAAGCTTTATCCACCTCAGGCTGTAGCAGAGAGGCTAGCCCCATACACAGAGTAACATGATATAATGTGACAGCCTTGGTAATGACTCCATAAGCTTTATCCACCTCAGGCTGTAGCAGAGAGGCTCGTCCCATACACATAGTAACATGATATAATGTGACAGCCTTGGTAATGACTCCACAAGCTTTATCCACCTCAGGCTGTAGCAGAGAGGCTAGCCCCATACACACAGTAGCATGACATAATATGACAGCCTTGGTAATGTCTCCATAAGCTTTATCCACCTCAGGCTGTAGCAGAGAGGCTAGCCCCATACACACAGTAACATGACCTAATGTGACAGCCTTGGTAATGACACCACAAGCTTTATCCACCTCAGGCTGTAGCAGAGAGACTAGCCCCATACACATAGTAACATGACATAATGTCACAGCCTTGGTAATAACTCCACAAGCTTTATCCACCTCAGCCTGTTGCAGAGAGGCTAGCCCCATACACTTAGTAACATGATATAATGTGACAGCCTTGGTAATGACTCCACAAGCTTTATCCACCTCAGGTTGTAGCAGAGAGGCTAGCCCCATACACACAGTAACATGACATAATGTGACAGCCTTGGTAATGACACCACAAGCTTTATACACCTCAGGCTGTAGCAGAGAGACTAGCCCCATACACATAGTCACATGGCATAATGTCACAGCCTTGGTAATAACTCCACAAGCTTTATCCACCTCATCCTGTAGCAGAGAGGCTAGCCCCATACACACAGTAACATGACATAATGTGACAGCCTTGGTAATGACTCCACAAGCTTTATCCACCTCAGGCTGTAGCAGAGAGGCTAGCCCCATACACACAGTAACATGACATAATGTGACAGCCTTGGTAATGACTCCACAAAGTTTATCCACCTCAGGCTGTAGCACAGAGGCTAGACCCATATACACAGTAACATGATATAATGTGACAGCCTTGGTAATGACTCCAGAAGCTTTATCAACCTCAGGCTATAGCAGAGAGGGTAGCCCCATACACATAGTAACATGATATAATGTGACAGCCTTGGTAATGACTCCAGAAGCTTTATCAACCTCAGGCTATAGCAGAGAGGGTAGCCCCATACACATAGTAACATGATATAATGTGACAGCCTTGGTAATGACTCCACAAGCTTTTTCCACCTCAGGCTGCAGCAGAGAGGCTAGCCCCATACACACAGTAACATGACATAATGTGATAGCCTTGGTAATGACTCTACAATCTTTATCCACCACAGGCTGTAGCAGAGAGGCAAGCCCCATACACACAGTAACTTGATATAATGTGACAGCCTTGGTAATGACTCCACAAGCTTTATCCAACTCAGGCTGTAGCAGAGAGGCTCGTCCCATACACACAGTAACATGACATAATGTGAAAGCCTTAGTAATGACTCCACAAGCTTTATCCACCTCAGGCTGTAGCAGAGAGGCTAGCCCCATACACACAGTAACATGACATAATGTGACAGCCTTGCTAATGACTTCAAAAGCTTTATCCACCTCAGGCTTTAACAGAGAGACTAGCCCCATACACATAGTAACATGATATAATGTGACAGCCTTGCTAATTACTCCACAAGCTTTATACACCTCAGGTTGTAGCAGAGAGGCTAGCCCCATACACAAAGTAACATGATATAATGTAACAGCCTTGGTAATGACTCCACAAGCTTTATCCACCTCAGCCTGTAGCAGAGAGACTAGCCCCATACACACAGTAACTTGACATAATGTGACAGCCTTGGTAATGACTCCACAAGCTTTATCCTCCTCAGGCTGTAGCAGAGAGACTAGCCCCATACACACAGTAACTTGACATAATGTGACAGCCTTGGTAATGACTCCACAAGCTTTATCCACCTCAGCCTGTAGCAGAGAGACTAGCCCCATACACACAGTAACTTGACATAATGTGACAGCCTTGGTAATGACTCCACAAGCTTTATCCTCCTCAGGCTGTAGCACAGAGGCTAGCCACCTACTCACAGTAACATGACATAATGTGACAGCCTTGGTAATGACTCCATGAGCTTTATCCACCCCAGGCTGTAGCAGAGAGGCTAGCCCCATACACACAGTAACATAACATAATGTGACAGCCTTGGTAATGACTCCACAAGCTTTATCCACCTCAGGCTGTAGCAGAGAGGCTAGCCCCATACAAACAGTAAAATGACATAATGTGACAGCCTTGGTAATGACTTCACAAGCTTTATACACCTCAGGCTGTAGCAGAGAGGATAGCCCCATACACACTGTAACATAACATAATGTGACAGCCATTGTAATGACTACACAAGCTTTATACACCTCAGGATGTAGCGTAGAGGCTAGCCCCATACACACAGTAACTTGACATAATGTGACAGCCATGGTAATGACTCCACAAGCTTTATGCTTTATCCACCTCAGGCTGTAGCAGAGAGGCTAGCCCCATACACACAGTAACATGACATAATGAGAGCCTTGGTAATGGATCCACAAACTTTATCCATCTCAGGCTGTAGCAGAGAGGCCAGCCCCATACACACAGTAACATGATATAATGTGACAGCATTGGTAATGACACCACAAGCTTTATCCACCTCAGGCTGTAGCAGAGAGACTAGCCCCATACACAGTAACATGACATAATGTGACAGCCTAGGTAATGACACCACAAGCTTTATCCACCTCAGGCTGTTGTAGAGAGGCTATCCCCATACACACAGTAACATGACATAATGTGACAGCCTTGTTAATGACTCCACAAGCTTTATCCACCTCAGGCTGTAGCAAATAGGCTAGCCCCATACACATAGTAACATGACATAATGTGACAGCCTCGGTAATGACTCCACAAGCTTTATCCACCTCAGGCTGTAGCAGAGAGGCTAGCCCCATACACCAGTAACATGACATAATGTGACAGCCTTGGTAATGACTCCAGAAGCTTTATCCACCTCAGGCTGTAGCAGAGAGGCTAGTCCCATACACACAGTAACATGATATAATGTGACAGCCTTGGTAATGACTCCACAAGCTTTTTCCACCTCAGGCTGTAGCAGAGAGACTAGCCCCATACACACACAGTAACATGACATAATGTGACAGCCTTGGTAATGACTCCACAAGCTTTATCCACCTCAGGCTGTAGCAGAGAGACTAGCCCCATACACACACAGTAACATGACAATGTCACAGCCTTGGTAATGTCTCCATAAGCTTTATCCACCTCAGGCTGTAGCAGAGAGACTAGCCCCATACACACAGTAGCATGACATAATATGATGGCCTTGGTAATGCCTCCATAAGCTTTATCCACCTCTGGCTGTAGTAGAGAGGCAAGCCTCATACACACAGTAGCATGACATAATGTGACAGCCTTGGTAATGACTCCCCAATCTTTATCCACCTCAGGCTGTAGCAGAGAGGCTAGCCCCATACACATAGTAACATGATATAATGTGACAGCCTTGGTAATAACTCCACAAGCTTTATCCACCTCAGGCTGTAGCAGAGAGACTAGCCCCATACACACAGTAACTTGATATAATGTGACAGCCCCATACACACTGTAACATGACATAATGTGACAGCCTTGGTAATGACTCCAAAAGCTTTATCCACCTCAGGCTGTAGCAGAGAGGCTAGCCCCATACACACAGTAACATGACATAACGTGATAGCCTTGGTAATGACTCCACAAGCTTTATCCACCTCAGGCTGTAGCAGAGAGACTAGCCCCATACACACAGTAACATGATATAATGTGACAGCCTTGGTACTGACTCCACAAGCTTTATCCACCTCAGGCAGTAGCAGAGAGACTAGCCCCATACACACAGTAACATGATATAATGTGACAGCCTTGGTAATGACTCCACAAGCTTTATCCACTGCAGGCTGTAGCAGAGAGACTAGCCCCATACACACAGTAACATGATATAATGTGACAGCCTTGGTAATGACTCCACAAGCTTTATCCACCACAGACTGTAGCAGAGAGACTAGTCCCATACACACAGTAACATGATATAATGTGACAGCCTTGGTTATGACTCCACAAGCTTTATCCACCTCAGCCTGTAGCAGAGACACTAGCCCCATACACATGGTAACATGATATAATGTGACAGCCTTGGAAATGACTCCACAAGCTTTATCCACCTCAGCCTGTAGCAGAGAGGCTAGCCCCATACACACAGTAACAAGACATAATGTGACAGCCTTGGTAATGACTCCACAAGCTTTATCCACCTCAGGCTGTAGCAGAGAAGCCAGCCCCATACACACAGTAACATGACATAATGTAACAGCCTTGTTAATGACTTCTCAATCTTTATCCACCTCAGGCTGTAGCAGAGAGGCTAGCCTCATACACATAGTAACATGATATAATGTGACAGCCTTGGTAATGACTCCACAAGCTTTATCCTCCTCAGGCTGTAGCAGAGTGGCTAGCCCCTTACACACAGTAACTTGACATAATGTGACAGCCTTGCTAATGACTCCACAAGCTTTATCCACCTCAGGCTGTAGCAGAGAGTCTAACCACATACACTCAGTAACATGACATAACGTGACAGCCTTGGTAATGACTCCACAAGCGTTATCCACCTCAGGCTGTAGCAGAGAGACTAGCCCCATACACACAGTAACTTGATATAATGTGACAGCCCCATACAAACTGTAACATGACATAATGTGACAGCCTTGGTAATGACTCCAAAAGCTTTATCCACCTCAGCCTGTAGCAGAGAGGCTAGCCCCATACACAAAGTAACATGACATAACGTGATAGCCTTGGTAATGACTCCACAAGCTTTATCCACCTCAGGCTGTAGCAGAGAGACTAGCCCCATACACACAGTAACATGATATAATGTGACAGCCTTGGTACTGACTCCACAAGCTTTATCCACCTCAGGCTGTAGCAGAGAGACTAGCCCCATAGACACAGTAACATGATATAATGTGACAGCCTTGGTATTGACTCCACAAGCTTTATCCACCGCAGGCTGTAGCAGAGAGACTAGCCCCATACACACAGTAACATGATATAATGTGACAGCCTTGGTAATGACTCCACAAGCTTTATCCACCACAGACTGTAGCAGAGAGACTAGCCCCATACACATAGTAACATGATATAATGTGACAGCCTTGGAAATGACTCCACAAGCTTTATCCACCTCAGCCTGTAGCAGATAGACTAGCCCCATACACACAGTAACAAGACATAATGTGACAGCCTTGGTAATGACTCCACAAGCTTTATCCACCTCAGCCTGTAGCAGAGAGGCCAGCCCCATACACACAGTAACATGAGATAACGTGACAGCCTTGGTAATGACTCCACAAGCTTTATCCACCTCAGGCTGTAGCAGAGAGACTAGCCCCATACACACAGTAACATGACATAATGTGACAGCCTTGGTAATGACTCCACAAGCTTTATCCACCTCAGGCTGTAGCAGAGAGGCTAGCCCCATACACACAGTAAGATGACATAATGTTACAGCCTTGTTAATGACTTCACAAGCTTTATACACCTCAGGCTGTAGCAGAGAGGATAGCCCCATACACATAGTAACATGATATAATTTGACAGCCTTGGTAATGACACCACAAGCTTTATCCACCTCAGACTGTAGCAGAGAGGCTAGCCCCATACACATAGTAACATGATATAATGTGACAGCCTTGGTAATATCTCCATAAGCTTTAACCACCTCAGCCTGTAGCAGAGAGGCTAGCCCCATACACACAGTAACATGACATAATGTGACAACCTTAGTAATGACTCCACAAGCTTTATCCACCTCAGGCTGTAGTAGAGAGGCTAGCCCCATACACACAATAACTTGTCATAATGTGACAGCCTTGGTAATGACTCCACAAGCTTTATCCACCTCAGGCTGTAGCAGAGAGGCTAGCCCCATACACAGAGTAACATGATATAATGTGACAGCCTTGGTAATGACTCCATAAGCTTTATCCACCTCAGGCTGTAGCAGAGAGGCTCGTCCCATACACATAGTAACATGATATAATGTGACAGCCTTGGTAATGACTCCACAAGCTTTATCCACCTCAGGCTGTAGCAGAGAGGCTAGCCCCATACACACAGTAGCATGACATAATATGACAGCCTTGGTAATGTCTCCATAAGCTTTATCCACCTCAGGCTGTAGCAGAGAGGCTAGCCCCATACACACAGTAACATGACCTAATGTGACAGCCTTGGTAATGACACCACAAGCATTATCCACCTCAGGCTGTAGCAGAGAGACTAGCCCCATACACATAGTAACATGACATAATGTCACAGCCTTGGTAATAACTCCACAAGCTTTATCCACCTCAGCCTGTTGCAGAGAGGCTAGCCCCATACACTTAGTAACATGATATAATGTGACAGCCTTGGTAATATCTCCATAAGCTTTAACCACCTCAGCCTGTAGCAGAGAGGCTAGCCCCATACACACAGTAACATGACATAATGTGACAACCTTAGTAATGACTCCACAAGCTTTATCCACCTCAGGCTGTAGTAGAGAGGCTAGCCCCATAAACACAATAACTTGTCATAATGTGACAGCCTTGGTAATGACTCCACAAGCTTTATCCACCTCAGGCTGTAGCAGAGAGGCTAGCCCCATACACAGAGTAACATGATATAATGTGACAGCCTTGGTAATGACTCCATAAGCTTTATCCACCTCAGGCTGTAGCAGAGAGGCTCGTCCCATACACATAGTAACATGATATAATGTGACAGCCTTGGTAATGACTCCACAAGCTTTATCCACCTCAGGCTGTAGCAGAGAGGCTAGCCCCATACACACAGTAGCATGACATAATATGACAGCCTTGGTAATGTCTCCATAAGCTTTATCCACCTCAGGCTGTAGCAGAGAGGCTAGCCCCATACACACAGTAACATGACCTAATGTGACAGCCTTGGTAATGACACCACAAGCTTTATCCACCTCAGGCTGTAGCAGAGAGACTAGCCCCATACACATAGTAACATGACATAATGTCACAGCCTTGGTAATAACTCCACAAGCTTTATCCACCTCAGCCTGTTGCAGAGAGGCTAGCCCCATACACTTAGTAACATGATATAATGTGAAAGCCTTGGTAATGACTCCACAAGCTTTATCCACCTCAGGTTGTAGCAGAGAGGCTAGCCCCATACACACAGTAACATGACATAATGTGACAGCCTTGGTAATGACACCACAAGCTTTATACACCTCAGGCTGTAGCAGAGAGACTAGCCCCATACAAATAGTAACATGACATAATGTCACAGCCTTGGTAATAACTCCACAAGCTTTATCCACCTCATCCTGTAGCAGAGAGGCTAGCCCCATACACACAGTAACATGACATAATGTGACAGCCTTGGTAATGACTCCACAAGCTTTATCCACCTCAGGCTGTAGCAGAGAGGCTAGCCCCATACACATAGTAACATGATATAATGTGACAGCCTTGGTAATAACTCCATAAGCTTTATCTACCTCAGGCTGTAGCAGAGAGGCTAGCCCCATACACACAGTAACATGACATAACGTGACAGCCTTGGTAATGACTCCTCAAGCTTTATCCACCTCAGGCTGTAGTAGAGAGGCTAGCCCCATACACACTGTAACATGACATAATGTGACAGCCTTGGTAATGACTCCATAAGCTTTATCCACCTCAGGCTGTAGCAGAAAGGCTCGTCCCATACACATAGTAACATGATATAATGTGACAGCCTTGGTAATGACTCCACAAGCTTTATCCACCTCAGGCTGTAGCAGAGAGGCTAGCCCCATACACACAGTAGCATGACATAATATGACAGCCTTGGTAATGTCTCCATAAGCTTTATCCACCTCAGGCTGTAGCAGAGAGACTAGCCCCATACACACAGTAGCATGACATAATATGACAGCCTTGGTAATGTCTCTATAAGCTTTATCCACCTCAGGCTGTAGCAGAGAGGCTAGCCTCATACACACAGTAAAATGACATAATGTGACAGCCTTCGTAATGACTCCACAATCTTTATCCACCTCAGGCTGTAGCAGAGAGGCTAGCCCCATACACATAGTAACATGATATAATGTGACAGCCTTGGTAATAACTCCACATGCTTTATCCACCTCAGGCTGTAGCAGAGAGACTAGCCCCATACACACAGTAACTTGATATAATGTGACAGCCCCATACACACTGTAACATGACATAATGTGACAGCCTTAGTAATGACTCCAAAAGCTTTATCCACCTCAGCCTGTAGCAGAGAGGCTAGCCCCATACACACAGTAACATGACATAACGTGATAGCCTTGGTAATGACTCCACAAGCTTTATCCACCTCAGGCTGTAGCAGAGAGACTAGCCCCATACACACAGTAACATGATATAATGTGACAGCCTTGGTACTGACTCCACAAGCTTTATCCACCTCAGGCAGTAGCAGAGAGACTAGCCCCATACACACAGTAACATGATATAATGTGACAGCCTTGGTAATGACTCCACAAGCTTTATCCACTGCAGGCTGTAGCAGAGAGACTAGCCCCATACACACAGTAACATGATATAATGTGACAGCCTTGGTAATGACTCCACAAGCTTTATCCACCACAGACTGTAGCAGAGAGACTAGTCCCATACACACAGTAACATGATATAATGTGACAGGCTTGGTAATGACTCCACAAGCTTTATCCACCTCAGCCTGTAGCAGAGACACTAGCCCCATACACATAGTAACATGATATAATGTGACAGCCTTGGAAAAGACTCCACAAGCTTTATCCACCTCAGCCTGTAGCAGAGAGACTAGCCCCATACACACAGTAACAAGACATAATGTGACAGCCTTGGTAATGACTCCACAAGCTTTATCCACCTCAGGCTGTAGCAGAGAGGCCAGCCCCATACACACAGTAACATGACATAATGTAACAGCCTTGTTAATGACTTCACAATCTTTATCCACCTCAGGCTGTAGCAGAGAGGCTAGCCTCATACACATAGTAACATGATATAATGTGACAGCCTTGGTAATAACTCCACAAGCTTTATCCACCTCAGCCTGTAGCAGAGAGGCTATCCCCATACACACAGTAACATGACATAATGTGACAGCCTTGCTAATGACTCCACAAGCTTTATCCACCTCAGGCTGTAGCAGAGAGGCTAGCCCCATACACACAGTAACATGACATAATGTGACAGCCTTGGTAATGACTCCACAAGCTTTATCTTCCTCAGGCTGTAGCAGAGTGGCTAGCCCCTTACACACAGTAACTTGACATAATGTGACAGCCTTGCTAATGACTCCACAAGCTTTATCCACCTCAGGCTGTAGCAGAGAGGCTAACCACATACACTCAGTAACATGACATAACGTGACAGCCTTGGTAATGACTCCACAAGCTTTATCCACCTCAGGCTGTAGCAGAGAGACTAGCCCCATACACACAGTAACTTGATATAATGTGACAGCCCCATACAAACTGTAACATGACATAATGTGACAGCCTTGGTAATGACTCCAAAAGCTTTATCCACCTCAGCCTGTAGCAGAGAGGCTAGCCCCATACACACAGTAACATGACATAACGTGATAGCCTTGGTAATGACTCCACAAGCTTTATCCACCTCAGGCTGTAGCAGAGAGACTAGCCCCATACACACAGTAACATGATATAATGTGACAGCCTTGGTACTGACTCCACAAGCTTTATCCACCTCAGGCTGTAGCAGAGAGACTAGCCCCATACACACAGTAACATGATATAATGTGACAGCATTGGTAATGACTCCACAAGCTTTATCCACCGCAGGCTGTAGCAGAGAGACTAGCCCCATACACACAGTAACATGATATAATGTGACAGCCTTGGTAATGACTCCACAAGCTTTATCCACCACAGACTGTAGCAGAGAGACTAGCCCCATACACATAGTAACATGATATAATGTGACAGCCTTGGAAATGACTCCACAAGCTTTATCCACCTCAGCCTGTAGCAGAGAGACTAGCCCCATACACACAGTAACAAGACATAATGTGACAGCCTTGGTAATGACTCCACAAGCTTTATCCACCTCAGGCTGTAGTAGAGAGGCTAGCCCCATACACACAATAACTTGTCATAATGTGACAGCCTTGGTAATGACTCCACAAGCTTTATCCACCTCAGGCTGTAGCAGAGAGGCTAGCCCCATACACAGAGTAACATGATATAATGTGACAGCCTTGGTAATGACTCCATAAGCTTTATCCACCTCAGGCTGTAGCAGAGAGGCTCGTCCCATACACATAGTAACATGATATAATGTGACAGCCTTGGTAATGACTCCACAAGCTTTATCCACCTCAGGCTGTAGCAGAGAGGCTAGCCCCATACACACAGTAGCATGACATAATATGACAGCCTTGGTAATGTCTCCATAAGCTTTATCCACCTCAGGCTGTAGCAGAGAGGCTAGCCCCATACACACAGTAACATGACCTAATGTGACAGCCTTGGTAATGACACCACAAGCTTTATCCACCTCAGGCTGTAGCAGAGAGACTAGCCCCATACACATAGTAACATGACATAATGTCACAGCCTTGGTAATAACTCCACAAGCTTTATCCACCTCAGCCTGTTGCAGAGAGGCTAGCCCCATACACTTAGTAACATGATATAATGTGACAGCCTTGGTAATGACTCCACAAGCTTTATCCACCTCAGGTTGTAGCAGAGAGGCTAGCCCCATACACACAGTAACATGACATAATGTGACAGCCTTGGTAATGACACCACAAGCTTTATACACCTCAGGCTGTAGCAGAGAGACTAGCCCCATACACATAGTCACATGGCATAATGTCACAGCCTTGGTAATAACTCCACAAGCTTTATCCACCTCATCCTGTAGCAGAGAGGCTAGCCCCATACACACAGTAACATGACATAATGTGACAGCCTTGGTAATGACTCCACAAGCTTTATCCACCTCAGGCTGTAGCAGAGAGGCTAGCCCCATACACATAGTAACATGATATAATGTGACAGCCTTGGTAATAACTCCATAAGCTTTATCTACCTCAGGCTGTAGCAGAGAGGCTAGCCCCATACACACAATAACATGACATAAAGTGACAGCCTTGGTAATGACTCCTCAAGCTTTATCCACCTCAGGCTGTAGTAGAGAGGCTAGCCCCATACACACTGTAACATGACATAATGTGACAGCCTTGGTAATGACTCCATAAGCTTTATCCACCTCAGGCTGTAGCAGAAAGGCTCGTCCCATACACATAGTAACATGATATAATGTGACAGCCTTGGTAATGACTCCACAAGCTTTATCCACCTCAGGCTGTAGCAGAGAGGCTAGCCCCATACACACAGTAGCATGACATAATATGACAGCCTTGGTAATGTCTCCATAAGGTTTATCCACCTCAGGCTGTAGCAGAGAGACTAGCCCCATACACACAGTAGCATGACATAATATGACAGCCTTGGTAATGTCTCTATAAGCTTTATCCACCTCAGGCTGTAGCAGAGAGGCTAGCCCCATACACACAGCAACATGACATAATGTGACAGCCTTGGTAATGACTCCACAATCTTTATCCACCTCAGGCTGTAGCAGAGAGGCTAGCCCCATACACATAGTAACATGATATAATGTGACAGCCTTGGTAATAAATCCACAAGCTTAATCCAACTCAGCCTGTAGCAGAGAGGCTATCCCCATACACACAGTAACATGACATAATGTGACAGCCTTGCTAATGACTCCACAAGCTTTATCCACCTCAGGCTGTAGCAGAGAGGCTAGCCCCATACACATAGTAACATGATATAATGTGACAGCCTTGGTAATAACTCCATAAGCTTTATCTACCTCAGGCTGTAGCAGAGAGGCTAGCCCCATACACACAGTAACATGACATAAAGTGACAGCCTTGGTAATGACTCCTCAAGCTTTATCCACCTCAGGCTGTAGTAGAGAGGCTAGCCCCATACACACTGTAACATGACATAATGTGACAGCCTTGGTAATGACCCCATAAGCTTTATCCACCTCAGGCTGTAGCAGAAAGGCTCGTCCCATACACATAGTAACATGATATAATGTGACAGCCTTGGTAATGACTCCACAAGCTTTATCCACCTCAGGCTGTAGCAGAGAGGCTAGCCCCATACACACAGTAGCATGACATAATATGACAGCCTTGGTAATGTCTCCATAAGGTTTATCCACCTCAGGCTGTAGCAGAGAGACTAGCCCCATACACACAGTAGCATGACATAATATGACAGCCTTGGTAATGTCTCTATAAGCTTTATCCACCTCAGGCTGTAGCAGAGAGGCTAGCCCCATACACACAGCAACATGACATAATGTGACAGCCTTGGTAATGACTCCACAATCTTTATCCACCTCAGGCTGTAGCAGAGAGGCTAGCCCCATACACATAGTAACATGATATAATGTGACAGCCTTGGTAATAACTCCATAAGCTTTATCTACCTCAGGCTGTAGCAGAGAGGCTAGCCCCATACACACAGTAACATGACATAAAGTGACAGCCTTGGTAATGACTCCTCAAGCTTTATCCACCTCAGGCTGTAGTAGAGAGGCTAGCCCCATACACACTGTAACATGACATAATGTGACAGCCTTGGTAATGACTCCATAAGCTTTATCCACCTCAGGCTGTAGCAGAAAGGCTCGTCCCATACACATAGTAACATGATATAATGTGACAGCCTTGGTAATGACTCCACAAGCTTTATCCACCTCAGGCTGTAGCAGAGAGGCTAGCCCCATACACACAGTAGCATGACATAATATGACAGCCTTGGTAATGTCTCCATAAGGTTTATCCACCTCAGGCTGTAGCAGAGAGACTAGCCCCATACACACAGTAGCATGACATAATATGACAGCCTTGGTAATGTCTCTATAAGCTTTATCCACCTCAGGCTGTAGCAGAGAGGCTAGCCCCATACACACAGCAACATGACATAATGTGACAGCCTTGGTAATGACTCCACAATCTTTATCCACCTCAGGCTGTAGCAGAGAGGCTAGCCCCATACACATAGTAACATGATATAATGTGACAGCCTTGGTAATAAATCCACAAGCTTAATCCAACTCAGCCTGTAGCAGAGAGGCTATCCCCATACACACAGTAACATGACATAATGTGACAGCCTTGCTAATGACTCCACAAGCTTTATCCACCTCAGGCTGTAGCAGAGTGGCTAGCCCCATACACACAGTAACTTGACATAATGTGACAGCCTTGCTAATGACTCCACAAGCTTTATCCACCTCAGGCTGTAGCAGAGAGGCTAACCACATACACTCAGTAACATGACATAACGTGACAGCCTTGGTAATGACTCCACAAGCTTTATCCACCTCAGGCTGTAGCAGAGAGACTAGACCCATACACAAAGTAACTTGATATAATGTGACAGCCCCATACACACTGTAACATGACATAATGTGACAGCCTTGGTAATGACTCCAAAAGCTTTATTCACCTCAGCCTGTAGCAGAGAGGCTAGCCCCATACACACAGTAACATGACATAACGTGATAGCCTTGGTAATGACTCCACAAGCTTTATCCACCTCAGGCTGTAGCAGAGAGACTAGCCCCATACACACAGTAACATGATATAATGTGACAGCCTTGGTACTGACTCCACAAGCTTTATCCACCGCAGGCTGTAGCAGAGAGAATAGCCCCATACACACAGTAACATGATATAATGTGACAGCCTTGGTAATGACTCCACAAGCTTTATCCACCACAGACTGTAGCAGAGAGACTAGTCCCATACACACAGTAACATGATATAATGTGACAGCCTTGGTAATGACTCCACAAGCTTTACCCACCTCAGCCTGTAGCAGAGACACTAGCCCCATACACATAGTAACATGATATAATGTGACAGCCTTGGTAATGACTCCACAAGCTTTATCCACCTCAGGCTGTAGCAGAGAGACTAGCCCCATACACAAAGTAACATGATATAATGTGACAGCCTTGCTAATGACTCCACAAACTTTATACACCTCAGGTTGTAGCAGAGAGGCTAGCCCCATACACACAGTAACATGATATAATGTGACAGCCTTGCTAATGACTCCACAAGCTTTATACACCTCAGGTTGTAGCAGAGAGGCTAGCCCCATACACACAGTAACATGATATAATGTGACAGCCTTGGTAATGACTCCACAAGCTTTATCCACCTCAGGCTGTAGCAGAGAGGCTAGCCCCATACACACAGTAACATGACATAATGTAACAGCCTTGTTAATGACTTCACAAGCTTTATGCACCTCAGGCTGTAGCAGAGAGGATAGCCCCATACACACAGTAACATGACATAATGTGACAGCCATGGAAATGACTACACAAGCTTTATACACCTCAGGATGTAGCATAGAGGCTAGCCCCATGCACACAGTATCATCACATAATGTGACAGCCTTGGTAATGACTCCACAAGCTTTATCCACCTCAGGCTGTAGCAGAGAGGCTATCCCCATACACACAGTAACATGACATAATGTGACAGCCTTGGTAATGACTCCACAAGCTTTATCCACCTCAGGCTGTAGCAGAGAGGCTAGCCCCATACACACAGTAACATGGCATAATGTGACAGCCTTGCTAATGACTCCACAAGCTTTATCCACCTCAGGCTGTAGCAGAGAGGCTAACCACATACACTCAGTAACATGACATAACGTGATAGCCTTGGTAATGACACCACAAGCTTTATCCACCTCAGGCTGTAGCAGAGAGACTAGCCCCATACAAACAGTAACTTGATATAATGTGACAGCCCCATACACACTGTAACATGACATAATGTGACAGCCTTGGTAATGACTCCAAATGCTTTATCCACCTCAGCCTGTAGCAGAGAGGCTAGCCCCATACACACAGTAACATGACATAACGTGATAGCCTTGGTAATGACTCCACAAGCTTTATCCACCTCAGGCTGTAGCAGAGAGACTAGCCCCATACACACAGTAACATGATATAATGTGACAGCCTTGGTAATGACTCCACAAGCTTTATCCACCACAGACTGTAGCAAAGAGACTAGCCCCATACACATAGTAACATGATATAATGTGACAGCCTTGGAAATGAATCCACAAGCTTTATCCACCTCAGGCTGTAGCAGAGAGGCTAACCACATACACTCAGTAACATGACATAACGTGATAGCCTTGGTAATGACACCACAAGCTTTATCCACCTCAGGCTGTAGCAGAGAGACTAGCCCCATACAAACAGTAACTTGATATAATGTGACAGCCCCATACACACTGTAACATGACATAATGTGACAGCCTTGGTAATGACTCCAAATGCTTTATCCACCTCAGCCTGTAGCAGAGAGGCTAGCCCCATACACACAGTAACATGACATAACGTGATAGCCTTGGTAATGACTCCACAAGCTTTATCCACCTCAGGCTGTAGCAGAGAGACTAGCCCCATACACACAGTAACATGATATAATGTGACAGCCTTGGTAATGACTCCACAAGCTTTATCCACCACAGACTGTAGCAAAGAGACTAGCCCCATACACATAGTAACATGATATAATGTGACAGCCTTGGAAATGAATCCACAAGCTTTATCCACCTCAGCCTGTAGCAGAGAGACTAGCCCCATACACACAGTAACAAGACATAATGTGACAGCCTTGGTAATGACTCCACAAGCTTTATCCACCTCAGGCTGTAGCAGAGAGGCCAGCCCCATAAACACAGTAACATGAGATAACGTGACAGCCTTGGTAATGACTCCACAAGCTTTATCCACCTCAGGCTGTAGCAGAGAGACTAGCCCCATACACACAGTAACATGACATAATGTGACAGCCTTGATAATGACTCCACAAGCTTTATCCACCTGAGGCTGTAGCAGAGAGGCTAGCCCCATACACACAGTAAGATGACATAATGTAACAGCCTTGTTAATGACTTCACAAGCTTTATACACCTCAGGCTGTAGCAGAGAGGATAGCCCCATACACATAGTAACATGATATAATGTGACAGCCTTGGTAATGACACCACAAGCTTTATCCACCTCAGCCTGTAGCAGAGAGGCTAGCCCCATACAAATAGTAACATGATATAATGTGACAGCCTTGGTAATATCTCCATAAGCTTTAACCACCTCAGCCTGTAGCAGAGAGGCTAGCCCCATACACACAGTAACATGACATAATGTGACAACCTTAGTAATGACTCCACAAGCTTTATCCACCTCAGGCTGTAGTAGAGAGGCTAGCCCCATACACACAATAACTTGTCATAATGTGACAGCCTTGGTAATGACTCCACAAGCTTTATCCACCTCAGGCTGTAGCAGAGATGCTAGCCCCATACACAGAGTAACATGATATAATGTGACAGCCTTGGTAATGACTCCATAAGCTTTATCCACCTCAGGCTGTAGCAGAGAGGCTCGTCCCATACACATAGTAACATGATATAATGTGACAGCCTTGGTAATGACTCCACAAGCTTTATCCACCTCAGGCTGTAGCAGAGAGGCTAGCCCCATACACACAGTAGCATGCCATAATATGACAGCCTTGGTAATGTCTCCATAAGCTTTATCCACCTCAGGCTGTAGCAGAGAGGCTAGTCCCATACACACAGTAACATGACCTAATGTGACTGCCTTGGTAATGACACCACAAGCTTTATCCACCTCAGGCTGTAGCAGAGAGACTAGCCCCATACACATAGTAACATGACATAATGTCACAGCCTTGGTAATAACTCCACAAGCTTTATCCACCTCATCCTGTAGCAGAGAGGCTAGCCCCATACACACAGTAACATGACATAATGTGACAGCCTTGGTAATGACTCCACAAGCTTTATCCACCTCAGGCTGTAGCAGAGAGGCTAGCCCCATACACACAGTAAGATGACATAATGTAACAGCCTTGTTAATGACTTCACAAGCTTTATACACCTCAGGCTGTAGCAGAGAGGATAGCCCCATACACATAGTAACATGATATAATGTGACAGCCTTGGTAATGACACCACAAGCTTTATCCACCTCAGCCTGTAGCAGAGAGGCTAGCCCCATACACATAGTAACATGATATAATGTGACAGCCTTGCTAATAACTCCACAAGCTTTATACACCTCAGGTTGTAGCAGAGAGGCTAGCCCCATACACACAGTAACATGATATAATGTGACAGCCTTGCTAATGACTCCACAAGCTTTATACACCTCAGGTTGTAGCAGAGAGGCTTGCCCCATACACACAGTAACATGATATAATGTGACAGCCTTGGAAATGACTCCACAAGCTTTATCCACCTCAGCCTGTAGCAGAGAGACTAGCCCCGTACACACAGTAACAAGACAAAATGTGACAGCCTTGGTAATGACTCCACAAGCTTTATCCACCTCAGGCTGTAGCAGAGAGGCCAGCCCCATACACACAGTAACATGAGATAACGTGACAGCCTTGGTAATGACTCCACAAGCTTTATCCACCTCAGGCTGTAGCAGAGAGACAGGCCCCATACACACAGTAACATGACATAATGTGACATCCTTGGTAATGACTCCACAAGCTTTATCCACCTCAGGCTGTAGCAGAGAGTCTTGCCCCATACACACAGTAACATGACATAATGTAACAGCCTTGTTAATGACTTCACAAGCTTTATACACCTCAGGCTGTAGCAGAGAGGATAGCCCCATACACAAAGTAACATGACATAATGTGACAGCTGTGGTAATGACTACACAAGCTTTATACACCTCAGGATGTAGCATAGAGGCTAGCCCCATACACACAGTATCATCACATAATGTGACAGCCTTGGTAATGACTCCACAAGCTTTATCCACCTCAGGCTGTAGCAGAGAGACTAGTCCCATACACATAGTAACATGATATAATGTGACAGCCTTGCTAATGACTCCACAAGCTTTATACACCTCAGGCTGTAGCAAAGAGGCTAGCCCCATACACACAGTAGCATGACATAATATTACAGCCTTGGTAATGACTCCTCAAGCTTTATCCACCTCTGCCTGTAGCAGAGAGGCAAGCCCCATACACACAGTAACATGATATAATGTGACAGGCTTGGTAATGACTCCACAAGCTTTATCCTCCTCAGGCTGTAGAAGAGAGGCTCGTCCCATACACATAGTAACATGACATAATGTGACAGCCTTGGTAATGACTCCACTAGCTTTATACACCTCTGGCTGTAGCAGAGAGGCAAGCCCCATACACACAGTAACATGACATAATGTGACAGCCTTGCTAATGACTTCAAAAGCTTTATCCAACTCAGGCTGTAACAGAGAGACTAGCCCCATACACATAGTAACATGATATAATGTGACAGCCTTGCTAATTACTCCACAAGCTTTATACACCTCAGTTTGTAGCAGAGAGGCTAGCCCCATACACAAAGTAACATGATATAATGTGACAGCCTTGGTAATGACTCCACAAGCTTTATCCACCTCAGCCTGTAGCAGAGACACTAGCCCCATACACATAGTAACATGATATAATGTGACAGCCTTGGTAATGACTCCACAAGCTTTATACACCTCAGGTTGTAGCAGAGAGGCTAGCCCCATACACAAAGTAACATGATATAATGTGACAGCCTTGCTAATGACTCCACAAGCTTTATACACCTCAGGTTGTAGCAGAGAGGCTAGCCCCATACACACAGTAGCATGATATAATGTGACAGCCTTGCTAATGACTCCACAAGCTTTATACACCTCAGGTTGTAGCAGAGAGGCTAGCCCAATACACACAGTAACATGATATAATGTGACAGCCTTGGAAATGACTCCACAAGCTTTATCCACCTCAGCCTGTAGCAGAGAGACTAGCCCCATACACACAGTAACAAGACATAATGTGACAGCCTTGGTAATGACTCCACAAGCTTTATCCACCTCAGGCTGTAGCAGAGAGGCAAGCCCCATACACACAGTAACATGAGATAACGTGACAGCCTTGGTAATGACTACACAAGCTTTATCCACCTCAGGCTGTAGCTTAGAGACAGGCCCCATACACACAGTAACATGACATAATGTGACAGCCTTGGTAATGACTCCACAAGCTTTATCCACCTCAGGCTGTAACAGAGAGACTAGCCCCATACACATAGTAACATGATATAATGTGACAGCCTTGCTAATTACTCCACAAGCTTTATACACCTCAGTTTGTAGCAGAGAGGCTAGCCCCATACACAAAGTAACATGATATAATGTGACAGCCTTGGTAATGACACCACAAGCTTTATCCACCTCAGCCTGTAGCAGAGACACTAGCCCCATACACATAGTAACATGATATAATGTGACAGCCTTGGTAATGAATCCACAAGCTTTATCCACCTCAGGCTGTAGCAGAGAGACTAGCCCCATACACATAGTAACATGATATAATGTGACAGCCTTGCTAATGACTCCACAAGCTTTATACACCTCAGGTTGTAGCAGAGAGGCTAGCCCCATACACACAGTAACATGATATAATGTGACAGCCTTGCTAATGACTCCACAAGCTTTATACACCTCAGGTTGTAGCAGAGAGGCTAGCCCCATACACACAGTAACATGATATAATGTGACAGCCTTGGAAATGACTCCACAAGCTTTATCCACCTCAGCCTGTAGCAGAGAGACTAGCCCCATACACACAGTAACAAGACATAATGTGACAGCCTTGGTAATGACTCCACAAGCTTTATCCACCTCAGGCTGTAGCAGAGAGGCCAGCCCCATACACACAGTAACATGAGATAACGTGACAGCCTTGGTAATGACTCCACAAGCTTTATCCACCTCAGGCTGTAGCTTAGAGACAGGCCCCATACACACAGTAACATGACATAATGTGACAGCCTTGGTAATGACTCCACAAGCTTTATCCACCTCAGGCTGTAGCAGAGAGGCTAGCCCCATACACACAGTAACATGACATAATGTAACAGCCTTGTTAATGACTTCACAAGCTTTATACACCTCAGGCTGTAGCAGAGAGGATAGCCCCATACACAAAGTAACATGACATAATGTGACAGCCGTGGTAATGACTACACAAGCTTTATACACCTCGGGATGTAGCATAGAGGCTAGCCCCATACACACAGTATCATCACATAATGTGACAGCCTTGGTAATGACTCCACAAGCTTTATCCACCTCAGGCTGTAGCAGAGAGACTAGTCCCATACACATAGTAACATGATATAATGTGACAGCCTTGCTAATGACTCCACAAGCTTTATACACATCAGGCTGTAGCAAAGAGGCTAGCCCCATACACACAGTAGCATGACATAATATTACAGCCTTGGTAATGACTCCACAAGCTTTATCCACCTCTGCCTGTAGCAGAGAGGCTCGTCCCATACACATAGTAACATGACATAATGTGACAGCCTTGGTAATGACTCCACAAGCTTTATCCACCTCTGGCTGTAGCAGAGAGGCAAGCCCCATACACACAGTAACATGACATAATGTGACAGCCTTGCTATTGACTTCAAAAGCTTTATCCACCTCAGGCTGTAACAAAGAGACTAGCCCCATACACACTGTAACATAACATAATGTGACAGCCATGGTAATGACTACACAAGCATTATACACCTCAGGATGTAGCGGAGAGGATAGCCCCATACACACTGTAACATAACATAATGTGACAGCCATGGTAATGACTACACAAGCATTATGCACCTCAGGATGTAGCGGAGAGGCTAGCCCCATACACACAGTAACTTGACATAATGTGACAGCCATGGTAATGACTCCACAAGCTTTATGCTTTATCCACCTCAGGCTGTAGCAGAGAGGCTAGCCCCATACACACAGTAACATGACATAATGAGAGCCTTGGTAATGGATCCACAAGCTTTATCCATCTCAGGCTGTAGCAGAGAGGCCAGCCCCATACACACAGTAACATGATATAATGTGACAGCATTGGTAATGACACCACAAGCTTTATCCACCTCAGGCTGTAGCAGAGAGACTAGCCCCATACACAGTAACATGACATAATGTGACAGCCTAGGTAATGACACCACAAGCTTTATCCACCTCAGGCTGTAGCAGAGAGGCTAACCCCATACACAAAGTAACATGACATAATGTGACTGCCTTGGTAATGACTCCACAAGCTTTATCCACCTCAGGCTGTAGCAAATAGGCTAGCCCCATACACATAGTAACATGACATAATGTGACAGCCTCGGTAATGACTCCACAAGCTTTATCCACCTCAGGCTGTAGCAGAGACGCTAGCCCCATACACCAGTAACATGACATAATGTGACAGCCTTGGAAATGACTCCAGAAGCTTTATCAACCTCAGGCTGTAGCAGGGAGGCTAGCCCCATACACACAGTAAATTGTCATAATGTGACAGCCTTGGTAATGACTCCACAAGCTTTACCCACCTCAGGCTGTAGCAGAGAGGCTAGCCCCATACACACAGTAACATGACATAATGTGACCTGCCTTGGTAATGACTCCACAAAGTTTATCCACCTCAGGCTGTAGCACAGAGGCTAGACCCATATACACAGTAACATGATATAATGTGACAGCCTTGGTAATGACTCCACAAGCTTTATCCACCTCAGGCTGTAGCAGAGAGGCTAGCCCCATACACACAGTAACATGGTATAATGTAACAGCCTTGGTAATGACTCCAGAAGCTTTATCAACCTCAGGCTATAGCAGAGAGGCTAGCCCCATACACATAGTAACATGATATAATGTGACAGCCTTGGTAATGACTCCACAAGCTTTTTCCACCTCAGGCTGCAGCAGAGAGGCTAGCCCCATACACACAGTAACATGACATAATGTGATAGCCTTGGTAATGACTCTACAAGCTTTATCCACCACAGGCTGTAGCAGAGAGGCAAGCCCCATACACACAGTAACTTGATATAATGTGACAGCCTTGGTAATGATTCCACAAGCTTTATCCAACTCAGGCTGTAGCAGAGAGGCTCGTCCCATACACACAGTAACATGACATAATGTGAAAGCCTTAGTAATGACTCCACAAGCTTTATCCACCTCAGGCTGTAGCAGAGAGGCTAGCCCCATACACACAGTAACATGACATAATGTGACAGCCTTGCTAATGACTTCAAAAGCTTTATCCACCTCAGGCTGTAACAGAGAGACTAGCCCCATACACATAGTAACATGATATAATGTGACAGCCTTGCTAATTACTCCACAAGCTTTATACACCTCAGGTTGTAGCAGAGAGGCTAGCCCCATACACAAAGTAACATGATATAATGTGACAGCCTTGGTAATGACTCCACAAGCTTTATCCACCTCAGCCTGTAGCAGAGAGACTAGCCCCATACACACAGTAACTTGACATAATATGACAGCCTTGGTAATGACACCACAAGCTTTATCCACCTCAGGCTGTAGCAGAGAGACTAGCCCCATACACACAGTAACTTGACATAATGTGACAGCCATGGTAATGACTCCACAAGCTTTATGCTTTATCCACCTCAGGCTGTAGCAGAGAGGCTAGCCCCATACACACAGTAACATGACATAATGAGAGCCTAGGTAATGGATCCACAAGCTTTATCCATCTCAGGCTGTAGCAGAGAGGCCAGCCCCATACACACAGTAACATGATATAATGTGACAGCATTGGTAATGACACCACAAGCTTTATCCACCTCAGGCTGTAGCAGAGAGACTAGCCCCATACACAGTAACATGACATAATGTGACAGCCTAGGTAATGACACCACAAGCTTTATCCACCTCAGGCTGTAGCAGAGAGGCTAACCCCATACACACAGTAACATGACATAATGTGACTGCCTTGGTAATGACTCCACAAGCTTTATCCACCTCAGGCTGTAGCAAATAGGCTAGCCCCATACACATAGTAACATGACATAATGTGACAGCCTCGGTAATGACTCCACAAGCTTTATCCACCTCATGCTGTAGCAGAGACGCTAGCCCCATACACCAGTAACATGACATAATGTGACAGCCTTGGTAATGACTCCACAAAGTTTATCCACCTCAGGCTGTAGCACAGAGGCTAGACCCATACACACAGTAACATGATATAATGTGACAGCCTTGGTAATGACTCCACAAGCTTTATCCACCTCAGGATGTAGCGTAGAGGCTAGCCCCATGCACACAGTAACTTGACATAATGTGACAGCCATGGTAATGACTCCACAAGCTTTATGCTTTATCCACCTCAGGCTGTAGCAGAGAGGCTAGCCCCATACACACAGTAACATGACATAATGAGAGCCTTGGTAATGGATCCACAAGCTTTATCCATCTCAGGCTGTAGCAGAGAGGCCAGCCCCATACACACAGTAACATGATATAATGTGACAGCATTGGTAATGACACCACAAGCTTTATCCACCTCAGGCTGTAGCAGAGAGACTAGCCCCATACACAGTAACATGACATAATGTGACAGCCTAGGTAATGACACCACAAGCTTTATCCACCTCAGGCTGTAGCAGAGAGGCTAGCCCCATACACACAGTAACATGACATAATGTGACAGCCTTGGTAATGACTCCACAAAGTTTATCCACCTCAGGCTGTAGCACAGAGGCTAGACCCATATACACAGTAACATGATATAATGTGACAGCCTTGGTAATGACTCCAGAAGCTTTATCAACCTCAGGCTATAGCAGAGAGGGTAGCCCCATACACATAGTAACATGATATAATGTGACAGCCTTGGTAATGACTCCAGAAGCTTTATCAACCTCAGGCTATAGCAGAGAGGGTAGCCCCATACACATAGTAACATGATATAATGTGACAGCCTTGGTAATGACTCCACAAGCTTTTTCCACCTCAGGCTGCAGCAGAGAGGCTAGCCCCATACACACAGTAACATGACATAATGTGATAGCCTTGGTAATGACTCTACAATCTTTATCCACCACAGGCTGTAGCAGAGAGGCAAGCCCCATACACACAGTAACTTGATATAATGTGACAGCCTTGGTAATGACTCCACAAGCTTTATCCAACTCAGGCTGTAGCAGAGAGGCTCGTCCCATACACACAGTAACATGACATAATGTGAAAGCCTTAGTAATGACTCCACAAGCTTTATCCACCTCAGGCTGTAGCAGAGAGGCTAGCCCCATACACACAGTAACATGACATAATGTGACAGCCTTGCTAATGACTTCAAAAGCTTTATCCACCTCAGGCTTTAACAGAGAGACTAGCCCCATACACATAGTAACATGATATAATGTGACAGCCTTGCTAATTACTCCACAAGCTTTATACACCTCAGGTTGTAGCAGAGAGGCTAGCCCCATACACAAAGTAACATGATATAATGTAACAGCCTTGGTAATGACTCCACAAGCTTTATCCACCTCAGCCTGTAGCTGAGAGACTAGCCCCATACACACAGTAACTTGACATAATGTGACAGCCTTGGTAATGACTCCACAAGCTTTATCCTCCTCAGGCTGTAGCAGAGAGACTAGCCCCATACACACAGTAACTTGACATAATGTGACAGCCTTGGTAATGACTCCACAAGCTTTATCCACCTCAGCCTGTAGCAGAGAGACTAGCCCCATACACACAGTAACTTGACATAATGTGACAGCCTTGGTAATGACTCCACAAGCTTTATCCTCCTCAGGCTGTAGCACAGAGGCTAGCCACCTACTCACAGTAACATGACATAATGTGACAGCCTTGGTAATGACTCCATGAGCTTTATCCACCCCAGGCTGTAGCAGAGAGGCTAGCCCCATACACACAGTAACATAACATAATGTGACAGCCTTGGTAATGACTCCACAAGCTTTATCCACCTCAGGCTGTAGCAGAGAGGCTAGCCCCATACAAACAGTAAAATGACATAATGTGACAGCCTTGGTAATGACTTCACAAGCTTTATACACCTCAGGCTGTAGCAGAGAGGATAGCCCCATACACACTGTAACATAACATAATGTGACAGCCATTGTAATGACTACACAAGCTTTATACACCTCAGGATGTAGCGTAGAGGCTAGCCCCATACACACAGTAACTTGACATAATGTGACAGCCATGGTAATGACTCCACAAGCTTTATGCTTTATCCACCTCAGGCTGTAGCAGAGAGGCTAGCCCCATACACACAGTAACATGACATAATGAGAGCCTTGGTAATGGATCCACAAACTTTATCCATCTCAGGCTGTAGCAGAGAGGCCAGCCCCATACACACAGTAACATGATATAATGTGACAGCATTGGTAATGACACCACAAGCTTTATCCACCTCAGGCTGTAGCAGAGAGACTAGCCCCATACACAGTAACATGACATAATGTGACAGCCTAGGTAATGACACCACAAGCTTTATCCACCTCAGGCTGTTGCAGAGAGGCTAACCCCATACACACAGTAACATGACATAATGTGACAGCCTTGGTAATGACTCCACAAGCTTTATCCACCTCAGGCTGTAGCAAATAGGCTAGCCCCATACACATAGTAACATGACATAATGTGACAGCCTCGGTAATGACTCCACAAGCTTTATCCACCTCAGGCTGTAGCAGAGAGGCTAGCCCCATACACCAGTAACATGACATAATGTGACAGCCTTGGTAATGACTCCAGAAGCTTTATCCACCTCAGGCTGTAGCAGAGAGGCTAGTCCCATACACACAGTAACATGATATAATGTGACAGCCTTGGTAATGACTCCACAAGCTTTTTCCACCTCAGGCTGTAGCAGAGAGACTAGCCCCATACACACACAGTAACATGACATAATGTGACAGCCTTGGTAATGACTCCACAAGCTTTATCCACCTCAGGCTGTAGCAGAGAGACTAGCCCCATACACACACAGTAACATGACAATGTCACAGCCTTGGTAATGACTCCACAAGCTTTATACACCTCAGGCTGTAGCAGAGAGGCTAGTCCCATATACACGGTAACATGACATAATTTGACAGCCTTGGTAATGACCCCACAAGTGGTATCCTGCATCATTTCTACTCCGTATTTTGCACAACCAGCATTGGATCACTAAAGCCTGGGGCTGGTTGCTCTTTTGGGGTAGGGGTCATGCCATTTTTTTTTTTTACACTTTTTTTTTGTTAAACACAGCAGCACGGACAAGTCTCACTGATCCCGTCCGTGCATCTGTGTTTATTTTTTTACAGACAGTTGCATGCATCACAGATATCCCTGATCCGTGCAAGCATCTGCCTGCTGTCCTGCATGGTCAGCAAATCTTTACATCGTGCACGATAGAAACTGTGACACATCGTGCAGCTTTGCTGCACATCGTGTACTGGAATGCCAGGGAGCTGCCGGGGAGAGTTCAAGGGAAATTGCTCACGATATCGCATCGTGAGCACATCGCGTAGTGTGTAGGCACCTTTACAAGTGTCTGTGCTTGCAAAGTGACTGTGTATAGGGGGCACACTGCACGTTGATGTATGCTGCGCTACTCTGCTGATTAAAGTGTCGAGACTCACAAGTGGCTGTGTGTACAATAAAAAAGTTTAAAAAAGGAAAAAACTTTCAAGAAAGTTAAAAGTTTAAAAGGAGAAAGAAAAAAAAACGTATTTTTTGGTGCTGTACCCCACTGTGTATACAAGCACCTTGACTCCTTGGGCAGTAGCCCTCTGTGTGTATAAGCACAGTGACTCCTTGGACCTTAACCCTCTGTGTATACAAGTATCATAACTCCTTGGGCCTTAGCCATCTGTGAATACAAGCACCATAACTATTTGTGCCTTAGCCCTCTGTGTATACAAGCACCATAACTCCTTGGGCCTTAGCCCTCTGTGTATACAAGCACTGTAACTCCTTGAGCCTTAGCCCTCTGTGTGTATAAGCACCGTAACTCCGTGGGCCTTAGCCCTCTGTGTATAAGCACCATGACTCCTTGGGCCTTAGCTCTCGGTGTGTATAAACACTGTGACTCTTTGGGCCATATCCCTCTGTGTATACAAGCACTGTAAATCCTTGGGCCTTAGCCCTCTGTGTATACAAACACCATGACTCCTTGGGCAATAGCCATCTGTGTATACAAGCACCGTAACTCCTTGGGCCTTAGCCCTTTGTGTGTCCATAACATACAAGTAGTGTGACACAGTAGTGAGTGGCAATGTTTCATAGATGTGCTTTAAACTGCGGTGTCTGTCGCTTAGTAACCAGCCAGCTCACTGCAGCCTTTTGGCCAATAATGGTGAAAACAACATAGTGAGGTGGTCTAAATTGACTGGAAATTACTGGAATTTAATGTTATTGGGGTTAATAATACTCTAGGAACTAAAAAAAAGCCTACATTATGTGATTTTAGCTTTTTTTGTAAATTTTTGTAAAAAAATCCAAAACCAAATCCAGAATTAGTCACGGCAAGTTTGGCAAATCCAAATCCAATCCCTAGTATATGCCACAGGAGGTCACTAGGAATTAAGAAGCATTCTCTTAGTAAAGGTTTATCTGAATGTGCATTGAATTTAGCCAATTAGCTTCTCAGTCTGAGCGGATTTACAGCTGGATGGTGAAAGCTTTACTAAAATGAGACTGAATTACCTGTCCTTATTCATTTACATCCACGAGCGCCGAGGGTCTAACATAGCAAAGAGACCTTCTGATTAGCAGAAGAGACACTGGAATCCAACATTGTAACCTTTACAATCAATTACTGACTGCAACAGCAAATTAAGCTTATAGGTCATTAATAAACTCTGACATATTATTAGTATATTTATAGGTATATAAAGCATGAGAAGAAACCGAGCCCTTACCCCAAAAGTATTTATAGACATTTATAGAATAGGGGGGATGTACGTGGGGGTGCCAACAATTAACCCTCTACGCTCATCCTTAACAAGATCCGAAAGCAAGAATCATCTTAGACCGGCCACGAATGCGTGTGTTCATTCCTCTTATCCGACCGTCTCGCTGACGTTGCAGACTTTAGCTATGTGCATAATTACAGTACTATTTGTATCGCTAACTAACTGTCTAAAATATCTTTAAGCGCCAGTGAACATCGCCTTTTGTTTCTTTTCATAAAAGCCAATTTACCTCTATGTAATACACATGTGATATCAATGGAAGACTCCAGTCATTTCCTTACAGATAATTCCTCTCTATTTGGTGTTTTATCTATAATGTCCGGATGTTCTCCCTATTAGCACTCTCCCTTTTTAAGATATAACTTCTTAGGGTCATTGAGAAAAGTGTATATGTGCCACACAAATGCCCCTTTCAGAGGCCTCCTCCAAATTCAAATGCACCAACAGTATACGGATATCCTGGCCAAGACAGCGGGCCCAAAATGTGGCCCCATCTTACAGGAGGACCCAGGGGTGTCAGGGCTTTCCATGTCTAGTGCGAATTACACTTACACGTAAAATAAATGCTATTCAGATTTGTAGAACAATACTGATTACACTGAGCTGGGGAGGCTTCATGTGCAATGGGGTAATGTCTGACTTTTTACCTCCCATACAGGGACATTCGTTATTCGTCTGGGTTGTGGTGATGCAAATATATATTTAATGGGACATATTTTACACCTAGTGGTTTTTCGCTGACATCAACTGTGGTGTTAATGACAATAAAGAATTACCTTACCATACACTACCTTTACCCTACCTTACCTTACCCTACCCTTCCTTACCTTTACCCTACCTTACCTTACCCTACCCTACCTAACACTACCTTATCTTACCTTACCCTACCTTACCCTACCCTAGCTTACCTTACCTTAACCCTACCTTACCTTACCCTACCTTACCTTACCTTTACCCTACCTTACCTTACCCTACCTAACCCTACCTTATCTTACCTTACCCTACCTTACCCTACCTTACCATACAATACCCTACCTTACCCTACCTTATCTTACCTTACCCTACCTTACTCTACCTTACCTTAACCTATCCTACCTTACATTACCCTACCTAACCCTACCTTACCCTACCTTACCCTACCTTACCCTACCTTATCTTACCTTACCTTACCCTACCTTACCTTACCCTACCTAACCCTACCTTACCTTAACTTACCCTACCTAACCCTACCCTACTCTACCCTACTTTACCTTACCTTACATACCTTACCTTACCCTACCTTACCTTACCTTACACTACCCTACCCTACCTTTGCAGAAAGCACCTATATATATATATATATATATATATATATATAACACCAAAGTTACTCCGGCAGTTGTTACACGTGTAATAGGAACAGTCCTGGTGTCACTCCAACAGCATTTGTCGGGCGCATGACGTCGTTATGGTGTGCAGAGTGGGCATGGCTGGCAACATCGGTAAGTGTGGTACTGGTCGCACAGCCCTAGTTAGAACCCTGCCCACCCGCACCTAATCTTTATACCCACCTGCTCCTGATATTTATGCCCACCTGCACCTGATATTTATACCCACCTGCACCTGATATTTATACCCACCTGCACCTGATATTTATACCCACCTGCACCTGATATTTATGCCCACCTGCATGATATTTATACCCACCTGCACCTGATATTTATACCCACCTGCATGATATTTATACCCACCTGCTCCTGATATTTATATCCACCTGCACCAGATATTTATGCCCACCTGCACCCGATATTTATACCCACCTGCTCCTAATATTTATACCCACCTGCACCTGATATTTGTACCCACCTGTACCTGATATTTATAACCACTCACACCTGACATTTATACCCACCTGCACCTGATATTTATACCGAACTGCACCTGATATTTATACCCACCTGCACCTGACATTTATACCCACCTGCACCTATTATTTATACCCACCTGCACCTGATATTTATACCCACCTGCTCCTGATATTTATACCCACCTGCACCTGATATTTGTACCCACCTGTACCTGATATTTATAACCACTCACACCTGACATTTATACCCACCTGCACCTGATATTTATACCGAACTGCACCTGATATTTATACCCACCTGCACCTGACATTTATACCCACCTGCACCTATTATTTATACCCACCTGCACCTGATATTTATACCCACCTGCACCTGATATTTATACCCAGCCGCACCTCATATTTATACCCACCCGCACCTGATATTTATACCCACCTGCACATATTATTTATACCCACCTGCACCTAATATTTAAACCCACCTGCACCTGATATACCCACCTGCACCTATTATTTATACCCACCTGTACCTGATATTTATACCCACCTGCACCTATTAATTATACCCACCTGCACCTAATATTTATACCCACCTGCACCTGATATTTATACCCACCTGCACCTATTATTTATACCCACTTGCACCTGATATTTATACCCACCTGCACCTGATATTTATACCCACCTGCACCTATTATTTATACCCACCTGCACCTGATATTTATACCCACCTGCACCTGATATTTATACCCACCTGCACCAGATATTTATACCCACTTGCACCTGATATTTATACCCACCTGCACCTGATATTTATACCCACCTGCATGATATTTATACCCACCTGCATCTGATATTTATACCCACCTGCTCCTGATATTTATACCCACCTGCTCCTGATATTTATACCCACCTGCACCTGATATTTATACCCACCTGCTCCTGATATTTATACCCACCTGCACCTAATATTTATACCCACCTGCACCTAATATTTATACCCACCTGCACCTGATATTTATACCCTCCTGCACCTAATATTTATACGCACCTGCACCTGCTGATATTTATACCCTCCTGCACCTGATATTTATACCCACCTGCACCTAATATTTATACCCACCTGCTCCTGATATTTATACCCACCTGCACCTAATATTTATAGCCACCTGCTCCTGATACTTATACCCACCTGCACCTGATATTTATACCCACCTGCACCTGATAGTTATACCCTCCTGCACCTGATATTTATACCCACCTGCACCTGATATTTATACCCACCTGCTCCTGATATTTATACCCACCTGCTCCTGATATTTATACCCACCTGCACCAGATATTTATACCCACCTGCATGATATTTATACCCACCTGCACCTAATATTTATACCCACCTGCACCTGATATTTATACCCACCTGCTCCTGATATTTATACCTACCTGCTCCTGATATTTATACCTCCCTGCTCCTGATATTTATACCTACCTGCACCTGATATTTATACCCACCTGCATCTCATATTTATACCCACCTGCTCCTGATATTTATACCCACCTGCACCTGATACTTATATCCACCTGCACCTGATATTTATACCCACCTGCACCTGATATTTATACCCACCTGCTCCTGATATTTTTTATACCCACCTGCTCCTGATATTTATACCCACCTGCACCAGATAATTATACCCACCTGCATGATATTTATACCCACCTGCTCCTTATATTTATACCCACCTGCACCTGATATTTATACCCACCTGCATGATATTTATACCCACCTGCACCTAATATTTATACCCACCTGCTCCTGATATTTATACCTACCTGCTCCTGATATTTATACCTACCTGCACCTGATATTTATACCCACCTGCATCTCATATTTATACCTTCCTGCTCCTGATATTTATACCCACCTGCTCCTGATATTTATACCCACCTGCACCTGATACTTATATCCACCTGCTCCTGATATTTATACCTACCTGCTCCTGATATTTATACCCACCTGCACCTGATACTTATATCCACCTGCTCCTGATATTTATACCCTCCTGCACCTAATATTTATAGTCATCTGGATCTTTCTTCGTGTTTTGGATCTGGATTGGTTTTGCCAAAACCACCCTTCCGTGTTTTGGGTTCTGGGTTTTGTGTTTTGGATCTGTATTTTTTTGAAAAAAAGCATAAAAACAGCTAAAATCACAGAATTTGTGGGTTTTTCTGCTCCTATGCTATTATTAACCTCAATAACCTTAGTTTCCACTCATTTCCAGTCTATTCTGAACACCTCACACCTCACACCTCACACTAGTGTTTTTTATCTCCAAAAGATTGCACTTAGGTAGCTGGATGACTATGCTAAGCGACAAGAGTGGGCGGCACAAACACGTGACCCATCTAGGAGTGACACTGCAGTGGCAGACAGGATGGCAGTTAGAAAAACTAGGCCCCAAACTGTACATAATGCAAAGAAAAAAAAGAGGTGCAAGATGGAATTGTCCTTGGGCCCTCCCACCCACCCTTATGTTGTATAAACAGGACATGCACACTTTAACAAACCAATCATTTCAGCGCCAGGGTCTGCCACACGACTGTGGCTGAAATGATTGGTTCGTTTGGGCCCCCACAAAACAAGCTGGCAATTAATCTGTCCCTGCACAAACTGGCTCTACGGAGGCAAGGTGTCATCCTCATCCTCCTCATCCACCAAATCCTTACCCTCTTCAGTGTGTACATCCTCATCCTCACAGAGTATTAATTCGTCCCCGCTGGAATCCACCACCACAGATCCCACTGTACGTTATGGAGGCTGGTCTCCCTGGAAGAGTTGATAATTCATTTTTATGAACATCATCTTCTCCACATTTTGTGGAAGCAACCTCCTACGCCTTTCGCTAACAAGGTTCCCGGCTGCACTAAACACTCTTTCGGAGTACACACTGGAGGGGGGGCAACTCAGGTAAAATAGAGCCAGTTTGTAGAGGGGCCTCAAAATTGCCTCTTTTTCCTGCCAGTACAGGTACGGACTGTCTGACATGCCTACTTGGATGCTGTCACCGATGTAATCCTCCACCATTCTGTCAATGGTGAAAGTATCATATGCAGTGACAGTAGACATGTCAGAAATTGTTGCCAGGTCCTTCAGTCCGGACCAGATGTCCAAACTTGGTCCTGCCTGCCCTGCATCACCGCCAACGGGTTGCTTAGGATACCTAAGTTTTTTCCTGGCAGCCCCAGTTGCGGGAGAAAATGAAGAAGGAGCTGTTGACGTGTCACGTTCCGCTTCAGCTGACAGTGTTTTCACCAGCAGGTCTTTGCACCTCTGCAGGCTTGTGTCGGCCGGAAAGAGAGACACCACATAGGCTTTAAACCTAGGATCGAGCACGGTGGCCAAAATGTAGTGGTCTGATTTCAACAGATTGACCACCCTGGAATCCTGGCAAAGCGAATGAAGGGCTTCCTCCACAAGTCCCACATGCTGAGCAGAATCGCTCCATCTTAGCTCCTCCTTCACTTTCTCCAGCTGCTTCTGCAAAAGCCTGATGAGGGGAATGACCTGACTCAAGCTGGCAGTGTCTGAACTGACTTCACGTGTGGCAAGTTCGAAGGGCTGGAGAACCTTGCACAACACAGAAATCATTCTCCACTGCGCTTGAGTCAGGTGCATACCCCCTCCTTTGCCTATGTCATAGGTGGATGTATAGGCTTGAATGGCCTTTTGCTGCTCCTCCATCCTCTGAAGCATATAGAGGGTTGAGTCCCACCGCGTCACAACCTCTTGCTTCAGGTGATGGCGGGGGAGGTTCAAGAGTGTTTGCTGGTGCTCCAATCTTTGGCACGCAGTCGCTGAATGGCGGGCCACCCAAAGCGTCTCCTGCACGCCCCTGACGCTTTTAGTAATTTCTGCACCACCAAGTTTATTGTGTGAGCAAAACATGGGACGTGCTGGAATTTGCCCAGATGTAATGCCCGCACAATATTGGTGGCATTGTCAGATATCACAAATCCCCAGGAGAGTCTAAGTGGGGCAAGCCACTGGGCGATGATTTCCCTCAGTTTCTCTAAGAGGTTGTCGGCGGTGTGCCTCTTACTGAAACCGGTGATACACAGCGTAGCCTGCCTTGGAACGAGCTGGCGTTTCTGAGATGCTGCTACTGGTGACGCTGCTGCTGTTGCTGCGTAAGGTGAAACATCTACCCAGTGGGCTGTCACAGTCATATAGTCCTTAGTCTGCCCTGTTCCACTTGTCCACATGTCCGTGTTTAAGTGGACATTGGGTACAACGGCATTTTTCAGGACACTGAGGACACTTTTTCTGACGTTTCTGTACAGTCTCGGTATCGCCTGCCTAGTGAAGTGGAATCTAGACGGGATTTGGAACCGGGGACACACTACCTCCATCAATTGTCTAAATCCGACTGCACTAATGGCGGATACCGGACGCACGTCTAACACCAACATAGCAGTCAAGGCCTCAGTTATACATTTTGCTTCAGGATGACTGCTGTCGTACTTCATCCTCCTCGCTAAGGACTGTTGGAGGGTCAGTTGTTTAGTAAAAGTAGTGGTGTTCCTACTTCCTCTCTGGGATGATGAACGACTCCCAGCAGCAGCAACAGCAGCAGCGGCAGCAGTAGGCGTAGCAATGCAGGATCCTCCAGAGGAATCCCGGATAGGAGAGTCAGTCATGCCAGTGACATGGCCTGCAGGACTACTTCCGATCCTGACTAAGGAGGAAATTGACGAGGAGGGAGTTGACGGTGTACTAAACACTCTTTCAGAGTACACACTGGAGGGGGGGCAACTCAGGTAAAATAGAGCCAGTTCGTACAGGGGCCTCCAAATTGCCTCTTTTTCCTGCCAGTACATGTACGGACTGTCTGACATGCCTACTTGGATGCTGTCACCGATGTAATCCTTTAACAGACAGACGCACGCTTGTCTCTGCTGCTTTGAGGATGCAGGTGCGGCTACAGCCCACACAATTCACAAAGACAGAAAAAAAAAGAAGAATATTTTTATTGTTTGTGTAGCACACTTTGAGGGTGTCACCACCCTTTAACAGACAGACGCACGCTTGTCGCTGCTGCTTTGAGGATGCAGGTGCGGCTACAGCCCACACAATTCACAAAGACAGAAAAAAAAAGAAGAATATTTTTATTGTTTGTGTAGCACACTTTGAGGGTGTCACCACCCTTTAACAGACAGATGCATGCTTGTCGCTGCTGCTTTGAGGATGCAGGTGGAATCTAGACGGGATTAGGAACCGGGGACACACTACCTCCATCAATTGTCTAAATCCCACTGCAGTAATGGCGGAAACCGGACACACGTCTAACACCAACATAGCAGTCAAGGCCTCAGTTATACGTTTTGCTTCAGGATGACTGCTGTCGTACTTCATCCTCCTCGCTATGGACTGTTGGAGGGTCAATTGTTTAGTAAAAGTAGTGATGTTCCTACTTCCTCTCTGGGATGATGAACAACTCCCAGCAGCAGCAACAGCACTAGGAGGAAGTGGTTCTTGATCTTTCCCTATTTTATTTTTATCGGAGAAAGTTTGGTCCTCCATTTATGTTATATTGATATATACGTGCGGCTAAGGCGCACACACACACAGAAAATAATTTATTTATTTTTGTTGGAGACTAGTGCACTTTGTGGGTTACACCACCCTTTAAGAAATGAGCCAGCCGGCCCTTTACTAATGGGACACAGGCGCACGCTTGGTGCTGCTCCTTTGTTGATGCACGTGCAGCCACAGTGCACACAATTCACAAACACAAAAAATATTTTTTTATTTTGTTTGGAGTGCACTTTGGGGGTTACAGCACCCGTTAATGGTCAAGCCAGCCGGCCCTTTACCTATGACACAGGCGCACACTTGGCGCTACTTTGTTGATGCACGTGCGGCTACTGCGCACACAATTCACAAACACAGAAAATATTGTTTTATTTTGTTTGGAGTGCACTTTGGGGGTTACAATACCCTTTAACGGTCAAGCCAGCTGGGCCTTTACCTATGAGACACAGGTGCACTCTTGGCGCTGCGCCTTTGTTGATGCACGTGCAGCTACTGCGCACACAATTCACAAACACAGAAAATATTTTTTTATTTGGTTTGGAGTGCACTTTGGGGGTTACAGCACCCTTTAACGGTCAAGCCAGCCGGCCCTTTACTTATGACACAGGCGCACGCTTGGCACTACTTTGTTGATGCACGTGCGGCTACTGCGCACACAATTCACAAACACAGAAAAAAATATTTATTTTTTTTGCACTTGATGGGAGCACCCCTGATGGACAGAGCACCCTCTGGACAACACTACAGCACCCCTTTAGGACTGGGACACTGCACAGTACTTTGGAGTGGACACAGTCCTTATGGACAACTGACTGTACAACACAGTCCAGCCAGCCCCTATGGACTTTGAAGGAGTGGACACAGCCCCTATGGACAACAGCAGCACAGCACAACACAGTCAGCCCCTATGGACTTTGGAGGAGTGGACACAGCCCCTATGAACAGCAGCACAGCGCAGCACAGCACAGCACAGCACAACACTACACTACACAGCCCAGCCAGCCCTAACTCCCACCCTCACTCTTCACTGTCCACAGCCGAGTGAGAAAATGGCGCCGACTTGGGAACCTTATATAGAATACAAAACCCACGAGACCCGGAAGGCGGGATGATGACGTTTTGCCTCGATTTCAGATACGAGTGAGGCAGGAAAGTTGAGCCTGACTCGGATCGGCCTCGGATCAGGGGGGCTCGGGGGGGTTCGGATTTCAGAAATCCGAACCCGCTCACCCCTAATTTATACCCACCTGCACCTAATATTTATACGCACCTGCACCTGAACAGGCTGGATGGGGATGGAAGGGGAGCTCTGCCATAGGTTGGGTAGAGTAAGTTGCGCTTGGGCAGAAATATACGAATATTAATGCTTTTTTGCCCATTTTTCCAACAACTACACCAGCTCCTCAGTATACATCAGTGACGTGGGTGATAGTATAGTAAGATGACTTTGTTGGGTCAGGTGTCACATTTTCTCATTGTCGCCACCGGATTTCCTATGCATCTGATGACACCATTATAGCGAGTTCGTGACACAGTATCCAGATAAAACCATCTCTATGGCTGATAGCTGTGCACACGGGTGTAAGCAGGGCCTCCGAGCGGGTCTCCCTCTCCTTGGGCCACAATGGGTTAGCACTGGCTGATGATGTGATCCCAGGCCATCTGCTCTGATGTTTACTCTCTGCATTCCAGCCCAGGGGTGGGGTGTAGAGATTAGGCCGCAGGAACCATGAAACATTTATTGCTGTGAAATTGGAGGAGCCGGTAACCTTGACTGGAGAAGAGAAAGACGATAAGGTCCTGGGCTGGGCCACCGGCAGGCCTGATTGGTGCCATTACATTTCACATCATGATGGGGAACTGATTAAACCAGTGCCAAAATGAGACAGCATGGTCCTAAAGTTAACGAGGGAAGTAATTCCCAGACAAGTGCCGTAATTGTCATAATGTTCTATGATTTCCAACAAATAAAACTACAACATACGAAACCTGCAGCCATCAGCGCTCTGAGAGGTCGCAATGAACCCAAAGCTCCAGAATTGCTCTGTGCGGGCGATGTAGGAGCAGCTCTCCGTTCCCTATAGGAACAGGCTCAGCATGGAAATACAATCACACTGGCTTATAGGGCTCAGACTGTGCTATTACTGACCCCTCCCAGTGACTTTCTGTCACCGCTTGTCTATGTGTTATTGCTGCATGTGTTATATATTGTATTATATATTGTGTTATTGCTGCATGTGTTATATATTGTGTTATATATTGTGTTATTGCTGCATGTGTTATATATTGTGTTATATATTGTGTTATTGCTGCATGTGTTATATATTGTGTTATATATTGTGTTATTGCCGCATGTATTATATATTGCTTTCTGCCAATTCTTTTAATTGGTATTGAAGAATGAAAATAAATAGTAATAAAGTATATCAGGATTATTCACATCTAGGCCCATTAAGAATACTACCCATTACTATACATCCATTGCATAATTACTATAATCAGACGGAATCGGTATGAGATCCCGGCAGTCGGGATCCCGGCTGTTAGTATCCTGATGCCGGAATCCTGAAAGGGTTAACATACCGACACTTGATGCTAACCCTCCCCCACTCCCTACCCTAACGCTAACCTCCCCCTTTGGTGCCTAACTCTAACCCTCCCCCATTAGTGCCTAACCCTCCCCCTAGTGCTTAACCCCTAAACCTACCCCCCCTAACACCCCAATACTTACATTCAGTATCCTGGTGGCCAGCGCCAGACTTCTGACCGGCGTCAGGATTGTGACACCGGTAATAGGAGCGTCAGCATCCAGGCCGCCGTGATGCCGAATGCATACGAGTCAGACGAAGTAGAAATGTATAGGTTTATATGCGTATGCAATGTCTATATTTACACAGATTGAGCGATTGTTAGCCATTGTGCATGTGTAAGTCACACTACGCATGCACAGCTTTTGAATTGCGATTACGCTCACACAGACGATCCAATCGCAAAGTGAGTGACAGGTAGTCAGCGTTTGAGGGAGGTAACGGGGGTGGCTAGAGGAATGCAGGCGTGTCAGTAGCATTTAAACGCAGTTTCATGGGCGTCCATAAATTAAGAGGCATCTGTGTGTCTGGGGACCGGCTGTGTGTGTGGCAGCAGGAGAGGCCTCTGTGTGTCTGGTGACCGGCTGTGTGTGTGGCAGCAGGAGAGCCCTCTGTGGGCTGGGGACTGGCTGTGTGTGTTGTGCAGCAGGAGAGCCCTCTGTGTGTCTGGTGACCGGCTGTGTGTGTGGCAGCAGGAGAGCCCTCTGTGTGTCTGGTGACCGGCTGTGTGCATGGCAGCAGGAGAGTCCTCTGTGTGTCTGGTGACCGGCTGTGTGTGTGGCAGCAGGAGAGCCCTCTGTGTGTCTGGTGACCGGCTGTGTGTGTGGCAGCAGGAGAGTCCTCTGTGTGTCTGGTGACCGGCTGTGTGTGTGGCAGCAGGAGAGCCCTCTGTGTGTCTGGTGACTGGCTGTGTCTGTGGCAGCAGGAGAGTCCTCTGTGTATCTAAAGACTGGCTGTGTCTGTGGCAGCAGGAGAGCCCTCTGTGTGTCTGGTGACCGGCTGTGTGTGTGTGGCAGCAGGAGAGCCCTCTGTGTGTCTGGTGACCGGCTGTGTGTGTGGCAGCAGGAGAGGCCTCTGTGTGTCTGGTGACCGGCTGTGTGTGTGGCTGCAGGAGAGCCCTCTGGGTGTCTGGTGACCGGCTGTGTGTGTGGGCAGCAGGAGAGCCCTCTGTGCGTCTGGGGACCGGCTGTGTGTGTGGCAGCAGGAGGAGATCCCTCTGTGTGTCTGGTGACAGGCTGTGTGTGTGGCAGCAGGAGAGCCCTCTGTGTGTCTGGTGACCGGCTGTGTGTGTGGGCAGCAGGAGAGCCCTCTGTGTGTGTGGTGACCGGCTGTGTGCATGGCAGCAGGAGAGCCCTCTGTGTGGCAGGTGACCGCTGTGACTGCGGTAGCAGGAGACGCCTCTGTGTGTCTGGGGACCGGCTGTGTGTGTGGCAGCAGGAGAGCCCTCTGTGTGTCTGGGGACCAGCTGTGTGTGTGGCAGCAGGAGAGCTCTCTGTGTGTCTGGTGACCGCTGTGTGTGTGGCAGCAGGAGAGCCCTCTGTGTGTCTGGGGACCAGTTGTGTGTGTGGCAGCAGGAGAGGCCTTTGTGTGTCTGGTGACCGGCTGTGTGTGCGGCATCAGGAGAGCTCTCTGTGTGTCTGGTGACCGGCTGTGTGTGTGGCAGCAGGAGAGGCCTCTGTGTGTCTGGTGACCGGCTGTGTGTGTGGCAGCAGGAGAGCCCTCTGTGTGTCTGGTGACCGGCTGTGTGTGTGGCAGCAGGAGAGCCCTCTGTGTGTCTGGTGACCGGCTGTGTGTGTGGCAGCAGGAGAGCCCTCTGTGTGTCTGGTGACCGGCTGTGTGTGTGGCAGCAGGAGAGCCCTCTGTGTGTCTGGTGACCGGCTGTGTGTGTGGCAGCAGGAGAGCCCTCTGTGTGTCTGGTGACCGGCTGTGTGTGTGGCAGCAGGAGAGCCCTCTGTGTGTCTGGTGACTGGCTGTGACTGCGGCAGCAGGAGAGACCTCTGTGTGTCTGGTGACCGGCTGTGTGTGTGGCAGCAGGAGAGCCCTCTGTGTATCTGGTGACCGCTGTGTGTGTGGCAGCAGGAGAGCCCTCTGTGTGTCTGGGGACCAGCTGTGTGTGTGGCAACAGGAGAGCTCTCTGTGTGTCTGGTGACCGCTGTGTGTGTGGCAGCAGGAGAGCCCTCTGTGTGTCTGGGGACCGGCTGTGTGTGTGGCAGCAGGAGAGCCCTCTGTGCGTCTGGTGACCGGCTGTGTGTGCGGCATCAGGAGAGCTCTCTGTGTGTCTGGTGACCGGCTGTGTGTGTGGCAGCAGGAGAGGCTTCTGTGTGTCTGGTGACCGGCTGTGTGTGTGGCAGCAGGAGAGGCCTCTGTGTGTCTGGTGACTGGCTGTGTGTGTGGCAGCAGGATAGGCCTCTTTGTGTCTGGGGACCGGCTGTGTGTGTGGCAACAGGAGAGCCCTCTGTGAGTCTGGGGACCTGCTGTGTGTGTGGCAGCAGGAGAGCCCTCTGTGTGTCTGGTGACCGGCTGTGTGTGTGGCAGCAGGAGAGGCTTCTGTTGTGTCTGGTGACCAGCTGTGACCGCGGCAGCAGGAGAGCCCTCTGTGTGTCTGGTGAACGGCTGTGTGTGTGGCAGCAGGAGAGCCCTCTGTGTGTCTGGGGACTGGCTGTGTGTGTGGCAGCAGGAGAGGCCTCTGTGTGTCTTGGGACCGGCTGTGTCTGTGGCAGCAGGAGAGGCCTCTGTGTGTCTGGGGACCGGCTGTGTCTGTGGAAGCAGGAGAGCCCTCTGTGTGTCTGGTGACCGGCTGTGTGTGTGGCAGCAGGAGAGCCCTCTGTGTATCTGGTGACCGGCTGTGTGTGTGGCAACAGGAGAGCCCTCTGTGTGGCTGGTGACCGGCTGTGTGTGTGGCAGCAGGAGAGCCCTCTGTGTGTCTGGGGACTGGCTGTGTGTGTGGCAGCAGGAGAGGCCTCTGTGTGTCTGGGGACCGGCTGTGTGTGTGGCAGCAGGAGAGCCCTCTGTGTGTCTGGTGACCAGCTGTGTGTGTGGCAGAAGGAGAGTCCTCTGTGTGGCTGGTGACCGGCTATGTGTGTGAGGCAGCAGGACAGCCCTCTGTGTGTCTGGGGACTGGCTGTGTGTGTGGCAGCTGGAGAGCTCTCTGTGTGTCTGGGGACCGGCTGTGTCTGTGGCAGCAGGAGAGGCCTCTGTGTGTCTGGTGACCGGCTGTGTGTGTGGCAGCAGGAGAGGCCTCTGTGTGTCTGGTGACCGGCTGTGTGTGTGGCAGCAGGAGAGCTCTCTGTGTGTCTGGTGAACTGCTGTGTGTGTGGCAGCAGGAGAGCCCTTTGTGTGTTTGGGGACCGGCTGTGTGGGTGGCATTAGGAGAGGCCTCTGTGTGTCTTGGGACCGGCTGTGTGTGTGGCAGCAGGAGAGGCCTCTGTGTGTCTGGGGACCGGCTGTGTCTGTGGCAGCAGGAGAGCTCTCTGTGTGGCTGGTGACCGGCTGTGTGTGTGGCAGCAGGAGAGCCCTCTGTGTGTCTGGGGACCGGCTGTGTCTGTGGCAGCAGTAGAGGCCTCTGTGTGTCTGGTGAATGGCTGTGTGTGTGGCAGCAGGAGATCCCTCTGTGTGTTTGGGGACCGGCTGTGTGTGTGGCAGCAGGAGAGGCCTCTGTGTGTCTTGGGACCGGCTGTGTCTGTGGCAGCAGGAGAGGCCTCTGTGTGTCTGGGGACCGGCTGTGTCTGTGGCAGCAGGAGAGCCCTCTGTGTGTCTGGTGACCGGCTGTGTGTGTGGCAGCAGGAGATCCCTCTGTGTATCTGGTGACCGGCTGTGTGTGTGGCAACAGGAGAGCCCTCTGTGTGGCTGGTGACCAGCTGTGTGTGTGGCAGCAGGAGAGCCCTCTGTGTGTCTGGGGACTGGCTGTGTGTGTGGCAGGAGGAGAGGCCTCTGTGTGTCTGGGGACCGGCTGTGTGTGTGGCAGCAGGAGAGCCCTCTGTGTGTCTGGTGACCAGCTGTGTGTGTGGCAGCAGGAGAGTCCTCTGTGTGGCTGGTGACCGGCTATGTGTGTGAGGCAGCAGGACAGCCCTCTGTGTGTCTGGGGACCGGCTGTGTGTGTGGCAGCAGGAAAGCTCTCTGTGTGTCTGGGGACTGGCTGTGTGTGTGGCAGCAGGAGAGGCCTCTGTGTGTCTGGCGACCGGCTGTGTGTGTTGCAGCAGGAGAGCTCTCTGTGTGGCTGGTGACTGGCTTTGTGTGTGGCAGCAGGAGAGCCCTCTGTGTGTCTGGTGACCGGCTGTGTCTGTGGCAGCAGGAGAGCTCTCTGTGTGTCTGGGGACCGGCTGTGTGTGTGGCAATAGGAGAGGCCTCTATGTGTCTGGTGACCGGCTGTGTGCCGCAGCAGGAAAGCCCTCTGTGTGTCTGGGGATGGGCTGTGTATGTGGCAGCAGGAGAGCCCTCTGTGTATCTGGTGACTGGCTGTGTGTGTGGCAGCAGGAGAGCCCTCTGTGTGTCTGGTGACCGGCTGTGTGTGCGGCATCAGGAGAGCTCTCTGTGTGTCTGGTGACCGGCTGTGTCTGTGGCAGCAGGAGAGCCCTCTGTGTGTCTGGTAACTGGCTGTGTCTGTGGCAGCAGGAGAGTCCTCTGTGTATCTAAAGACTGGCTGTGTCTGTGGCAGCAGGAGAGCCCTCTGTGTGTCTGGGGACCGGCTGTGTGTGTGGCAGCAGGAGAGCCCTCTGTGTGTCTGGTGACCGGCTGTGTGTGTGGCAGCAGGAGAGTCCTCTGTGTGTCTGGTGACCGGCTGTGTGTGGCTGCAGGAGAGCCCTCTGGGTGTCTGGTGACCGGCTGTGTGTGTGGGCAGCAGGAGAGCCCTCTGTGTGTCTGGGGACCGGCTGTGTGTGTGGCAGCAGGAGGAGATCCCTCTGTGTGTCTGGTGACCGGCTGTGTGTGTGGCAGCAGGAGAGCCCTCTGTGTGTCTGGTGACCGGCTGTGTGTGTGGGCAGCAGGAGAGCCCTCTGTGTGTGTGGTGACCGGCTGTGTGTGTGGCAGCAGGAGAGCCCTCTGTGTGGCAGGTGACCGCTGTGACTGTGGTAGCAGGAGACGCCTCTGTGTGTCTGGGGACCGGCTGAGTGTGTGGCAGCAGGAGAGCCCTCTGTGTGTCTGGGGACCGGCTGTGTGTGTGGCAGCAGGAGAGCTCTCTGTGTGTCTGGTGACCGCTGTGTGTGTGGCAGCAGGAGAGCCCTCTGTGTGTCTTGGGACCAGTTGTGTGTGTGGCAGCAGGAGAGGCCTTTGTGTGTCTTGTGACCGGCTGTGTGTGCGGCATCAGGAGAGCTCTCTGTGTGTCTGGTGACCGGCTGTGTGTGTGGCAGCAGGAGAGGCCTCTATGTGTCTGGTGACCGGCTCTGTGTGCGGCAGCAGGAGAGCACTCTGTGTGTCTGGTGACCAGCTTTGTGTGTGGCAGCAGGAGAGCCCTCTGTGTATCTGGTGACCGCTGTGAGTGTGGCAGCAGGAGAGCCCTCTGTGTGTCTGGGGACCAGCTGTATGTGTGGCAACAGGAGAGCTCTCTGTGTGTCTGGTGACCGCTGTGTGTGTGGCAGCAGGAGAGCCCTCTGTGTGTCTGGGGACCGGCTGTGAGTGTGGCAGCAGGAGAGCCCTCTGTGTGTCTGGTGACCGGCTGTGTGTGCGGCATCAGGAGAGCTCTCTCTGTGTCTGGTGACTGGCTGTGTGTGTGGCAGCAGGAGAGGCTTCTGTGTGTCTGGTGACCGGCTGTGTGTGTGGCAGCAGGAGAGGCCTCTGTGTGTCTGGTGACCGGCTGTGTGTGTGGCAGCAGGAGAGGCCTCTGTGTGTCTGGGGACCGGCTGTGTGTGTGGCAACAGGAGAGCCCTCTGTGTGTCTGGTGAACGGCTGTGTGTGTGGCAGCAGGAGAGCCCTCTGTGTGTCTGGGGACCGGCTGTGTTTGTGGCAGCAGGAGAGGCCTCTGTGTGTCTGGAGACCGGCTGTGTGTGTGGCAGCAGGAGAGGCCTCTGTGTGTCTGGTGACCGGCTGTGTGTGTGGCAGCAGGAGAGGCCTCTGTGTGTCTGGGGACCGGCTGTGTGTGTGGCAACAGGAGAGCCCTCTGTGTGTCTGGTGAACGGCTGTGTGTGTGGCAGCAGGAGAGCCCTCTGTGTGTCTGGGGACCGGCTGTGTGTGTGGCAGCAGGAGAGGCCTCTGTGTGTCTGGGGACTGGCTGTGTCTGTGGCAGCAGGAGAGTCCTCTGTGTGTCTGGTGACCAGCTGTGTGTGTGGCAGCAGGAGAGCCCTCTGTGTGTCTGGTGACCGGCTGTGTGTGTGGCAGCTGGAGAGCCCTCTGTGTATCTGGTGACCGCTGTGAGTGTGGCAGCAGGAGAGCCCTCTGTGTGTCTGGGGACCAGCTGTGTGTGTGGCAACAGGAGAGCTCTCTGTGTGTCTGGTGACCGCTGTTTGTGTGGCAGCAGGAGAGCCCTCTGTGTGTCTGGGGACCGGCTGTGAGTGTGGCAGCAGGAGAGCCCTCTGTGTGTCTGGTGACCGGCTGTGTGTGCGGCATCAGGAGAGCTCTCTGTGTGTCTGGTGACCGGCTGTGTGTGTGGCAGCAGGAGAGGCTTCTGTGTGTCTGGTGACCGGCTGTGTGTGTGGCAGCAGGAGAGGCCTCTGTGTGTCTGGTGACCGGCTGTGTGTGTGGCAGCAGGAGAGGCCTCTGTGTGTCTGGGGCGCGGCTGTGTGTGTGGCAACAGGAGAGCCCTCTGTGTGTCTGGTGACCGGCTGTGTGTGTGGCAGCAGGAGAGCCCTCTGTGTGTCTGGGGACCGGCTGTGTGTGTGGCAGCAGGAGAGGCCTCTGTGTGTCTGGGGACTGGCTGTGTCTGTGGCAGCAGGAGAGTCCTCTGTGTGTCTGGTGACCAGCTGTGTGTGTGGCAGCAGGAGAGCCCTCTGTGTGTCTGGTGACCGGCTGTGTGTGTGGCAGCTGGAGAGCCCTCTGTGTATCTGGTGACCGCTGTGAGTGTGGCAGCAGGAGAGCCCTCTGTGTGTCTGGGGACCAGCTGTGTGTGTGGCAACAGGAGAGCTCTCTGTGTGTCTGGTGACCGCTGTTTGTGTGGCAGCAGGAGAGCCCTCTGTGTGTCTGGGGACCGGCTGTGAGTGTGGCAGCAGGAGAGCCCTCTGTGTGTCTGGTGACCGGCTGTGTGTGCGGCATCAGGAGAGCTCTCTGTGTGTCTGGTGACCGGCTGTGTGTGTGGCAGCAGGAGAGGCTTCTGTGTGTCTGGTGACCGGCTGTGTGTGTGGCAGCAGGAGAGGCCTCTGTGTGTCTGGTGACCGGCTGTGTGTGTGGCAGCAGGAGAGGCCTCTGTGTGTCTGGGGCGCGGCTGTGTGTGTGGCAACAGGAGAGCCCTCTGTGTGTCTGGTGACCGGCTGTGTGTGTGGCAGCAGGAGAGCCCTCTGTGTGTCTGGGGACCGGCTGTGTGTGTGGCAGCAGGAGAGGCCTCTGTGTGTCTGGAGACCGGCTGTGTGTGTGGCAGCAGGAGAGCCCTCTGTGTGTCTGGGGACCGGCTGTGTCTGTGGCAGCAGGAGAGCCCTCTGTGTGTCTGGTGACCGGCTGTGTGTGTGGCAGCAGGAGAGCCCTCTGTGTATCTGGGGACCGGCTGTGTCTGTGGCAGCAGGAGAGCCCTCTGTGTGTCTGGTGACCGGCTGTGTGTGTGGCAGCAGGAGAGCCCTCTGTGTATCTGGTGACCGGCTGTGTGTGTGGCAACAGGAGAGCCCTCTGTGTGGCTGGTGACCGGCTGTGTGTGTGGCAGCAGGAGAGCCCTCTGTGTGTCTGGGGACTGGCTGTGTGTGTGGCAGCAGGAGAGGCCTCTGTGTGTCTGGGGACCGGCTGTGTGTGTGGCAGCAGGAGAGCCCTCTGTGTGTCTGGTAACTGGCTGTGTCTGTGGCAGCAGGAGAGTCCTCTGTGTATCTAAAGACTGGCTGTGTCTGTGGCAGCAGGAGAGCCCTCTGTGTGTCTGGGGACCGGCTGTGTGTGTGGCAGCAGGAGAGCCCTCTGTGTGTCTGCTGACCGGCTGTGTGTGTGGCAGCAGGAGAGTCCTCTGTGTGTCTGGTGACCGGCTGTGTGTGGCTGCAGGAGAGCCCTCTGGGTGTCTGGTGACCGGCTGTGTGTGTGGGCAGCAGGAGAGCCCTCTGTGTGTCTGGGGACCGGCTGTGTGTGTGGCAGCAGGAGGAGATCCCTCTGTGTGTCTGGTGACCGGCTGTGTGTGTGGCAGCAGGAGAGCCCTCTGTGTGTCTGGTGACCGGCTGTGTGTGTGGGCAGCAGGAGAGCCCTCTGTGTGTGTGGTGACCGGCTGTGTGTGTGGCAGCAGGAGAGCCCTCTGTGTGGCAGGTGACCGCTGTGACTGCGGTAGCAGGAGACGCCTCTGTGTGTCTGGGGACCGGCTGAGTGTGTGGCAGCAGGAGAGCCCTCTGTGTGTCTGGGGACCAGCTGTGTGTGTGGCAGCAGGAGAGCTCTCTGTGTGTCTGGTGACCGCTGTGTGTGAGGCAGCAGGAGAGCCCTCTGTGTGTCTTGGGACCAGTTGTGTGTGTGGCAGCAGGAGAGGCCTTTGTGTGTCTTGTGACCGGCTGTGTGTGCGGCATCAGGAGAGCTCTCTGTGTGTCTGGTGACCGGCTGTGTGTGTGGCAGCAGGAGAGGCCTCTGTGTGTCTGGTGACCGGCTCTGTGTGCGGCAGCAGGAGAGCACTCTGTGTGTCTGGTGACCAGCTTTGTGTGTGGCAGCAGGAGAGCCCTCTGTGTATCTGGTGACCGCTGTGAGTGTGGAAGCAGGAGAGCCCTCTGTGTGTCTGGGGACCAGCTGTGTGTGTGGCAACAGGAGAGCTCTCTGTGTGTCTGGTGACCGCTGTGTGTGTGGCAGCAGGAGAGCCCTCTGTGTGTCTGGGGACCGGCTGTGAGTGTGGCAGCAGGAGAGCCCTCTGTGTGTCTGGTGACCGGCTGTGTGTGCGGCATCAGGAGAGCTCTCTCTGTGTCTGGTGACCGGCTGTGTGTGTGGCAGCAGGAGAGGCTTCTGTGTGTCTGGTGACCGGCTGTGTGTGTGGCAGCAGGAGAGGCCTCTGTGTGTCTGGTGACCGGCTGTGTGTGTGGCAGCAGGAGAGGCCTCTGTGTGTCTGGGGACCGGCTGTGTGTGTGGCAACAGGAGAGCCCTCTGTGTGTCTGGTGAACGGCTGTGTGTGTGGCAGCAGGAGAGCCCTCTGTGTGTCTGGGGACCGGCTGTGTTTGTGGCAGCAGGAGAGGCCTCTGTGTGTCTGGAGACCGGCTGTGTGTGTGGCAGCAGGAGAGGCCTCTGTGTGTCTGGTGACCGGCTGTGTGTGTGGCAGCAGGAGAGGCCTCTGTGTGTCTGGGGACCGGCTGTGTGTGTGGCAACAGGAGAGCCCTCTGTGTGTCTGGTGAACGGCTGTGTGTGTGGCAGCAGGAGAGCCCTCTGTGTGTCTGGGGACCGGCTGTGTGTGTGGCAGCAGGAGAGGCCTCTGTGTGTCTGGGGACTGGCTGTGTCTGTGGCAGCAGGAGAGTCCTCTGTGTGTCTGGTGACCAGCTGTGTGTGTGGCAGCAGGAGAGCCCTCTGTGTGTCTGGTGACCGGCTGTGTGTGAGGCAGCTGGAGAGCCCTCTGTGTATCTGGTGACCGCTGTGAGTGTGGCAGCAGGAGAGCCCTCTGTGTGTCTGGGGACCAGCTGTGTCTGTGGCAACAGGAGAGCTCTCTGTGTGTCTGGTGACCGCTGTGTGTGTGGCAGCAGGAGAGTACTCTGTGTGTCTGGGGACCGGCTGTGAGTGTGGCAGCAGGAGAGCCCTCTGTGTGTCTGGTGACCGGCTGTGTGTGCGGCATCAGGAGAGCTCTCTGTGTGTCTGGTGACCGGCTGTGTGTGTGGCAGCAGGAGAGGCTTCTGTGTGTCTGGTGACCGGCTGTGTGTGTGGCAGCAGGAGAGGCCTCTGTGTGTCTGGTGACCGGCTGTGTGTGTGGCAGCAGGAGAGGCCTCTGTGTGTCTGGGGCGCGGCTGTGTGTGTGGCAACAGGAGAGCCCTCTGTGTGTCTGGTGACCGGCTGTGTGTGTAGCAGCAGGAGAGCCCTCTGTGTGTCTGGGGACCGGCTGTGTGTGTGGCAGCAGGAGAGGCCTCTGTGTGTCTGGAGACCGGCTGTGTGTGTGGCAGCAGGAGAGCCCTCTGTGTGTCTGGGGACCGGCTGTGTCTGTGGCAGCAGGAGAGCCCTCTGTGTGTCTGGTGACCGGCTGTGTGTGTGGCAGCAGGAGAGCCCTCTGTGTATCTGGGGACCGGCTGTGTCTGTGGCAGCAGGAGAGCCCTCTGTGTGTCTGGTGACCGGCTGTGTGTGTGGCAGCAGGAGAGCCCTCTGTGTATCTGGTGACCGGCTGTGTGTGTGGCAACAGGAGAGCCCTCTGTGTGGCTGGTGACCGGCTGTGTGTGTGGCAGCAGGAGAGCCCTCTGTGTGTCTGGGGACTGGCTGTGTGTGTGGCAGCAGGAGAGGCCTCTGTGTGTCTGGGGACCGGCTGTGTGTGTGGCAGCAGGAGAGCCCTCTGTGTGTCTGGTGACCAGCTGTGTGTGTGGCAGCAGGAGAGTCCTCTGTGTGGCTGGTGACCGGCTGTATGTGTGAGGCAGCAGGACAGCCCTCTGTGTGTCTGGGGACCGGCTGTGTGTGTGGCAGCAGGAGAGCTCTCTGTGTGTCTGGGGACCGGCTGTGTCTGTGGCAGCAGGAGAGGCCTCTGTGTGACTGGCGACTGGCTGTGTCTGTGGCAGTAGGAGAGGCCTCTGTGTGTCTGGTGACCGGCTGTGTGTGTGGCAGCAGGAGAGCTCTCTGTGTGTCTGGTGAACAGCTGTGTGTGTGGTAGCAGGAGAGCCCTCTGTGTGTCTGGGGACCGGCTGTGTCTGTGGCAGCAGTAGAGGCCTCTGTGTGTCTGGGGACCGGCTGTGTCTGTGGCAGCAGGAGAGCCCTCTGTGTGTCTGGGGACTGGCTGTGTGTGTGGCAGCAGGAGAGGCCTCTGTGTGTCTGGGGACCGGCTGTGTGTGTGGCAGCAGGAGAGCCCTCTGTGTGTCTGGTGACCAGCTGTGTGTGTGGCAGAAGGAGAGTCCTCTGTGTGGCTGGTGACTGGCTATGTGTGTGAGGCAGCAGGACAGCCCTCTGTGTGTCTGGGGACCGGCTGTGTGTGTGGCAGCAGGAGAGCTCTCTGTGTATCTGGGAACCAGCTGTGTCTGTGGCAGCAGGAGAGGCCTCTGTGTGTCTGGCGACCGGCTGTGTCTGTGGCAGCAGGAGAGGCCTCTGTGTGTCTGGTGACCGGCTGTGTGTGTGGCAGCAGGAGAGCTCTCTGTGTGTCTGGTGAACGGCTGTGTGTGTGGCAGCAGGAGAGCCCTTTGTGTGTCTGGGGACCGGCTGTGTGTGTGGCAGCAGGAGAGGCCTCTGTGTGTCTTGGGACCGGCTGTATGTGTGGCAGCAGGAGAGCTCTCTGTGTGGCTGGTGACCGGCTGTGTGTGTGGCAGCAGGAGAGCCCTCTGTGTGTCTGGGGACCGGCTGTGTCTGTGGCAGCAGTAGAGGCCTCTGTGTGTCTGGTGAACGGCTGTGTGTGTGGCAGCAGGAGAGCCCTCTGTGTGTTTGGGGACCGGCTGTGTGTGTGGCAGCTGGAGAGGCCTCTGTGTGTCTTGAGACCGGCTGTGTCTGTGGCAGCAGGAGAGGCCTCTGTGTGTCTGGGGACCGGCTGTGTCTGTGGCAGCAGGAGAGCCCTCTGTGTGTCTGGTGACCGGCTGTGTGTGTGGCAGCAGGAGATCCCTCTGTGTATCTGGTGACCGGCTGTGTGTGTGGCAACAGGAGAGCCCTCTGTGTGGCTGGTGACCGGCTGTGTGAGTGGCATCAGGAGAGCCCTCTGTGTGTCTGGGGACTGGCTGTGTGTGTGGCAGGAGGAGAGGCCTCTGTGTGTCTGGGGACCGGCTGTGTGTGTGGCAGCAGGAGAGCCCTCTGTGTGTCTGGTGACCGGCTGTGTGTGTGGCAGCAGGAGAGGCTTCTGTGTGTCTGGTGACCAGCTGTGTGTGTGGCAGCAGGAGAGGCCTCTGTGTGTCTGGTGACCGGCTGTTTGTGGCAGCAGGAGAACCCTCTGTGTGTCTGGTGACCGGCTGTGTGTGTGGCAGCAGGAGAGCCCTCTGTGTGTCTGGTGACCGGCTGTGTGTGTGGCAGCAGGAGAGGCTTCTGTGTGTCTGGTGACCGGCTGTGTGTGTGGCAGCAGGAGATGCCTCTGTGTGTCTGGTGACCGGCTGTGTGTGTGGCAGCAGGAGAGGCCTCTGTGTGTCTGGGGACCGGCTGTGTGTGCGGCATCAGGAGAGCTCTCTGTGTGTCTGGTGACCGGCTGTGTCTGTGGCAGCAGGAGAGCCCTCTGTGTGTCTGGTGACTGGCTGTGTCTGTGGCAGCAGGAGAGTCCTCTGTTTATCTAAAGACTGGCTGTGTCTGTGGCAGCAGGAGAGCCCTCTGTGTGTCTGGTGAACGGCTGTGTGTGTGGCAGCAGGAGAGCCCTCTGTGTGTCTGGTGACCGGCTGTGTGTGTGGCAGCAGGAGAGGCCTCTGTGCGTCTGGGGACCAGCTGTGTGTGTGGCAGCAGGAGGAGATCCCTCTGTTTGTCTGGTGACCGGCTGTGTGTGTGGCAGCAGGAGAGCCCTCTGTGTGTCTGGTGACCGGCTGTGTGTGTGGGCAGCAGGAGAGCCCTCTGTGTGTGTGGTGACCGGCTGTGTGCATGGCAGCAGGAGAGCCCTCTGTGTGGCAGGTGACCGCTGTGACTGCGGTAGCAGGAGACGCCTCTGTGTGTCTGGGGACCGGCTGTGTGTGTGGCAGCAGGAGAGCCCTCTGTGTGTCTGGGGACCAGCTGTGTGTGTGGCAGCAGGAGAGCTCTCTGTGTGTCTGGTGACCGCTGTGTGTGTGGCAGCAGGAGAGCCCTCTGTGTGTCTGGGGACCAGTTGTGTGTGTGTCAGCAGGTGAGGCCTTTGTGTGTCTGGTGACCGGCTGTGTGTGCGGCATCAGGAGAGCTCTCTGTGTGTCTGGTGACCGGCTGTGTGTGTGGCAGCAGGAGAGGCCTCTGTGTGTCTGGTGACCGGCTGTGTGTGGCAGCAGGAGAGCCCTCTGTGTGTCTGGTGACCGGCTGTGTGTGTGGCAGCAGGAGAGCCCTCTGTGTGTCTGGTGACCGGCTGTGTGTGTGGCAGCAGGAGAGCCCTCTGTGTGTCTGGTGACCGGCTGTGTGTGTGGCAGCAGGAGAGCCCTCTGTGTGTCTGGTGACCGGCTGTGTGTGTGGCAGCAGGAGAGCCCTCTGTGTGTCTGGTGACTGGCTGTGACTGCGGCAGCAGGAGAGACCTCTGTGTGTCTGGTGACCGGCTGTGTGTGTGGCAGCAGGAGAGCCCTCTGTGTATCTGGTGACCGCTGTGTGTGTGGCAGCAGGAGAGCCCTCTGTGTATCTGGTGACCGGCTGTGTGTGTGGCAACAGGAGAGCCCTCTGTGTGGCTGGTGACCGCTGTGTGTGTGGCAGCAGGAGAGCCCTCTGTGTGTCTGGGGACCGGCTGTGTGTGTGTGTGGCAGCAGGAGAGCCCTCTGTGCGTCTGGTGACCGGCTGTGTGTGCGGCATCAGGAGAGCTCTCTGTGTGTCTGGTGACCGGCTGTGTGTGTGGCAGCAGGAGAGGCTTCTGTGTGTCTGGTGACCGGCTGTGTGTGTGGCAGCAGGAGAGGCCTCTGTGTGTCTGGTGACTGGCTGTGTGTGTGGCAGCAGGAGAGGCCTCTTTGTGTCTGGGGACCGGCTGTGTGTGTGGCAGCAGGAGAGGCCTCTGTGTGTCTGGTGACCGGCTGTGTGTGTGGCAGCAGGAGAGGCCTCTGTGTGTCTGGTGACCGGCTGTGTGTGTGGCAGCAGGAGAGCTCTCTGTGTGTCTGGTGAACGGCTGTGTGTGTGGCAGCAGGAGATCCCCTTTGTGTGTTTGGGGACCGGCTGTGTGGGTGGCAGCAGGAGAGGCTTCTGTGTGTCTGGTGACCGGCTGTGTGTGTGGCAGCAGGAGAGGCCTCTGTGTGTCTGGTGACCGGCTGTTTGTGGCAGCAGGAGAGCCCTCTGTGTGTCTGGTGACCGGCTGTGTGTGTGGCAGCAGGAGAGCCCTCTGTGTGTCTGGTGACCGGCTGTGTGTGTGGCAGCAGGAGAGGCTTCTGTGTGTCTGGTGACCGGCTGTGTGTGTGGCAGCAGGAGATGCCTCTGTGTGTCTGGTGACCGGCTGTGTGTGTGGCAGCAGGAGAGGCCTCTGTGTGTCTGGGGACCGGCTGTGTGTGCGGCATCAGGAGAGCTCTCTGTGTGTCTGGTGACCGGCTGTGTCTGTGGCAGCAGGAGAGCCCTCTGTGTGTCTGGTGACTGGCTGTGTCTGTGGCAGCAGGAGAGTCCTCTGTTTATCTAAAGACTGGCTGTGTCTGTGGCAGCAGGAGAGCCCTCTGTGTGTCTGGTGAACGGCTGTGTGTGTGGCAGCAGGAGAGCCCTCTGTGTGTCTGGTGACTGGCTGTGTGTGTGGCAGCAGGAGAGGCCTCTGTGCGTCTGGGGACCAGCTGTGTGTGTGGCAGCAGGAGGAGATCCCTCTGTTTGTCTGGTGACCGACTGTGTGTGTGGCAGCAGGAGAGCCCTCTGTGTGTCTGGTGACCGGCTGTGTGTGTGGGCAGCAGGAGAGCCCTCTGTGTGTGTGGTGACCGGCTGTGTGCATGGCAGCAGGAGAGCCCTCTGTGTGGCAGGTGACCGCTGTGACTGCGGTAGCAGGAGACGCCTCTGTGTGTCTGGGGACCGGCTGTGTGTGTGGCAGCAGGAGAGCCCTCTGTGTGTCTGGGGACCAGCTGTGTGTGTGGCAGCAGGAGAGCTCTCTGTGTGTCTGGTGACCGCTGTGTGTGTGGCAGCAGGAGAGCCCTCTGTGTGTCTGGGGACCAGTTGTGTGTGTGGCAGCAGGAGAGGCCTTTGTGTGTCTGGTGACTGGCTGTGTGTGCGGCATCAGGAGAGCTCTCTGTGTGTCTGGTGACCGGCTGTGTGTGTGGCAGCAGGAGAGGCCTCTGTGTGTCTGGTGACCGGCTGTGTGTGGCAGCAGGAGAGCCCTCTGTGTGTCTGGTGACCGGCTGTGTGTGTGGCAGCAGGAGAGCCCTCTGTGTGTCTGGTGACCGGCTGTGTGTGTGGCAGCAGGAGAGCCCTCTGTGTGTCTGGTGACCGGCTGTGTGTGTGGCAGCAGGAGAGCCCTCTGTGTGTCTGGTGACCGGCTGTGTGTGTGGCAGCAGGAGAGCCCTCTGTGTGTCTGGTGACTGGCTGTGACTGCGGCAGCAGGAGAGACCTCTGTGTGTCTGGTGACCGGCTGTGTGTGTGGCAGCAGGAGAGCCCTCTGTGTATCTGGTGACCGCTGTGTGTGTGGCAGCAGGAGAGCCCTCTGTGTGTCTGGGGACCAGCTGTGTGTGTGGCAACAGGAGAGCTCTCTGTGTGTCTGGTGACCGCTGTGTGTGTGGCAGCAGGAGAGCCCTCTGTGTGTCTGGGGACCGGCTGTGTGTGTGGCAGCAGGAGAGCCCTCTGTGCGTCTGGTGACCGGCTGTGTGTGCGGCATCAGGAGAGCTCTCTGTGTGTCTGGTGACCGGCTGTGTGTGTGGCAGCAGGAGAGGCTTCTGTGTGTCTGGTGACCGGCTGTGTGTGTGGCAGCAGGAGAGGCCTCTGTGTGTCTGGTGACTGGCTGTGTGTGTGGCAGCAGGAGAGGCCTCTTTGTGTCTGGGGACCGGCTGTGTGTGTGGCAACAGGAGAGCCCTCTGTGAGTCTGGGGACCTGCTGTGTGTGTGGCAGCAGGAGAGCCCTCTGTGTGTCTGGTGACCGGCTGTGTGTGTGGCAGCAGGAGAGGCTTCTGTTGTGTCTGGTGACCAGCTGTGACCGCGGCAGCAGGAGAGCCCTCTGTGTGTCTGGTGACCGGCTGTGTTTGTGACAGCAGGAGAGCCCTCTGTGTGGCTGGTGACCGGCTGTGTGTGTGGCAGCAGGAGAGCCCTCTGTGTGTCTGGGGACCATCTGTGTCTGTGGCAGCAGTAGAGGCCTCTGTGTGTCTGGTGAACGGCTGTGTGTGTGGCAGCAGGAGAGCCCTCTGTGTGTCTGGGGACCGGCTGTGTGTGTGGCAGCAGGAGAGGCCTCTGTGTGTCTTGGAACTGGCTGTGTCTGTGGCAGCAGGAGAGGCCTCTGTGTGTCTGGGGACCGGCTGTGTCTGTGGAAGCAGGAGAGCCCTCTGTGTGTCTGGTGACCGGCTGTGTGTGTGGCAGCAGGAGAGCCCTCTGTGTATCTGGTGACCGGCTGTGTGTGTGGCAACAGGAGAGCCCTCTGTGTGGCTGGTGACCGGCTGTGTGTGTGGCAGCAGGAGAGCCCTCTGTGTGTCTGGGGACTGGCTGTGTGTGTGGCCGCAGGAGAGGCCTCTGTGTGTCTGGTGACCAGCTGTGTGTGTGGCAGAAGGAGAGTCCTCTGTGTGGCTGGTGACCGGCTATGTGTGTGAGGCAGCAGGACAGCCCTCTGTGTGTCTGGGGACTGGCTGTGTGTGTGGCAGCTGGAGAGCTCTCTGTGTGTCTGGGGACCGGCTGTGTCTGTGGCAGCAGGAGAGGCCTCTGTGTGTCTGGTGACCGGCTGTGTGTGTGGCAGAAGGAGAGTCCTCTGTGTGGCTGGTGACCGGCTATGTGTGTGAGGCAGCAGGACAGCCCTCTGTGTGTCTGGGGACTGGCTGTGTGTGTGGCAGCTGGAGAGCTCTCTGTGTGTCTGGGGACCGGCTGTGTCTGTGGCAGCAGGAGAGGCCTCTGTGTGTCTGGTGACCGGCTGTGTGTGTGGCAGCAGGAGAGGCCTCTGTGTGTCTGGTGACCGGCTGTGTGTGTGGCAGCAGGAGAGCTCTCTGTGTGTCTGGTGAACGGCTGTGTGTGTGGCAGCAGGAGAGCCCTTTGTGTGTTTGGGGACCGGCTGTGTGGGTGGCAGCAGGAGAGGCCTCTGTGTGTCTTGGGACCGGCTGTGTGTGTGGCAGCAGGAGAGGCCTCTGTGTGTCTGGGGACCGGCTGTGTCTGTGGCAGCAGGAGAGCTCTCTGTGTGGCTGGTGACCGGCTGTGTGTGTGGCAGCAGGAGAGCCCTCTGTGTGTCTGGGGACCGGCTGTGTCTGTGGCAGCAGTAGAGGCCTCTGTGTGTCTGGTGAATGGCTGTGTGTGTGGCAGCAGGAGATCCCTCTGTGTGTCTGGGGACCGGCTGTGTCTGTGGCAGCAGGAGAGCCCTCTGTGTGTCTGGTGACCGGCTGTGTGTGTGGCAGCAGGAGATCCCTCTGTGTATCTGGTGACCGGCTGTGTGTGTGGCAACAGGAGAGCCCTCTGTGTGGCTGGTGACCAGCTGTGTGTGTGGCAGCAGGAGAGCCCTCTGTGTGTCTGGAGACTGGCTGTGTGTGTGGCAGGAGGAGAGGCCTCTGTGTGTCTGGGGACCGGCTGTGTGTGTGGCAGCAGGAGAGCCCTCTGTGTGTCTGGTGACCAGCTGTGTGTGTGGCAGCAGGAGAGTCCTCTGTGTGGCTGGTGACCGGCTATGTGTGTGAGGCAGCAGGACAGCCCTCTGTGTGTCTGGGGACCGGCTGTGTGTGTGGCAGCAGGAAAGCTCTCTGTGTGTCTGGGGACTGGCTGTGTGTGTGGCAGCAGGAGAGGCCTCTGTGTGTCTGGCGACCGGCTGTGTGTGTTGCAGCAGGAGAGCTCTCTGTGTGGCTGGTGACTGGCTTTGTGTGTGGCAGCAGGAGAGCCCTCTGTGTGTCTGGTGACCGGCTGTGTCTGTGGCAGCAGGAGAGCTCTCTGTGTGTCTGGGGACCGGCTGTGTGTGTGGCAATAGGAGAGGCCTCTATGTGTCTGGTGACCGGCTGTGTGCCGCAGCAGGAAAGCCCTCTGTGTGTCTGGGGATGGGCTGTGTATGTGGCAGCAGGAGAGCCCTCTGTGTATCTGGTGACTGGCTGTGTGTGTGGCAGCAGGAGAGCCCTCTGTGTGTCTGGTGACCGGCTGTGTGTGTGGCAGCAGGAGAGCCCTCTGTGTGGCAGGTGACCGCTGTGACTGCGGTAGCAGGAGACGCCTCTGTGTGTCTGGGGACCGGCTGAGTGTGTGGCAGCAGGAGAGCCCTCTGTGTGTCTGGGGACCAGCTGTGTGTGTGGCAGCAGGAGAGCTCTCTGTGTGTCTGGTGACCGCTGTGTGTGTGGCAGCAGGAGAGCCCTCTGTGTGTCTTGGGACCAGTTGTGTGTGTGGCAGCAGGAGAGGCCTTTGTGTGTCTTGTGACCGGCTGTGTGTGCGGCATCAGGAGAGCTCTCTGTGTGTCTGGTGACCGGCTGTGTGTGTGGCAGCAGGAGAGGCCTCTGTGTGTCTGGTGAACGGCTCTGTGTGCGGCAGCAGGAGAGCACTCTGTGTGTCTGGTGACCAGCTTTGTGTGTGGCAGCAGGAGAGCCCTCTGTGTATCTGGTGACCGCTGTGAGTGTGGCAGCAGGAGAGCCCTCTGTGTGTCTGGGGACCAGCTGTGTGTGTGGCAACAGGAGAGCTCTCTGTGTGTCTGGTGACCGCTGTGTGTGTGGCAGCAGGAGAGCCCTCTGTGTGTCTGGGGACCGGCTGTGAGTGTGGCAGCAGGAGAGCCCTCTGTGTGTCTGGTGACCGGCTGTGTGTGCGGCATCAGGAGAGCTCTCTCTGTGTCTGGTGACCGGCTGTGTGTGTGGCAGCAGGAGAGGCTTCTGTGTGTCTGGTGACCGGCTGTGTGTGTGGCAGCAGGAGAGGCCTCTGTGTGTCTGGTGACCGGCTGTGTGTGTGGCAGCAGGAGAGGCCTCTGTGTGTCTGGGGACCGGCTGTGTGTGTGGCAACAGGAGAGCCCTCTGTGTGTCTGGTGAACGGCTGTGTGTGTGGCAGCAGGAGAGCCCTCTGTGTGTCTGGGGACCGGCTGTGTTTGTGGCAGCAGGAGAGGCCTCTGTGTGTCTGGAGACCGGCTGTGTGTGTGGCAGCAGGAGAGGCCTCTGTGTGTCTGGTGACCGGCTGTGTGTGTGGCAGCAGGAGAGGCCTCTGTGTGTCTGGGGACCGGCTGTGTGTGTGGCAACAGGAGAGCCCTCTGTGTGTCTGGTGAACGGCTGTGTGTGTGGCAGCAGGAGAGCCCTCTGTGTGTCTGGGGACCGGCTGTGTGTGTGGCAGCAGGAGAGGCCTCTGTGTGTCTAGGGACAGGCTGTGTCTGTGGCAGCAGGAGAGTCCTCTGTGTGTCTGGTGACCAGCTGTGTGTGTGGCAGCAGGAGAGCCCTCTGTGTGTCTGGTGACCGGCTGTGTGTGTGGCAGCTGGAGAGCCCTCTGTGTATCTGGTGACCGCTGTGAGTGTGGCAGCAGGAGAGCCCTCTGTGTGTCTGGGGACCAGCTGTGTGTGTGGCAACAGGAGAGCTCTCTGTGTGTCTGGTGACCGCTGTGTGTGTGGCAGCAGGAGAGCCCTCTGTGTGTCTGGGGACCGGCTGTGAGTGTGGTGCAGGAGAGCCCTCTGTGTGTCTGGTGACCGGCTGTGTGTGCGGCATCAGGAGAGCTCTCTGTGTGTCTGGTGACCGGCTGTGTGTGTGGCAGCAGGAGAGGCTTCTGTGTGTCTGGTGACCGGCTGTGTGTGTGGCAGCAGGAGAGGCCTCTGTGTGTCTGGTGACCGGCTGTGTTTGTGGCAGCAGGAGAGGCCTCTGTGTGTCTGGGGCGCGGCTGTGTGTGTGGCAACAGGAGAGCCCTCTGTGTGTCTGGTGACCGGCTGTGTGTGTGGCAGCAGGAGAGCCCTCTGTGTGTCTGGGGACCGGCTGTGTGTGTGGCAGCAGGAGAGCCCTCTGTGTGTCTGGGGACCGGCTGTGTCTGTGGCAGCAGGAGAGCCCTCTGTGTGTCTGGTGACCGGCTGTGTGTGTGGCAGCAGGAGAGCCCTCTGTGTATCTGGGGACCGGCTGTGTCTGTGGCAGCAGGAGAGCCCTCTGTGTGTCTGGTGACCGGCTGTGTGTGTGGCAGCAGGAGATCCCTCTGTGTATCTGGTGACCGGCTGTGTGTGTGGCAACAGGAGAGCCCTCTGTGTGACTGGTGACCGGCTGTGTGTGTGGCAGCAGGAGAGCCCTCTGTGTGTCTGGGGACTGGCTGTGTGTGTGGCAGCAGGAGAGGCCTCTGTGTGTCTGGGGACCGGCTTTGTGTGTGGCAGCAGGAGAGCCCTCTGTGTGTCTGGTGACCAGCTGTGTGTGTGGCAGCAGGAGAGTCCTCTGTGTGGCTGGTGACCGGCTGTGTGTGTGAGGCAGCAGGACAGCCCTCTGTGTGTCTGGGGACCGGCTGTGTGTGTGGCAGCAGGAGAGCTCTCTGTGTGTCTGGGGACCGGCTGTGTCTGTGGCAGCAGGAGAGGCCTCTGTGTGACTGGCGAATGGCTGTGTCTGTGGCAGTAGGAGAGGCCTGTGTGTCTGGTGACCGGCTGTGTGTGTGGCAGCAGGAGAGCTCTCTGTGTGTCTGGTGAATGGCTGTGTGTGTGGTAGCAGGAGAGCCCTCTGTGTGTCTGGGGACCGGCTGTGTCTGTGGCAGCAGTAGAGGCCTCTGTGTGTCTGGGGACCGGCTGTGTCTGTGGCAGCAGGAGAGCCCTCTGTGTGTCTGGGGACTGGCTGTGTGTGTGGCAGCAGGAGAGGCCTCTGTGTGTCTGGGGACCGGCTGTGTGTGTGGCAGCAGGAGAGCCCTCTGTGTGTCTGGTGACCAGCTGTGTGTGTGGCAGCAGGAGAGCCCTCTGTGTGTCTGGTGACCAGCTGTGTGTGAGGCAGCAGGACAGCCCTCTGTGTGTCTGGGGACCGGCTGTGTGTGTGGCAGCAGGAGAGCTCTCTGTGTGTCTGGGAACCAGCTGTGTCTGTGGCAGCAGGAGAGGCCTCTGTGTGTCTGGCGACCGGCTGTGTCTGTGGCAGCAGGAGAGGCCTCTGTGTGTCTGGTGATCGGCTGTGTGTGTGGCAGCAGGAGAGCCCTCTGTGAGTCTGGGGACCGGCTGTGTCTGTGGCAGCAGTAGAGGCCTCTGTGTGTCTGGTGAACGGCTGTGTGTGTGGCAGCAGGAGAGCCCTCTGTGTGTTTGGGGACCGGCTGTGTGTGTGGCAGCTGGAGAGGCCTCTGTGTGTCTTGAGACCGGCTGTGTCTGTGGCAGCAGGAGAGGCCTCTGTGTGTCTGGGGACCGGCTGTGTCTGTGGCAGCAGGAGAGCCCTCTGTGTGTCTGGTGACCGGCTGTGTGTGTGGCAGCAGGAGATCCCTCTGTGTATCTGGTGACCGGCTGTGTGTGTGGCAACAGGAGAGCCCTCTGTGTGGCTGGTGACCGGCTGTGTGTGTGGCATCAGGAGAGCCCTCTGTGTGTCTGGGGACTGGCTGTGTGTGTGGCAGGAGAGGCCTCTGTGTGTCTGGGGACCGGCTGTGTGTGTGGCAGCAGGAGAGCCCTCTGTGTGTCTGGTGACCAGCTGTGTGTGTGGCAGCAGGAGAGTCCTCTGTGTGGCTGGTGACAGGCTATGTGTGTGAGGCAGGAGGACAGCCCTCTGTGTGTCTGGGGACCGGCTGTGTGTGTGGCAGCAGGAGAGCTCTCTGTGTGTCTGGGGACCGGCTGTGTGTGTGGCAGCAGGAGAGGCCTCTGTGTGTCTGGCGACCGGCTGTGTGTGTGGCAGCAGGAGAGCTCTCTGTGTGGCTGGTGACTGGCTTTGTGTGTGGCAGCAGGAGAGCCCTCTGTGTGTCTGGTGACCGGCTGTGTCTGTGGCAGCAGGAGAGCTCTCTGTGTGTCTGGGGACCGGCTGTGTGTGTAGCAGTAGGAAAGGCCTCTATGTGTCTGGTGACCAGCTGTGTGCCGCAGCAGGAGAGCCCTCTGTGTGTCTGGGGACCAGCTGTGTGTGTGGGCAGCAGGAGAGCCCTCTGTGTGTGTGGTGACCGGCTGTGTGTGTGGCAGCAGGAGAGCCCTCTGTGTGGCAGGTGACCGCTGTGACTGCGGTAGCAGGAGACGCCTCTGTGTGTCTGGGGACCGGCTGTGTGTGTGGCAGCAGGAGAGCCCTCTGTGTGTCTTGGGACCAGTTGTGTGTGTGGCAGCAGGAGAGGCCTTTGTGTGTCTGGTGACCGGCTGTGTGTGGCAGCAGGAGAGCCCTCTGTTTGTCTGGTGACCGGCTGTGTGTGTGGCAGCAGGAGAGCCCTCTGTGTGTCTGGTGACCGGCTGTGTGTGTGGCAGCAGGAGAGCCCTCTGTGTGTCTGGTGACCAGCTGTGTGTGTGGCAGCAGGAGAGCCCTCTGTGTGTCTGGTGACTGGCTGTGACTGCGGCAGCAGGAGAGACCTCTGTGTGTCTGGTGACCGGCTGTGTGTGCGGCAGCAGGAGAGGCCTCTGTGTGTCTGGTGACCGGCTCTGTGTGCGGCAGCAGGAGAGCCCTCTGTGTGTCTGGTGACCAGCTGTGTGTGTGGCAGCAGGAGAGCCCTCTGTGTGTCTGGGGACCAGGTGTGTGTGTGGCAGCAGGAGAGGCCTCTGTGTGTCTGGGGACCGGCTGTGTCTGTGGCAGCAGGAGAGTCCTCTGTGTGTCTGGTGACCAGCTGTGTGTGTGGCAGCAGGAGAGCCCTCTGTGTGTCTGGTGACCGGCTGTGTGTGTGGCAGCAGGAGAGCCCTCTGTGTATCTGGTGACCGCTGTGTGTGTGTCAGCAGGAGAGCCCTCTGTGTGTCTGGGTACCGGCTGTGTGTGTGGTAACAGGAGAGCTCTCTGTGTGTCTGGTGACCGCTGTGTGTGTGGCAGCAGGAGAGCCCTCTGTGTGTCTGGGGACCGGCTGTGAGTGTGGCAGCAGGAGAGCCCTCTGTGTGTCTGGGGACCGGCTGTGTGTGTGGCAACAGGAGAGCTCTCTGTGTGTCTGTGGACCGGCTGTGAGTGTGGCAGCAGGAGAGCCCTCTGTGTGTCTGGTGACCGGCTGTGTGTGCGGCATCAGGAGAGCTCTCTGTGTGTCTGGTGACCGGCTGTGTGTGTGGCAGCAGGAGAGCTCTCTGTGTGTCTGGTGAACGGCTGTGTGTGTGGCAGCAGGAGAGCCCTCTGTGTGTCTGTGGACCGGCTGTGTGTGTGGCAGCAGGAGAGGCCTCTGTGTGTCTTGGGACCGGCTGTGTTTGTGGCAGCAGGAGAGCTCTCTGTGTGGCTGGTGACCGGCTGTGTGTGTGGCAGCAGGAGAGCCCTCTGTGTGTGTGTCTGGGGACCGGCTGTGTCTGTGGCAGCAGTAGAGGCCTCTGTGTGTCTGGTGAACGGCTGTGTGTGTGGCAGCAGGAGAGCCCTCTGTGTGTTTGGGGACCGGCTGTGTGTGTGGCAGCAGGAGAGCCCTCTCTGTGTCTTGGGACTGGCTGTGTGTGTGGCAGCAGGAGAGGCCTCTGTGTGTCTGGGGACCGGCTGTGTGTGTGGCAGCAGGAGGAGCCCTCTGTGTGTCTGGTGACCAGCTGTGTGTGTGGCAGCAGGAGAGTCCTCTGTGTGGCTGGTGACCAGCTATGTGTGTGAGGCAGCAGGACAGCCCTCTGTGTGTCTGGGGACCAGCTGTGTGTGTGGCAGCAGGAGAGCTCTCTGTGTGTCTGGGGACCGGCTCTGTGTGTGGCAGCAGGAGAGGCCTCTGTGTGTCTGGCGACCGGCTGTGTGTGTGGCAGCAGGAGAGCTCTCTGTGTGTCTGTTGACCGGCTTTGTCTGTGGCAGCAGGAGAGCTCTCTGTGTGTCTGGGGACCGGCTGTGTGTGTGGCAGTAGGAGAGGCCTCTGTGTGTCTGGTGACCGGCTGTGTGCAGCAGCAGGAGAGCCCTCTGTGTGTCTGGGGACGGGCTGTGTGTGTGGCAGCAGGAGAGCTCTCTGTGTGGCTGGTGACTGGCTTTGTGTGTGGCAGCAGGAGAGCCCTCTGTGTGTTTGGTGACCAGCTTTGTCTGTGGCAGCAGGAGAGCTCTCTGTGTGTCTGGGGACCGGCTGTGTGTGTGGCAGTAGGAGAGTCCTCTGTGTGTCTGGTGACCGGCTGTGTGCAGCAGCAGGAGAGCCCTCTGTGTGTCTGGGGACGGGCTGTGCATGTGGCAGCAGGAGAGCTCTCTGTGTGTCTGGGGACCGGCTGTGTGTGTGGCAGTAGGAGAGGCCTCTGTGTGTCTGGGGACGGGCTGTGTATGTGGCAGCAGGAGAGCTCTCTGTGTGTCTGGGGACCGGCTGTGTGTGTGGCAGTAGGAGAGGCCTCTGTGTGTCTGGTGACCGGCTGTGTGCAGCAGCAGGAGAGCCCTCTGTGTATCTGGTGACTGGCTGTGTGTGTGGCAGCAGGAGAGCCCTCTGTGTGTCTGGTGACCGGCTGTGTGTTCGGCAGCAGGAGGGCCCTCTGTGTCTCTGGTGACCGGCTGTGTGTGCGGCAGCAGGAGAGCCCTCTGTGTGTCTGGTGACCGGCTGTGTGTGTGGCAGCAGGAGAGCCCTCTGTGTGTCTGGTGACCGGCTGTGTGTGTGGCAGCAGGAGAGGCCTCTGTGTGTCTGGTGAATGGCTGTGTGTGGGCAGCAGGATAGCCATCTGTGTGGCTGGTGACCGGCTGTGTGTGCGGCAGCAGGAGAGCATTCTGTGTGTCTGGTGACCGGCTGTGTGTGTGGCAGCAGGAGAGCCCTCTGTGTGTCTGGTGACCGGCTGTGTGTGTGGCAGGAGGAGAGCCCTCTGTGTATCTGGTGACCGCTGTGTGTGTGGCAGCAGGAGAGCCCTCTGTGTGTCTGGTGACCGGCTGTGTGTGTGGCAGCAGGAGAGCCCTCTGTGTGTCTGGTGACTGGCTGTGACTGCGGCAGCAGGAGAGACCTCTGTGTGTCTGGTGACCGGCTGTGTGTGCGGCAGCAGGAGAGGCCTCTGTGTGTCTGGTGACCGGCTCTGTGTGCGGCAGCAGGAGAGCCCTCTGTGTGTCTGGTGACCGGCTGTGTGTGTGGCAGCAGGAGAGCCCTCTGTGTGTCTGGGGACAAGGTGTGTGTGTGGCAGCTGGAGAGGCCTCTGTGTGTCTGGGGACCGGCTGTGTGTGTGGCAGCAGGAGAGCCCTCTGTGTGTCTGGTGACCGGCTGTGTGTGTGGCAGCAGGAGAGCCCTCTGTGTATCTGGTGACCGCTGTGTGTGTGGCAGCAGGAGAGCCCTCTGTGTGTCTGGGGAACAGCTGTGTGTGTGGCAGCAGGAGAGCCCTCTGTGTGTCTGGGGACCGGCTGTGTGTGTGGCAGCAGGAGAGGCCTCTGTGTGTCTTGGGACCGGCTGTGTCTGTGGCAGCAGGAGAGGCCTCTGTGTGTCTGGGGACCGGCTGTGTCTGTGGCAGCAGGAGAGCCCTCTGTGTATCTGGTGACCGGCTGTGTGTGTGGCAACAGGAGAGCCCTCTGTGTGGCTGGTGACCGGCTGTGTGTGTGGCAGCAGGAGAGCCCTCTGTGTGTCTGGGGACTGGCTGTGTGTGTGGCAGCAGGAGAGGCCTCTGTGTGTCTGGGGACCGGCTGTGTGTGTGGCAGCAGGAGAGCCCTCTGTGTGTCTGGTGACCAGCTGTGTTTGTGGCAGAAGGAGAGTCCTCTGTGTGGCTGGTGACCGGCTATGTGTGTGAGGCAGCAGGACAGCCCTCTGTGTGTCTGGGGACCGGCTGTGTGTGTGGCAGCAGGAGAGCTCTCTGTGTGTCTGGGGACCGGCTGTGTCTGTGGCAGCAGGAGAGGCCTCTGTGTGTCTGGCGACCGGCTGTGTCTGTGGCAGCAGGAGAGGCCTCTGTGTGTCTGGTGACCGGCCGTGTGTGTGGCAGCAGGAGAGCTCTCTGTGTGTTTGGTGAACGGCTGTGTGTGTGGCAGCAGGAGAGCCCTCTGTGTGTCTGGGGACCGGCTGTGTGTGTGGCAGCAGGAGAGGCCTCTGTGTGTCTTGGGACCGGCTGTGTGTGTGGCAGCAGGAGAGCTCTCTGTGTGGCTGGTGACCGGCTGTGTGTGTGGCAGCAGGAGAGCCCTCTGTGTGTCTGGGGACCGGCTGTGTCTGTGGCAGCAGTAGAGGCCTCTGTGTGTCTGGTGAATGGCTGTGTGTGTGGCAGCAGGAGAGCCCTCTGTGTGTTTGGGGACCGGCTGTGTCTGTGGCAGCAGGAGAGGCCTCTGTGTGTCTGGGGACCGGCTGTGTCTGTGGCAGCAGGAGAGGCCTCTGTGTGTCTGGGGACCAGCTGTGTCTGTTGCAGCAGGAGAGCCCTCTGTGTGTCTGGTGACCGGCTGTGTGTGTGGCAGCAGGAGATCCCTCTGTGTATCTGGTGACCGGCTGTGTGTGTGGCAACAGGAGAGCCCTCTGTGTGGCTGGTGACCGGCTGTGTGTGTGGCAGCAGGAGAGCCCTCTGTGTGTCTAGGGACTGGCTGTGTGTGTGGCAGGAGGAGAGGCTTCTGTGTGTCTGGGGACCGGCTGTGTGTGTGGCAGCAGGAGAGCCCTCTGTGTGTCTGGTGACCAGCTGTGTGTGTGGCAGCAGGAGAGTCCTCTGTGTGGCTGGTGACCGGCTATGTGTGTGAGGCAGCAGGACAGCCCTCTGTGTGTCTGGGGACCGGCTGTGTGTGTGGCAGCAGGAGAGCTCTCTGTGTGTCATGGGACCGGCTGTGTGTGTGGCAGCAGGAGAGGCCTCTGTGTGTCTGGCGACCGGCTGTGTGTGTGGCAGCAGGAGAGCTCTCTGTGTGGCTGGTGACTGGCTTTGTGTGTGGCAGCAGGAGAGCCCTCTGTGTGTCTGGTGACCGGCTGTGTCTGTGGCAGCAGGAGAGCTCTCTGTGTGTCTGAGGACCGGCTGTGTGTGTGGCAGTAGGAGAGGCATCTATGTGTCTGGTGACCGGCTGTGTGCCGCAGCAGGAGAGGCCTCTGTGTGTCTGGCGACCTTCTGTATGTGTGGCAGCAGGAGAGCTCTCTGTGTGGCTGGTGACTGGCTTTGTGTGTGGCAGCAGGAGAGCCCTCTGTGTGTCTGGAGACCGGCTGTGTCTGTGGCAGCAGGAGAGCCCTCTGTGTATCTGGTGACTGGCTGTGTGTGTGGCAGCAGGAGAGCCCTCTGTGTTTCTGGTGACCGGCTGTGTGTGCGGCATCAGGAGAGCTCTCTGTGTGTCTGGTTACCGGCTGTGTCTGTGGCAGCAGGAGAGCCCTCTGTGTGTCTGGTGACTGGCAGTGTGTGTGGGCAGCAGGAGAGCCCTCTGTGTGTCTGGTGACCGGCTGTGTGTGTGGCAGCAGGAGAGTCCTCTGTGTATCTAAAGACTGGCTGTGTCTGTGGCAGCAGGAGAGCCCTCTGTGTGTCTGGGGACCGGCTGTGTGTGTGGCAGCAGGAGAGCTCTCTGTGTGGCTGGTGACTGGCTTTGTGTGTGGCAGCAGGAGAGCCCTCTGTGTGTCTGGTGACCGGCTGTGTCTGTGGCAGCAGGAGAGCTCTCTGTGTGTCTGGGGACCGGCTGTGTGTGTGGCAGTAGGAGAGGCCTCTATGTGTCTGGTGACCGGCTGTGTGCCGCAGCAGGAGAGCCCTCTGTGTGTCTGGTGACCGGCTGTGTGCCGCAGCAGGAGAGGCCTCTGTGTGTCTGGTGACCGGCTGTGTGTGTGGCAGCAGTAGAGCTCTCTGTGTGGCTGGTGACTGGCTTTGTGTGTGGCATCAGGAGAGCTCTCTGTGTGTCTGGTGACCGGCTGTGTCTGTGGCAGCAGGAGAGCCCTCTGTGTGTCTGGTGACTGGCTGTGTGTGTGGGCAGCAGGAGAGCTCTCTGTGTGTCTGGTGACCGGCTGTGTGTGTGGCAGCAGGAGAGTCCTCTGTGTATCTAAAGACTGGCTGTGTCTGTGGCAGCAGGAGAGCCCTCTGTGTGTCTGGGGACCGGCTGTGTGTGTGGCAGCAGGAGAGCCCTCTGTGTGTCTGGTGACCGGCTGTGTGTGTGGCAGCAGGAGAGCCCTCTGTGTGTCTGGTGACCGGCTGTGTGTGTGGCTGCAGGAGAGCCCTTTGGGTGTCTGGTGACCGGCTGTGTGTGTGGGCAGCAGGAGAGCCCTCTGTGTGTCAGGGGCCCGGCTGTGTGTGTGGCAGCAGGAGGAGATCCCTCTGTGTGTCTGGGGACCGGCTGTGTGTGTGGCAGCAGGAGAGCCCTCTGTGCGTCTGGTGACCGGCTGTGTGTGTGGCAGCAGGAGAGACCTCTGTGTGGCAGGTGACCGCTGTGACTGCGGTAGCAGGAGACGCCTCTGTGTGTCTGGGGACCGGCTGTGTGTCTGGCAGCAGGAGAGCCCTCTGTGTGTCTGGGGACTGGCTGTGTGTGTGGCAGCAGGAGAGCTCTCTGTGTGTCTGGTGACCGCTGTGTGTGTGGCAGCAGGAGAGCCCTCTGTGTGTCTTGGGACCAGTTGTGTGTGTGGCAGCAGGAGAGGCCTTTGTGTGTCTTGTGACCGGCTGTGTGTGCGGCATCAGGAGAGCTCTCTGTGTGTCTGGTGACCGGCTGTGTGTGTGGCAGCAGGAGAGGCCTCTGTGTGTCTGGTGACCAGCTGTGTGTGGCAGCAGGAGAGCCCTCTGTGTGTCTGGTGACCGGCTGTGTGTGTGGCAGCAGGAGAGCCCTCTGTGTGTCTGGTGACCGGCTGTGTGTGTGGCAGCAGGAGAGCCCTCTGTGTGTCTGGTGACCGGCAGTGTGTTTGGCAGCAGGAGAGCCCTCTGTGTGTCTGGTGACTGGCTGTGACTGTGGCAGCAGGGGAGACCTCTGTGTGTCTGGTGACCGGCTGTGTGTGCGGCAGCAGGAGAGGCCTCTGTGTGTCTGGTGACCGGCTCTGTGTGCGGCAGCAGGAGAGCCCTCTGTGTGTATGGTGACCGGCTGTGTGTGGCAGCAGGAGAGCCCTCTGTGTGTCTGGGGACCAGGTGTGTGTGTGGCAGCAGGAGAGGCCTCTGTGTGTCTGGGGACTGGCTGTGTCTGTGGCAGCAGGAGAGTCCTCTGTGTGTCTGGTGACCGGCTGTGTGTGTGGCAGCAGGAGAGCCCTCTGTGTATCTGGTGACCGCTGTGTGTGTGGCAGCAGGAGAGCCCTCTGTGTGTCTGGGGACCAGCTGTGTGTGTGGCAACAGGAGAGCTCTCTGTGTGTCTGGTGACCGCTGTGTGTGTGGCAGCAGTAGAGCCCTCTGTGTGTCTGGGGACCGGCTGTGAGTGTGGCAGCAGGAGAGCCCTCTGTGTGTCTGGTGACCGGCTGTGTGTGCGGCATCAGGAGAGCTCTCTGTGTGTCTTGTGACCGGCTGTGTGTGTGGCAGCAGGAGAGGCTTCTGTGTGTCTGGTGACCGGCTGTGTGTGTGGCAGCAGGAGAGGCCTCTGTGTGTCTGGTGACCGGCTGTGTGTGTGGCAGCAGGAGAGGCCTCTGTGTGTCTGGAGACCGGCTGTGTGTGTGGCAACAGGAGAGCCCTCTGTGAGTCTGGGGACCTGCTGTGTGTGTGGCAGCAGGAGAGCCCTCTGTGTGTCAGGTGACCGGCTGTGTGTGTGGCAGCAGGAGAGGCCTCTGTGTGTCTGGTGACGGGCTGTGACTGCGGCAGCAGGAGAGCCCTCTGTGTGTCTGGTGACCGGCTGTGTTTGTGACAGCAGGAGAGCCCTCTGTGTGGCTGGTGACCGGCTGTGTGTGTGGCAGCAGGAGAGCCCTCTGTGTGTCTGGGGACCGGCTGTGTCTGTGGCAGCAGTAGAGGCCACTGTGTGTCTGGTGAATGGCTGTGTGTGTGGCAGCAGGAGAGACTTCTGTGTGTCTTGGGACCGGCTGTGTGTGTGGCAGCAGGAGAGCCCTCTGTGTGTCTGGGGACCAGCTGTGTCTGTGGCAGCAGGAGAGGCCTCTGTGTGTCTTGGGACCGGCTGTGTGTGTGGCAGCAGGAGAGCCCTCTGTGTGTCTGGGGACCGGCTGTGTCTTAGGCAGCAGGAGAGGCCTCTGTGTGTCTTGGGACCGGCTGTGTGTGTGGCAGCAGGAGAGCAATCTGTGTGTCTGGGGACCGGCTGTGTCTTAGGCAGCAGGAGAGCCCTCTGTGTGTCTGGTGACCGGCTGTGTGTGTGGCAGCAGGAGAGCCCTCTGTGTATCTGGTGACCGGCTGTGTGTGTGGCAGCAGGAGAGCCCTCTGTGTGTCTGGGGACGGGCTGTGCATGTGGCAGCAGGAGAGCTCTCTGTGTGTCTGGGGACCGGCTGTGTGTGTGGCAGCAGGAGAGCCCTCTGTGTATCTGGTGACTGGCTGTGTGTGTGGCAGCAGGAGAGCCCTCTGTGTGTCTGGTGACCGGCTGTGTGTTCGGCAGCAGGAGGGCCCCCTGTGTCTCTGGTGACCGGCTGTGTGTGTGCGGCAGCAGGAGAGCCCTCTGTGTGTCTGGTGACCGGCTGTGTGTGTGGCAGCAGGAGAGCCCTCTGTGTGTCTGGTGACCGGCTGTGTGTGTGGCAGCAGGAGAGCCATCTGTGTGGCTGGTGACCGGCTGTGTGTGCGGCAGCAGGAGAGCATTCTGTGTGTCTGGTGACCGGCTGTGTTTGTGGCAGCAGGAGAGCCCTCTGTGTGTCTGGTGACCGGCTGTGTGTGTGGCAGCAGGAGAGCCCTCTGTGTATCTGGTGACCGCTGTGTGTGTGGCAGCAGGAGAGCCCTCTGTGTGTCTGGTGACCGGCTGTGTGTGTGGCAGCAGGAGAGCCCTCTGTGTGTCTGGTGACTGGCTGTGACTGCGGCAGCAGGAGAGACCTCTGTGTGTCTGGTGACCGGCTGTGTGTGCGGCAGCAGGAGAGGCCTCTGTGTGTCTGGTGACCGGCTCTGTGTGCGGCAGCAGGAGAGCCCTCTGTGTGTCTGGTGACCGGCTGTGTGTGTGGCAGCAGGAGAGCCCTCTGTGTGTCTGGGGACCAGGTGTGTGTGTGGCAGCTGGAGAGGCCTCTGTGTGTCTGGGGACTGGCTGTGTCTGTGGCAGCAGGAGAGTCCTCTGTGTGTCTGGTGACCAGCTGTGTGTGTGGCAGCAGGAGAGCCCTCTGTGTGTCTGGTGACCGGCTGTGTGTGTGGCAGCAGGAGAGCCCTCTGTGTATCTGGTGACCGCTGTGTGTGTGGCAGCAGGAGAGCCCTCTTTGTGTCTGGGGAACAGCTGTGTGTGGCAACAGGAGAGCTCTCTGTGTGTCTGGTGACCGCTGTGTGTGTGGCAGCAGGAGAGCCCTCTGTGTGTCTGGGGACCGGCTGTGTGTGTGGCAGCAGGAGAGCCCTCTGTGTGTCTGGTGACCGGCAGTGTGTGCGGCATCAGGAGAGCCCTCTGTGTGTCTGGTGACCGGCTGTGTGTGTGGCAGCAGGAGAGGCTTCTGTGTGTCTGGTGACCGGCTGTGTGTGTGGCAGCAGGAGAGGCCTCTGTGTGTCTGGTGACCGGCTGTGTGAGTGGCAGCAGGAGAGGCCTCTGTGTGTCTGGGGACCGGCTGTGTGTGTGGCAACAGGAGAGCCCTCTGTGAGTCTGGGGTCCTGCTGTGTGTGTGGCAGCAGGAGAGCCCTCTGTGTGTCTGGTGACCGGCTGTGTGTGTGGCAGCAGGAGAGGCTTCTGTTGTGTCTGGTGACCAGCTGTGACTGCGGCAGCAGGAGAGCCCTCTGTGTGTCTGGTGACCGGCTGTGTTTGTGACAGCAGGAGAGCCCTCTGTGTGTCTGGGGACCGGCTGTGTCTGTGGCAGCAGTAGAGGCCTCTGTGTGTCTGGTGAGTGGCTGTGTGTGTGGCAGCAGGAGAGCCCTCTGTGTGTCTGGGGACCGGCTGTGTGTGTGGCAGCAGGAGAGGCCTCTGTGTGTCTTGGGACCGGCTGTGTCTGTGGAAGCAGGAGAGGCCTCTGTGTGTCTGGGGACCGGCTGTGTCTGTGGCAGCAGGAGAGCCCTCTGTGTGTCTGGTGACCGGCTGTGTGTGTGGCAGCAGGAGAGCCCTCTGTGTATCTGGTGACCGGCTGTGTGTGTGGCAACAGGAGAGCCCTCTGTGTGGCTGGTGACCGGCTGTGTGTGTGGCAGCAGGAGAGCCCTCTGTGTGTCTGGGGACTGGCTGTGTGTGTGGCAGCAGGAGAGGCCTCTGTGTGTCTGGGGACCGGCTGTGTGTGTGGCAGCAGGAGAGCCCTCTGTGTGTCTGGTGACCAGCTGTGTTTGTGGCAGAAGGAGAGTCCTCTGTGTGGCTGGTGACCGGCTATGTGTGTGAGGCAGCAGGACAGCCCTCTGTGTGTCTGGGGACCGGCTGTGTGTGTGGCAGCAGGAGAGCTCTCTGTGTGTCTGGGGACCGGCTGTGTCTGTGGCAGCAGTAGAGGCCTCTGTGTGTCTGGCGACCGGCTGTGTCTGTGGCAGCAGGAGAGGCCTCTGTGTGTCTGGTGACCGGCCGTGTGTGTGGCAGCAGGAGAGCTCTCTGTGTGTTTGGTGAACGGCTGTGTGTGTGGCAGCAGGAGAGCCCTCTGTGTGTCTGGGGACCGGCTGTGTGTGTGGCAGCAGGAGAGGCCTCTGTGTGTCTTGGGACCGGCTGTGTGTGTGGCAGCAGGAGAGCTCTCTGTGTGGCTGGTGACCGGCTGTGTGTGTGGCAGCAGGAGAGCCCTCTGTGTTTCTGGGGACCGGCTGTGTCTGTGGCAGCAGTAGAGGCCTCTGTGTGTCTGGTGAATGGCTGTGTGTGTGGCAGCAGGAGAGCCCTCTGTGTGTTTGGGGACCGGCTGTGTCTGTGGCAGCAGGAGAGGCCTCTGTGTGTCTTGGGACCGGCTGTGTCTGTGGCAGCAGGAGAGGCCTCTGTGTGTCTGGGGACCGGCTGTGTCTGTTGCAGCAGGAGAGCCCTCTGTGTGTCTGGTGACCGGCTGTGTGTGTGGCAGCAGGAGATCCCTCTGTGTATCTGGTGACCGGCTGTGTGTGTGGCAACAGGAGAGCCCTCTGTGTGGCTGGTGACCGGCTGTGTGTGTGGCAGCAGGAGAGCCCTCTGTGTGTCTAGGGACTGGCTGTGTGTGTGGCAGGAGGAGAGGCTTCTGTGTGTCTGGGGACCGGCTGTGTGTGTGGCAGCAGGAGAGCCCTCTGTCAGTCTGGTGACCAGCTGTGTGTGTGGCAGCAGGAGAGTCCTCTGTGTGGCTGGTGACCGGCTATGTGTGTGAGGCAGCAGGACAGCCCTCTGTGTGTCTGGGGACGGGCTGTGTATGTGGCAGCAGGAGAGCTCTCTGTGAGTCTGGGGACCGGCTGTGTGTGTGGCAGTAGGAGAGGCCTCTGTGTGTCTGGTGACCGGCTGTGTGCAGCAGCAGGAGAGCCCTCTGTGTATCTGGTGACTGGCTGTGTGTGTGGCAGCAGGAGAGCCCTCTGTGTGTCTGGTGACCGGCTGTGTGTTCGGCAGCAGGAGGGCCCTCTGTGTCTCTGGTGACTGGCTGTGTGTGCGGCAGCAGGAGAGCTCTCTGTGTGGCTGGTGACCGGCTGTGTGTGTGGCAGCAGGAGAGCCCTCTGTGTGTCTGGTGACCGGCTGTGTGTGTGGCAGCAGGAGAGGCCTCTGTGTGTCTGGTGACTGGCTGTGTGTGGGCAGCAGGAGAGCCATCTGTGTGGCTGGTGACCGGCTGTGTGTGCGGCAGCAGGAGAGCATTCTGTGTGTCTGGTGACCGGCTGTGTTTGTGGCAGCAGGAGAGCCCTCTGTGTGTCTAGTGACCGGCTGTGTGTGTGGCAGGAGGAGAGCCCTCTGTGTATCTGGTGACCGCTGTGTGTGTGGCAGCAGGAGAGCCCTCTGTGTGTCTGGTGACCGGCTGTGTGTGTGTGGCAGCAGGAGAGGCCTCTGTGTGTCTTGGGACCGGCTGTGTGTGTGGCAGCAGGAGAGCCCTCTGTGTGTCTGGTGACCGGCTGTGTGTGTGGCAGCAGGAGAGCCCTCTGTGTATCTGGTGACCGGCTGTGTGTGTGGCAGCAGGAGAGCCCTCTGTGTGTCTGGGGACCGGCTGTGTCTGTGGCAGCAGTAGAGGCCTCTGTGTGTCTGGTGAATGGCTGTGTGTGTGGCAGCAGGAGAGCCCTCTGTGTGTTTGGGGACCGGCTGTGTCTGTGGCAGCAGGAGAGGCCTCTGTGTGTCTTGGGACCGGATGTGTCTGTGGCAGCAGGAGAGGCCTCTGTGTGTCTGGGGACCGGCTGTGTCTGTTGCAGCAGGAGAGCCCTCTGTGTGTCTGGTGACCGGCTGTGTGTGTGGCAGCAGGAGATCCCTCTGTGTATCTGGTGACCGGCTGTGTGTGTGGCAACAGGAGAGCCCTCTGTGTGGCTGGTGACCGGCTGTGTGTGTGGCAGCAGGAGAGCCCTCTGTGTGTCTGGTGACCGGCTGTGTGTGTGGCAGCAGGAGAGGCCTCTGTGTGTCTGGTGACTGGCTGTGTGTGGGCAGCAGGAGAGCCATCTGTGTGGCTGGTGACCGGCTGTGTGTGCGGCAGCAGGAGAGCATTCTGTGTGTCTGGTGACCGGCTGTGTTTGTGGCAGCAGGAGAGCCCTCTGTGTGTCTAGTGACCGGCTGTGTGTGTGGCAGGAGGAGAGCCCTCTGTGTATCTGGTGACCGCTGTGTGTGTGGCAGCAGGAGAGCCCTCTGTGTGTCTGGTGACCGGCTGTGTGTGTGTGGCAGCAGGAGAGGCCTCTGTGTGTCTTGGGACCGGCTGTGTGTGTGGCAGCAGGAGAGCCCTCTGTGTGTCTGGGGACCGGCTGTGTCTGTGGCAGCAGGAGAGCCCTCTGTGTGTCTGGTGACCGGCTGTGTGTGTGGCAGCAGGAGAGCCCTCTGTGTATCTGGTGACCGGCTGTGTGTGTGGCAACAGGAGAGCCCTCTGTGTGGCTGGTGACCGGCTGTGTGTGTGGCAGCAGAAGAGCCCTCTGTGTGTCTGGCGACTGGCTGTGTGTGTGGCAGCAGGAGAGGCCTCTGTGTGTCTGGGGACCGGCTGTGTGTGTGGCAGCAGGAGAGCCCTCTGTGTGTCTGGTGACCAGCTGTGTGTGGCAGCAGGAGAGTCCTCTGTGTGGCTGGTGACCGGATATGTGTGTGAGGCAGCAGGACAGCCCTCTGTGTGTCTGGGGACCGGCTGTGTGTGTGGCAGCAGGAGAGCTCTCTGTGTGTCTGGGGACCGGCTTTGTCTGTGGCAGCAGGAGAGGCCTCTGTGTGTCTGGTGACCGGCTGTGTCTGTGGCAGCAGGAGAGGCCTCTGTGTGTCTGGTGACCGGCTTTGTGTGTGGCAGCAGGAGAGCTCTCTGTGTGTCTGGTGAACGGCTGTGTGTGTGGCAGCAGGAGAGCCCTCTGTGTGTCTGTGGACCGGCTGTGTGTGTGGCAGCAGGAGAGGCCTCTGTGTGTCTTGGGACCGGCTGTGTTTGTGGCAGCAGGAGAGCTCTCTGTGTGGCTGGTGACCGGCTGTGTGTGTGACAGCAGGAGAGCCCTCTGTGTGTGTGTCTGGGGACCGGCTGTGTCTGTGGCAGCAGTAGAGGCCTCTGTGTGTCTGGTGAACGGCTGTGTGTGTGGCAGCAGGAGAGCCCTCTGTGTGTTTGGGGACCGGCTGTGTGTGTGGCAGCAGGAGAGCCCTCTCTGTGTCTGGTGACCGGCTGTGTGTGTGGCAGCAGGAGAGGCCTCTGTGTGTCTGGGGACCGGCTGTGTGTGTGGCAGCAGGAGGAGCCCTCTGTGTGTCTGGTGACCAGCTGTGTGTGTGGCAGCAGGAGAGTCCTCTGTGTGGCTGGTGACCAGCTATGTGTGTGAGGCAGCAGGACAGCCCTCTGTGTGTCTGGGGACCAGCTGTGTGTGTGGCAGCAGGAGAGCTATCTGTGTGTCTGGGGACCAGCTGTGTGTGTGGCAGCAGGAGAGGCCTCTGTGTGTCTGGCAACCGGCTGTGTGTGTGGCAGCAGGAGAGCTCTCTGTGTGGCTGGTGACTGGCTTTGTGTGTGGCAGCAGGAGAGCCCTCTGTGTGTCTGGTGACCGGCTTTGTCTGTGGCAGCAGGAGAGCTCTCTGTGTGTCTGGGGACCGGCTGTGTGTGTGGCAGTAGGAGAGGCCTCTGTGTGTCTGGTGACCGGCTGTGTGCAGCAGCAGGAGAGCCCTCTGTGTGTCTGGGGACGGGCTGTGTGTGTGGCAGCAGGAGAGCTCTCTGTGTGGCTGGTGACTGGCTTTGTGTGTGGCAGCAGGAGAGCCCTCTGTGTGTTTGGTGACCGGCTTTGTCTGTGGAAGCAGGAGAGCTCTCTGTGTGTCTGGGGACCGGCTGTGTGTGTGGCAGTAGGAGAGTCCTCTGGGTGTCTGGTGACCGGCTGTGTGCAGCAGCAGGAGAGCCCTCTGTGTGTCTGGGGACGGGCTGTGTATGTGGCAGCAGGAGAGCTCTCTGTGTGTCTGGGGACCGGCTGTGTGTGTGGCAGTAGGAGAGGCCTCTGTGTGTCTGGTGACCGGCTGTGTGCAGCAGCAGGAGAGCCCTCTGTGTATCTGGTGACTGGCTGTGTGTGTGGCAGCAGGAGAGCCCTCTGTGTGTCTGGTGACCGGTTGTGTGTTCGGCAGCAGGAGGGCCCCCTGTGTCTCTGGTGACCGGCTGTGTGTGCGGCAGCAGGAGAGCCCTCTGTGTGTCTGGTGACCGGCTGTGTGTGTGGCAGCAGGAGAGCCCTCTGTGTGTCTGGTGACCGGCTGTGTGTGTGGCAGCAGGAGAGCCATCTGTGTGGCTGGTGACCGGCTGTGTGTGCGGCAGCAGGAGAGCATTCTGTGTGTCTGGTGACCGGCTGTGTTTGTGGCAGCAGGAGAGCCCTCTGTGTGTCTGGTGACCGGCTGTGTGTGTGGCAGGAGGAGAGCCCTCTGTGTATCTGGTGACCGCTGTGTGTGTGGCAGCAGGAGAGCCCTCTGTGTGTCTGGTGACTGGCTGTAACTGCGGCATCAGGAGAGACCTCTGTGTGTCTGGTGACCGGCTGTGTGTGCGGCAGCAGGAGAGGCCTCTGTGTGTCTGGTGACCGGCTGTGTGTGTGGCAACAGGAGAGCCCTCTGTGTATCTGGTGACCGCTGTGTGTGTGGCAGCAGGAGAGCCCTCTGTGTGTCTGGTGACCGGCTGTGTGTGTGGCAGCAGGAGAGCCCTCTGTGTGTCTGGTGACTGGCTGTGACTGCGGCATCAGGAGAGACCTCTGTGTGTCTGGTGACCGGCTGTGTGTGCGGCAGCAGGAGAGGCCTCTGTGTGTCTGGTGACCGGCTCTGTGTGCGGCAGCAGGAGAGCCCTCTGTGTGTCTGGGGACCAGCTGTGTGTGTGGCAGCAGGAGAGGCCTCTGTGTGTCTGGCAACCGGCTGTGTGTGTGGCAGCAGGAGAGCTCTCTGTGTGGCTGGTGACTGGCTTTGTGTGTGGCAGCAGGAGAGCCCTCTGTGTGTCTGGTGACCGGCTTTGTCTGTGGCAGCAGGAGAGCTCTCTGTGTGTCTGGGGACCGGCTGTGTGTGTGGCAGTAGGAGAGGCCTCTGTGTGTCTGGTGACCGGCTGTGTGCAGCAGCAGGAGAGCCCTCTGTGTGTCTGGGGACGGGCTGTGTGTGTGGCAGCAGGAGAGCTCTCTGTGTGGCTGGTGACTGGCTTTGTGTGTGGCAGCAGGAGAGCCCTCTGTGTGTTTGGTGACCGGCTTTGTCTGTGGAAGCAGGAGAGCTCTCTGTGTGTCTGGGGACCGGCTGTGTGTGTGGCAGTAGGAGAGTCCTCTGGGTGTCTGGTGACCGGCTGTGTGCAGCAGCAGGAGAGCCCTCTGTGTGTCTGGGGACGGGCTGTGTATGTGGCAGCAGGAGAGCTCTCTGTGTGTCTGGGGACCGGCTGTGTGTGTGGCAGTAGGAGAGGCCTCTGTGTGTCTGGGGACGGGCTGTGTATGTGGCAGCAGGAGAGCTCTCTGTGTGTCTGGGGACCGGCTGTGTGTGTGGCAGTAGGAGAGGCCTCTGTGTGTCTGGTGACCGGCTGTGTGCAGCAGCAGGAGAGCCCTCTGTGTATCTGGTGACTGGCTGTGTGTGTGGCAGCAGGAGAGCCCTCTGTGTGTCTGGTGACCGGTTGTGTGTTCGGCAGCAGGAGGGCCCCCTGTGTCTCTGGTGTGTGTGGCAGTAGGAGAGGCCTCTGTGTGTCTGGTGACCGGCTGTGTGTGCGGCAGCAGGAGAGCCCTCTGTGTGTCTGGGGACCGGCTGTGTGTGTGGCAGCAGGAGAGCCCTCTGTGTGTCTGGTGACCGGCTGTGTGTGTGGCAGCAGGAGAGCCATCTGTGTGGCTGGTGACCGGCTGTGTGTGCGGCAGCAGGAGAGCATTCTGTGTGTCTGGTGACCGGCTGTGTTTGTGGCAGCAGGAGAGCCCTCTGTGTGTCTGGTGACCGGCTGTGTGTGTGGCAGGAGGAGAGCCCTCTGTGTATCTGGTGACCGCTGTGTGTGTGGCAGCAGGAGAGCCCTCTGTGTGTCTGGTGACCGGCTGTGTGTGTGGCAGCAGGAGAGCCCTCTGTGTGTCTGGTGACTGGCTGTGACTGCGGCATCAGGAGAGACCTCTGTGTGTCTGGTGACCGGCTGTGTGTGCGGCAGCAGGAGAGGCCTCTGTGTGTCTGGTGACCGGCTGTGTGTGTGGCAACAGGAGAGCCCTCTGTGTATCTGGTGACCGCTGTGTGTGTGGCAGCAGGAGAGCCCTCTGTGTGTCTGGTGACCGGCTGTGTGTGTGGCAGCAGGAGAGCCCTCTGTGTGTCTGGTGACTGGCTGTGACTGCGGCATCAGGAGAGACCTCTGTGTGTCTGGTGACCGGCTGTGTGTGCGGCAGCAGGAGAGGCCTCTGTGTGTCTGGTGACCGGCTCTGTGTGCGGCAGCAGGAGAGCCCTCTGTGTGTCTGGTGACCGGCTGTGTGTGTGGCAGCAGGAGAGCCCTCTGTGTGTCTGGGGACCAGGTGTGTGTGTGGCAGCTGGAAAGGCCTCTGTGTGTCTGGGGACTGGCTGTGTCTGTGGCAGCAGGAGAGTCCTCTGTGTGTCTGGTGACCAGCTGTGTGTGTGGCAGCAGGAGAGCCCTCTGTGTGTCTGGTGACCGGCTGTGTGTGTGGCAGCAGGAGAGCCCTCTGTGTATCTGGTGACCGCTGTGTGTGTGGCAGCAGGAGAGCCCTCTTTGTGTCTGGGGAACAGCTGTGTGTGGCAACAGGAGAGCTCTCTGTGTGTCTGGTGACCGCTGTGTGTGTGGCAGCAGGAGAGCCCTCTGTGTGTCTGGGGACCGGCTGTGTGTGTGGCAGCAGGAGAGCCCTCTGTGTGTCTGGTGACCGGCAGTGTGTGCGGCATCAGGAGAGCCCTCTGTGTGTCTGGTGACCGGCTGTGTGTGTGGCAGCAGGAGAGGCTTCTGTGTGTCTGGTGACCGGCTGTGTGTGTGGCAGCAGGAGAGGCCTCTGTGTGTCTGGTGACCGGCTGTGTGAGTGGCAGCAGGAGAGGCCTCTGTGTGTCTGGGGACCGGCTGTGTGTGTGGCAACAGGAGAGCCCTCTGTGAGTCTGGGGTCCTGCTGTGTGTGTGGCAGCAGGAGAGCCCTCTGTGTGTCTGGTGACCGGCTGTGTGTGTGGCAGCAGGAGAGGCTTCTGTTGTGTCTGGTGACCAGCTGTGACTGCGGCAGCAGGAGAGCCCTCTGTGTGTCTGGTGACCGGCTGTGTTTGTGACAGCAGGAGAGCCCTCTGTGTGTCTGGGGACCGGCTGTGTCTGTGGCAGCAGTAGAGGCCTCTGTGTGTCTGGTGAACGGCTGTGTGTGTGGCAGCAGGAGAGCCCTCTGTGTGTCTGGGGACCGGCTGTGTGTGTGGCAGCAGGAGAGGCCTCTGTGTGTCTTGGGACCGGCTGTGTCTGTGGCAGCAGGAGAGCCATCTGTGTGGCTGGTGACCGGCTGTGTGTGCGGCAGCAGGAGAGCATTCTGTGTGTCTGGTGACTGGCTGTGTTTGTGGCAGCAGGAGAGCCCTCTGTGTGTCTGGTGACCGGCTGTGTGTGTGGCAGGAGGAGAGCCCTCTGTGTATCTGGTGACCGCTGTGTGTGTGGCAGCAGGAGAGCCCTCTGTGTGTCTGGTGACCGGCTGTGTGTGTGGCAGCAGGAGAGCCCTCTGTGTGTCTGGTGACTGGCTGTGACTGCGGCATCAGGAGAGACCTCTGTGTGTCTGGTGACCGGCTGTGTGTGCGGCAGCAGGAGAGGCCTCTGTGTGTCTGGTGACCGGCTCTGTGTGCGGCAGCAGGAGAGCCCTCTGTGTGTCTGGTGACCGGCTGTGTGTGTGGCAGCAGGAGAGCCCTCTGTGTGTCTGGGGACCAGGTGTGTGTGTGGCAGCTGGAGAGGCCTCTGTGTGTCTGGGGACTGGCTGTGTCTGTGGCAGCAGGAGAGTCCTCTGTGTGTCTGGTGACCAGCTGTGTGTGTGGCAGCAGGAGAGCCCTCTGTGTGTCTGGTGACCGGCTGTGTGTGTGGCAGCAGGAGAGCCCTCTGTGTTTCTGGTGACCGCTGTGTGTGTGGCAGCAGGAGAGCCCTCTTTGTGTCTGGGGAACAGCTGTGTGTGGCAACAGGAGAGCTCTCTGTGTGTCTGGTGACCGCTGTGTGTGTGGCAGCAGGAGAGCCCTCTGTGTGTCTGGGGACCGGCTGTGTGTGTGGCAGCAGGAGAGCCCTCTGTGTGTCTGGTGACCGGCAGTGTGTGCGGCATCAGGAGAGCCCTCTGTGTGTCTGGTGACCGGCTGTGTGTGTGGCAGCAGGAGAGGCTTCTGTGTGTCTGGTGACCGGCTGTGTGTGTGGCAGCAGGAGAGGCCTCTGTGTGTCTGGTGACCGGCTGTGTGAGTGGCAGCAGGAGAGGCCTCTGTGTGTCTGGGGACCGGCTGTGTGTGTGGCAACAGGAGAGCCCTCTGTGAGTCTGGGGTCCTGCTGTGTGTGTGGCAGCAGGAGAGCCCTCTGTGTGTCTGGTGACCGGCTGTGTGTGTGGCAGCAGGAGAGGCTTCTGTTGTGTCTGGTGACCAGCTGTGACTGCGGCAGCAGGAGAGCCCTCTGTGTGTCTGGTGACCGGCTGTGTTTGTGACAGCAGGGGAGCCCTCTGTGTGTCTGGGGACCGGCTGTGTCTGTGGCAGCAGTAGAGGCCTCTGTGTGTCTGGTGAACGGCTGTGTGTGTGGCAGCAGGAGAGCCCTCTGTGTGTCTGGGGACCGGCTGTGTGTGTGGCAGCAGGAGAGGCCTCTGTGTGTCTTGGGACCGGCTGTGTCTGTGGCAGCAGGAGAGGCCTCTGTGTGTCTGGGGACCGGCTGTGTCTGTGGCAGCAGGAGAGCCCTCTGTGTGTCTGGTGACCGGCTGTGTGTGTGGCAGCAGGAGAGCCCTCTGTGTATCTGGTGACCGGCTGTGTGTGTGGCAACAGGAGAGCCCTCTGTGTGGCTGGTGACCGGCTGTGTGTGTGGCAGCAGGAGAGCCCTCTGTGTGTCTGGTGACCGGCTGTGTGTTCGGCAGCAGGAGGGCCCCCTGTGTCTCTGGTGACCGGCTGTGTGTGCGGCAGCAGGAGAGCCCTCTGTGTGTCTGGTGACCGGCTGTGTGTGTGGCAGCAGGAGAGCCCTCTGTGTGTCTGGTGACCGGCTGTGTGTGTGGCAGCAGGAGAGCCATCTGTGTGGCTGGTGACCGGCTGTGTGTGCGGCAGCAGGAGAGCATTCTGTGTGTCTGGTGACCGGCTGTGTTTGTGGCAGCAGGAGAGCCCTCTGTGTGTCTGGTGACCGGCTGTGTGTGTGGCAGGAGGAGAGCCCTCTGTGTATCTGGTGACCGCTGTGTGTGTGGCAGCAGGAGAGCCCTCTGTGTGTCTGGTGACCGGCTGTGTGTGTGGCAGCAGGAGAGCCCTCTGTGTGTCTGGTGACTGGCTGTGACTGCGGCATCAGGAGAGACCTCTGTGTGTCTGGTGACCGGCTGTGTGTGCGGCAGCAGGAGAGGCCTCTGTGTGTCTGGTGACCGGCTGTGTGCAGCAGCAGGAGAGCCCTCTGTGTGTCTGGGGACGGGCTGTGTGTGTGGCAGCAGGAGAGCTCTCTGTGTGGCTGGTGACTGGCTTTGTGTGTGGCAGCAGGAGAGCCCTCTGTGTGTTTGGTGACCGGCTTTGTCTGTGGAAGCAGGAGAGCTCTCTGTGTGTCTGGGGACCGGCTGTGTGTGTGGCAGTAGGAGAGTCCTCTGGGTGTCTGGTGACCGGCTGTGTGCAGCAGCAGGAGAGCCCTCTGTGTGTCTGGGGACGGGCTGTGTATGTGGCAGCAGGAGAGCTCTCTGTGTGTCTGGGGACCGGCTGTGTGTGTGGCAGTAGGAGAGGCCTCTGTGTGTCTGGGGACGGGCTGTGTATGTGGCAGCAGGAGAGCTCTCTGTGTGTCTGGGGACCGGCTGTGTGTGTGGCAGTAGGAGAGGCCTCTGTGTGTCTGGTGACCGGCTGTGTGCAGCAGCAGGAGAGCCCTCTGTGTATCTGGTGACTGGCTGTGTGTGTGGCAGCAGGAGAGCCCTCTGTGTGTCTGGTGACCGGTTGTGTGTTCGGCAGCAGGAGGGCCCCCTGTGTCTCTGGTGACCGGCTGTGTGTGCGGCAGCAGGAGAGCCCTCTGTGTGTCTGGTGACCGGCTGTGTGTGTGGCAGCAGGAGAGCCCTCTGTGTGTCTGGTGACCGGCTGTGTGTGTGGCAGCAGGAGAGCCATCTGTGTGGCTGGTGACCGGCTGTGTGTGCGGCAGCAGGAGAGCATTCTGTGTGTCTGGTGACCGGCTGTGTTTGTGGCAGCAGGAGAGCCCTCTGTGTGTCTGGTGACCGGCTGTGTGTGTGGCAGCAGGAGAGCCCTCTGTGTGTCTGGTGACCGGCTGTGTGTGTGGCAGCAGGAGAGCCCTCTGTGTGTCTGGTGACTGGCTGTGACTGCGGCATCAGGAGAGACCTCTGTGTGTCTGGTGACCGGCTGTGTGTGCGGCAGCAGGAGAGGCCTCTGTGTGTCTGGTGACCGGCTGTGTGTGTGGCAACAGGAGAGCCCTCTGTGTATCTGGTGACCGCTGTGTGTGTGGCAGCAGGAGAGCCCTCTGTGTGTCTGGTGACCGGCTGTGTGTGTGGCAGCAGGAGAGCCCTCTGTGTGTCTGGTGACTGGCTGTGACTGCGGCATCAGGAGAGACCTCTGTGTGTCTGGTGACCGGCTGTGTGTGCGGCAGCAGGAGAGGCCTCTGTGTGTCTGGTGACCGGCTCTGTGTGCGGCAGCAGGAGAGCCCTCTGTGTGTCTGGGGACCAGCTGTGTGTGTGGCAGCAGGAGAGGCCTCTGTGTGTCTGGCAACCGGCTGTGTGTGTGGCAGCAGGAGAGCTCTCTGTGTGGCTGGTGACTGGCTTTGTGTGTGGCAGCAGGAGAGCCCTCTGTGTGTCTGGTGACCGGCTTTGTCTGTGGCAGCAGGAGAGCTCTCTGTGTGTCTGGGGACCGGCTGTGTGTGTGGCAGTAGGAGAGGCCTCTGTGTGTCTGGTGACCGGCTGTGTGCAGCAGCAGGAGAGCCCTCTGTGTGTCTGGGGACGGGCTGTGTGTGTGGCAGCAGGAGAGCTCTCTGTGTGGCTGGTGACTGGCTTTGTGTGTGGCAGCAGGAGAGCCCTCTGTGTGTTTGGTGACCGGCTTTGTCTGTGGAAGCAGGAGAGCTCTCTGTGTGTCTGGGGACCGGCTGTGTGTGTGGCAGTAGGAGAGTCCTCTGGGTGTCTGGTGACCGGCTGTGTGCAGCAGCAGGAGAGCCCTCTGTGTGTCTGGGGACGGGCTGTGTATGTGGCAGCAGGAGAGCTCTCTGTGTGTCTGGGGACCGGCTGTGTGTGTGGCAGTAGGAGAGGCCTCTGTGTGTCTGGGGACGGGCTGTGTATGTGGCAGCAGGAGAGCTCTCTGTGTGTCTGGGGACCGGCTGTGTGTGTGGCAGTAGGAGAGGCCTCTGTGTGTCTGGTGACCGGCTGTGTGCAGCAGCAGGAGAGCCCTCTGTGTATCTGGTGACTGGCTGTGTGTGTGGCAGCAGGAGAGCCCTCTGTGTGTCTGGTGACCGGTTGTGTGTTCGGCAGCAGGAGGGCCCCCTGTGTCTCTGGTGACCGGCTGTGTGTGCGGCAGCAGGAGAGCCCTCTGTGTGTCTGGTGACCGGCTGTGTGTGTGGCAGCAGGAGAGCCCTCTGTGTGTCTGGTGACCGGCTGTGTGTGTGGCAGCAGGAGAGCCATCTGTGTGGCTGGTGACCGGCTGTGTGTGCGGCAGCAGGAGAGCATTCTGTGTGTCTGGTGACCGGCTGTGTTTGTGGCAGCAGGAGAGCCCTCTGTGTGTCTGGTGACCGGCTGTGTGTGTGGCAGGAGGAGAGCCCTCTGTGTATCTGGTGACCGCTGTGTGTGTGGCAGCAGGAGAGCCCTCTGTGTGTCTGGTGACCGGCTGTGTGTGTGGCAGCAGGAGAGCCCTCTGTGTGTCTGGTGACTGGCTGTGACTGCGGCATCAGGAGAGACCTCTGTGTGTCTGGTGACCGGCTGTGTGTGCGGCAGCAGGAGAGGCCTCTGTGTGTCTGGTGACCGGCTGTGTGTGTGGCAACAGGAGAGCCCTCTGTGTATCTGGTGACCGCTGTGTGTGTGGCAGCAGGAGAGCCCTCTGTGTGTCTGGTGACCGGCTGTGTGTGTGGCAGCAGGAGAGCCCTCTGTGTGTCTGGTGACTGGCTGTGACTGCGGCATCAGGAGAGACCTCTGTGTGTCTGGTGACCGGCTGTGTGTGCGGCAGCAGGAGAGGCCTCTGTGTGTCTGGTGACCGGCTCTGTGTGCGGCAGCAGGAGAGCCCTCTGTGTGTCTGGTGACCGGCTGTGTGTGTGGCAGCAGGAGAGCCCTCTGTGTGTCTGGGGACCAGGTGTGTGTGTGGCAGCTGGAAAGGCCTCTGTGTGTCTGGGGACTGGCTGTGTCTGTGGCAGCAGGAGAGTCCTCTGTGTGTCTGGTGACCAGCTGTGTGTGTGGCAGCAGGAGAGCCCTCTGTGTGTCTGGTGACCGGCTGTGTGTGTGGCAGCAGGAGAGCCCTCTGTGTATCTGGTGACCGCTGTGAGTGTGGCAGCAGGAGAGCCCTCTGTGTGTCTGGGGACCAGCTGTGTGTGTGGCAACAGGAGAGCTCTCTGTGTGTCTGGTGACCGCTGTGTGTGTGGCAGCAGGAGAGCCCTCTGTGTGTCTGGGGACCGGCTGTGAGTGTGGCAGCAGGAGAGCCCTCTGTGTGTCTGGTGACCGGCTGTGTGTGCGGCATCAGGAGAGCTCTCTCTGTGTCTGGTGACCGGCTGTGTGTGTGGCAGCAGGAGAGGCTTCTGTGTGTCTGGTGACCGGCTGTGTGTGTGGCAGCAGGAGAGGCCTCTGTGTGTCTGGTGACCGGCTGTGTGTGTGGCAGCAGGAGAGGCCTCTGTGTGTCTGGGGACCGGCTGTGTGTGTGGCAACAGGAGAGCCCTCTGTGTGTCTGGTGAACGGCTGTGTGTGTGGCAGCAGGAGAGCCCTCTGTGTGTCTGGGGACCGGCTGTGTTTGTGGCAGCAGGAGAGGCCTCTGTGTGTCTGGAGACCGGCTGTGTGTGTGGCAGCAGGAGAGGCCTCTGTGTGTCTGGTGACCGGCTGTGTGTGTGGCAGCAGGAGAGGCCTCTGTGTGTCTGGGGACCGGCTGTGTGTGTGGCAACAGGAGAGCCCTCTGTGTGTCTGGTGAACGGCTGTGTGTGTGGCAGCAGGAGAGCCCTCTGTGTGTCTGGGGACCGGCTGTGTGTGTGGCAGCAGGAGAGGCCTCTGTGTGTCTAGGGACAGGCTGTGTCTGTGGCAGCAGGAGAGTCCTCTGTGTGTCTGGTGACCAGCTGTGTGTGTGGCAGCAGGAGAGCCCTCTGTGTGTCTGGTGACCGGCTGTGTGTGTGGCAGCTGGAGAGCCCTCTGTGTATCTGGTGACCGCTGTGAGTGTGGCAGCAGGAGAGCCCTCTGTGTGTCTGGGGACCAGCTGTGTGTGTGGCAACAGGAGAGCTCTCTGTGTGTCTGGTGACCGCTGTGTGTGTGGCAGCAGGAGAGCCCTCTGTGTGTCTGGGGACCGGCTGTGAGTGTGGTGCAGGAGAGCCCTCTGTGTGTCTGGTGACCGGCTGTGTGTGCGGCATCAGGAGAGCTCTCTGTGTGTCTGGTGACCGGCTGTGTGTGTGGCAGCAGGAGAGGCTTCTGTGTGTCTGGTGACCGGCTGTGTGTGTGGCAGCAGGAGAGGCCTCTGTGTGTCTGGTGACCGGCTGTGTGTGTGGCAGCAGGAGAGGCCTCTGTGTGTCTGGGGCGCGGCTGTGTGTGTGGCAACAGGAGAGCCCTCTGTGTGTCTGGTGACCGGCTGTGTGTGTGGCAGCAGGAGAGCCCTCTGTGTGTCTGGGGACCGGCTGTGTGTGTGGCAGCAGGAGAGCCCTCTGTGTGTCTGGGGACCGGCTGTGTCTGTGGCAGCAGGAGAGCCCTCTGTGTGTCTGGTGACCGGCTGTGTGTGTGGCAGCAGGAGAGCCCTCTGTGTATCTGGGGACCGGCTGTGTCTGTGGCAGCAGGAGAGCCCTCTGTGTGTCTGGTGACCGGCTGTGTGTGTGGCAGCAGGAGATCCCTCTGTGTATCTGGTGACCGGCTGTGTGTGTGGCAACAGGAGAGCCCTCTGTGTGACTGGTGACCGGCTGTGTGTGTGGCAGCAGGAGAGCCCTCTGTGTGTCTGGGGACTGGCTGTGTGTGTGGCAGCAGGAGAGGCCTCTGTGTGTCTGGGGACCGGCTTTGTGTGTGGCAGCAGGAGAGCCCTCTGTGTGTCTGGTGACCAGCTGTGTGTGTGGCAGCAGGAGAGTCCTCTGTGTGGCTGGTGACCGGCTGTGTGTGTGAGGCAGCAGGACAGCCCTCTGTGTGTCTGGGGACCGGCTGTGTGTGTGGCAGCAGGAGAGCTCTCTGTGTGTCTGGGGACCGGCTGTGTCTGTGGCAGCAGGAGAGGCCTCTGTGTGACTGGCGAATGGCTGTGTCTGTGGCAGTAGGAGAGGCCTGTGTGTCTGGTGACCGGCTGTGTGTGTGGCAGCAGGAGAGCTCTCTGTGTGTCTGGTGAATGGCTGTGTGTGTGGTAGCAGGAGAGCCCTCTGTGTGTCTGGGGACCGGCTGTGTCTGTGGCAGCAGTAGAGGCCTCTGTGTGTCTGGGGACCGGCTGTGTCTGTGGCAGCAGGAGAGCCCTCTGTGTGTCTGGGGACTGGCTGTGTGTGTGGCAGCAGGAGAGGCCTCTGTGTGTCTGGGGACCGGCTGTGTGTGTGGCAGCAGGAGAGCCCTCTGTGTGTCTGGTGACCAGCTGTGTGTGTGGCAGCAGGAGAGCCCTCTGTGTGTCTGGTGACCAGCTGTGTGTGAGGCAGCAGGACAGCCCTCTGTGTGTCTGGGGACCGGCTGTGTGTGTGGCAGCAGGAGAGCTCTCTGTGTGTCTGGGAACCAGCTGTGTCTGTGGCAGCAGGAGAGGCCTCTGTGTGTCTGGCGACCGGCTGTGTCTGTGGCAGCAGGAGAGGCCTCTGTGTGTCTGGTGATCGGCTGTGTGTGTGGCAGCAGGAGAGCCCTCTGTGTGTCTGGGGACCGGCTGTGTCTGTGGCAGCAGTAGAGGCCTCTGTGTGTCTGGTGAACGGCTGTGTGTGTGGCAGCAGGAGAGCCCTCTGTGTGTTTGGGGACCGGCTGTGTGTGTGGCAGCTGGAGAGGCCTCTGTGTGTCTTGAGACCGGCTGTGTCTGTGGCAGCAGGAGAGGCCTCTGTGTGTCTGGGGACCGGCTGTGTCTGTGGCAGCAGGAGAGCCCTCTGTGTGTCTGGTGACCGGCTGTGTGTGTGGCAGCAGGAGATCCCTCTGTGTATCTGGTGACCGGCTGTGTGTGTGGCAACAGGAGAGCCCTCTGTGTGGCTGGTGACCGGCTGTGTGTGTGGCATCAGGAGAGCCCTCTGTGTGTCTGGGGACTGGCTGTGTGTGTGGCAGGAGAGGCCTCTGTGTGTCTGGGGACCGGCTGTGTGTGTGGCAGCAGGAGAGCCCTCTGTGTGTCTGGTGACCAGCTGTGTGTGTGGCAGCAGGAGAGTCCTCTGTGTGGCTGGTGACAGGCTATGTGTGTGAGGCAGGAGGACAGCCCTCTGTGTGTCTGGGGACCGGCTGTGTGTGTGGCAGCAGGAGAGCTCTCTGTGTGTCTGGGGACCGGCTGTGTGTGTGGCAGCAGGAGAGGCCTCTGTGTGTCTGGCGACCGGCTGTGTGTGTGGCAGCAGGAGAGCTCTCTGTGTGGCTGGTGACTGGCTTTGTGTGTGGCAGCAGGAGAGCCCTCTGTGTGTCTGGTGACCGGCTGTGTCTGTGGCAGCAGGAGAGCTCTCTGTGTGTCTGGGGACCGGCTGTGTGTGTAGCAGTAGGAAAGGCCTCTATGTGTCTGGTGACCGGCTGTGTGCCGCAGCAGGAGAGCCCTCTGTGTGTCTGGGGACCAGCTGTGTGTGTGGGCAGCAGGAGAGCCCTCTGTGTGTGTGGTGACCGGCTGTGTGTGTGGCAGCAGGAGAGCCCTCTGTGTGGCAGGTGACCGCTGTGACTGCGGTAGCAGGAGACGCCTCTGTGTGTCTGGGGACCGGCTGTGTGTGTGGCAGCAGGAGAGCCCTCTGTGTGTCTTGGGACCAGTTGTGTGTGTGGCAGCAGGAGAGGCCTTTGTGTGTCTGGTGACCGGCTGTGTGTGGCAGCAGGAGAGCCCTCTGTTTGTCTGGTGACCGGCTGTGTGTGTGGCAGCAGGAGAGCCCTCTGTGTGTCTGGTGACCGGCTGTGTGTGTGGCAGCAGGAGAGCCCTCTGTGTGTCTGGTGACCAGCTGTGTGTGTGGCAGCAGGAGAGCCCTCTGTGTGTCTGGTGACTGGCTGTGACTGCGGCAGCAGGAGAGACCTCTGTGTGTCTGGTGACCGGCTGTGTGTGCGGCAGCAGGAGAGGCCTCTGTGTGTCTGGTGACCGGCTCTGTGTGCGGCAGCAGGAGAGCCCTCTGTGTGTCTGGTGACCAGCTGTGTGTGTGGCAGCAGGAGAGCCCTCTGTGTGTCTGGGGACCAGGTGTGTGTGTGGCAGCAGGAGAGGCCTCTGTGTGTCTGGGGACCGGCTGTGTCTGTGGCAGCAGGAGAGTCCTCTGTGTGTCTGGTGACCAGCTGTGTGTGTGGCAGCAGGAGAGCCCTCTGTGTGTCTGGTGACCGGCTGTGTGTGTGGCAGCAGGAGAGCCCTCTGTGTATCTGGTGACCGCTGTGTGTGTGTCAGCAGGAGAGCCCTCTGTGTGTCTGGGTACCGGCTGTGTGTGTGGTAACAGGAGAGCTCTCTGTGTGTCTGGTGACCGCTGTGTGTGTGGCAGCAGGAGAGCCCTCTGTGTGTCTGGGGACCGGCTGTGAGTGTGGCAGCAGGAGAGCCCTCTGTGTGTCTGGGGACCGGCTGTGTGTGTGGCAACAGGAGAGCTCTCTGTGTGTCTGTGGACCGGCTGTGAGTGTGGCAGCAGGAGAGCCCTCTGTGTGTCTGGTGACCGGCTGTGTGTGCGGCATCAGGAGAGCTCTCTGTGTGTCTGGTGACCGGCTGTGTGTGTGGCAGCAGGAGAGCTCTCTGTGTGTCTGGTGAACGGCTGTGTGTGTGGCAGCAGGAGAGCCCTCTGTGTGTCTGTGGACCGGCTGTGTGTGTGGCAGCAGGAGAGGCCTCTGTGTGTCTTGGGACCGGCTGTGTTTGTGGCAGCAGGAGAGCTCTCTGTGTGGCTGGTGACCGGCTGTGTGTGTGGCAGCAGGAGAGCCCTCTGTGTGTGTGTCTGGGGACCGGCTGTGTCTGTGGCAGCAGTAGAGGCCTCTGTGTGTCTGGTGAACGGCTGTGTGTGTGGCAGCAGGAGAGCCCTCTGTGTGTTTGGGGACCGGCTGTGTGTGTGGCAGCAGGAGAGCCCTCTCTGTGTCTTGGGACTGGCTGTGTGTGTGGCAGCAGGAGAGGCCTCTGTGTGTCTGGGGACCGGCTGTGTGTGTGGCAGCAGGAGGAGCCCTCTGTGTGTCTGGTGACCAGCTGTGTGTGTGGCAGCAGGAGAGTCCTCTGTGTGGCTGGTGACCAGCTATGTGTGTGAGGCAGCAGGACAGCCCTCTGTGTGTCTGGGGACCAGCTGTGTGTGTGGCAGCAGGAGAGCTCTCTGTGTGTCTGGGGACCGGCTGTGTGTGTGGCAGCAGGAGAGGCCTCTGTGTGTCTGGCGACCGGCTGTGTGTGTGGCAGCAGGAGAGCTCTCTGTGTGTCTGTTGACCGGCTTTGTCTGTGGCAGCAGGAGAGCTCTCTGTGTGTCTGGGGACCGGCTGTGTGTGTGGCAGTAGGAGAGGCCTCTGTGTGTCTGGTGACCGGCTGTGTGCAGCAGCAGGAGAGCCCTCTGTGTGTCTGGGGACGGGCTGTGTGTGTGGCAGCAGGAGAGCTCTCTGTGTGGCTGGTGACTGGCTTTGTGTGTGGCAGCAGGAGAGCCCTCTGTGTGTTTGGTGACCAGCTTTGTCTGTGGCAGCAGGAGAGCTCTCTGTGTGTCTGGGGACCGGCTGTGTGTGTGGCAGTAGGAGAGTCCTCTGTGTGTCTGGTGACCGGCTGTGTGCAGCAGCAGGAGAGCCCTCTGTGTGTCTGGGGACGGGCTGTGCATGTGGCAGCAGGAGAGCTCTCTGTGTGTCTGGGGACCGGCTGTGTGTGTGGCAGTAGGAGAGGCCTCTGTGTGTCTGGGGACGGGCTGTGTATGTGGCAGCAGGAGAGCTCTCTGTGTGTCTGGGGACCGGCTGTGTGTGTGGCAGTAGGAGAGGCCTCTGTGTGTCTGGTGACCGGCTGTGTGCAGCAGCAGGAGAGCCCTCTGTGTATCTGGTGACTGGCTGTGTGTGTGGCAGCAGGAGAGCCCTCTGTGTGTCTGGTGACCGGCTGTGTGTTCGGCAGCAGGAGGGCCCTCTGTGTCTCTGGTGACCGGCTGTGTGTGCGGCAGCAGGAGAGCCCTCTGTGTGTCTGGTGACCGGCTGTGTGTGTGGCAGCAGGAGAGCCCTCTGTGTGTCTGGTGACCGGCTGTGTGTGTGGCAGCAGGAGAGGCCTCTGTGTGTCTGGTGAATGGCTGTGTGTGGGCAGCAGGATAGCCATCTGTGTGGCTGGTGACCGGCTGTGTGTGCGGCAGCAGGAGAGCATTCTGTGTGTCTGGTGACCGGCTGTGTGTGTGGCAGCAGGAGAGCCCTCTGTGTGTCTGGTGACCGGCTGTGTGTGTGGCAGGAGGAGAGCCCTCTGTGTATCTGGTGACCGCTGTGTGTGTGGCAGCAGGAGAGCCCTCTGTGTGTCTGGTGACCGGCTGTGTGTGTGGCAGCAGGAGAGCCCTCTGTGTGTCTGGTGACTGGCTGTGACTGCGGCAGCAGGAGAGACCTCTGTGTGTCTGGTGACCGGCTGTGTGTGCGGCAGCAGGAGAGGCCTCTGTGTGTCTGGTGACCGGCTCTGTGTGCGGCAGCAGGAGAGCCCTCTGTGTGTCTGGTGACCGGCTGTGTGTGTGGCAGCAGGAGAGCCCTCTGTGTGTCTGGGGACAAGGTGTGTGTGTGGCAGCTGGAGAGGCCTCTGTGTGTCTGGGGACCGGCTGTGTGTGTGGCAGCAGGAGAGCCCTCTGTGTGTCTGGTGACCGGCTGTGTGTGTGGCAGCAGGAGAGCCCTCTGTGTATCTGGTGACCGCTGTGTGTGTGGCAGCAGGAGAGCCCTCTGTGTGTCTGGGGAACAGCTGTGTGTGTGGCAGCAGGAGAGCCCTCTGTGTGTCTGGGGACCGGCTGTGTGTGTTGCAGCAGGAGAGGCCTCTGTGTGTCTTGGGACCGGCTGTGTCTGTGGCAGCAGGAGAGGCCTCTGTGTGTCTGGGGACCGGCTGTGTCTGTGGCAGCAGGAGAGCCCTCTGTGTATCTGGTGACCGGCTGTGTGTGTGGCAACAGGAGAGCCCTCTGTGTGGCTGGTGACCGGCTGTGTGTGTGGCAGCAGGAGAGCCCTCTGTGTGTCTGGGGACTGGCTGTGTGTGTGGCAGCAGGAGAGGCCTCTGTGTGTCTGGGGACCGGCTGTGTGTGTGGCAGCAGGAGAGCCCTCTGTGTGTCTGGTGACCAGCTGTGTTTGTGGCAGAAGGAGAGTCCTCTGTGTGGCTGGTGACCGGCTATGTGTGTGAGGCAGCAGGACAGCCCTCTGTGTGTCTGGGGACCGGCTGTGTGTGTGGCAGCAGGAGAGCTCTCTGTGTGTCTGGGGACCGGCTGTGTCTGTGGCAGCAGGAGAGGCCTCTGTGTGTCTGGCGACCGGCTGTGTCTGTGGCAGCAGGAGAGGCCTCTGTGTGTCTGGTGACCGGCCGTGTGTGTGGCAGCAGGAGAGCTCTCTGTGTGTTTGGTGAACGGCTGTGTGTGTGGCAGCAGGAGAGCCCTCTGTGTGTCTGGGGACCGGCTGTGTGTGTGGCAGCAGGAGAGGCCTCTGTGTGTCTTGGGACCGGCTGTGTGTGTGGCAGCAGGAGAGCTCTCTGTGTGGCTGGTGACCGGCTGTGTGTGTGGCAGCAGGAGAGCCCTCTGTGTGTCTGGGGACCGGCTGTGTCTGTGGCAGCAGTAGAGGCCTCTGTGTGTCTGGTGAATGGCTGTGTGTGTGGCAGCAGGAGAGCCCTCTGTGTGTTTGGGGACCGGCTGTGTCTGTGGCAGCAGGAGAGGCCTCTGTGTGTCTGGGGACCGGCTGTGTCTGTGGCAGCAGGAGAGGCCTCTGTGTGTCTGGGGACCAGCTGTGTCTGTTGCAGCAGGAGAGCCCTCTGTGTGTCTGGTGACCGGCTGTGTGTGTGGCAGCAGGAGATCCCTCTGTGTATCTGGTGACCGGCTGTGTGTGTGGCAACAGGAGAGCCCTCTGTGTGGCTGGTGACCGGCTGTGTGTGTGGCAGCAGGAGAGCCCTCTGTGTGTCTAGGGACTGGCTGTGTGTGTGGCAGGAGGAGAGGCTTCTGTGTGTCTGGGGACCGGCTGTGTGTGTGGCAGCAGGAGAGCCCTCTGTGTGTCTGGTGACCAGCTGTGTGTGTGGCAGCAGGAGAGTCCTCTGTGTGGCTGGTGACCGGCTATGTGTGTGAGGCAGCAGGACAGCCCTCTGTGTGTCTGGGGACCGGCTGTGTGTGTGGCAGCAGGAGAGCTCTCTGTGTGTCATGGGACCGGCTGTGTGTGTGGCAGCAGGAGAGGCCTCTGTGTGTCTGGCGACCGGCTGTGTGTGTGGCAGCAGGAGAGCTCTCTGTGTGGCTGGTGACTGGCTTTGTGTGTGGCAGCAGGAGAGCCCTCTGTGTGTCTGGTGACCGGCTGTGTCTGTGGCAGCAGGAGAGCTCTCTGTGTGTCTGAGGACCGGCTGTGTGTGTGGCAGTAGGAGAGGCATCTATGTGTCTGGTGACCGGCTGTGTGCCGCAGCAGGAGAGGCCTCTGTGTGTCTGGCGACCTTCTGTATGTGTGGCAGCAGGAGAGCTCTCTGTGTGGCTGGTGACTGGCTTTGTGTGTGGCAGCAGGAGAGCCCTCTGTGTGTCTGGAGACCGGCTGTGTCTGTGGCAGCAGGAGAGCCCTCTGTGTATCTGGTGACTGGCTGTGTGTGTGGCAGCAGGAGAGCCCTCTGTGTTTCTGGTGACCGGCTGTGTGTGCGGCATCAGGAGAGCTCTCTGTGTGTCTGGTTACCGGCTGTGTCTGTGGCAGCAGGAGAGCCCTCTGTGTGTCTGGTGACTGGCAGTGTGTGTGGGCAGCAGGAGAGCCCTCTGTGTGTCTGGTGACCGGCTGTGTGTGTGGCAGCAGGAGAGTCCTCTGTGTATCTAAAGACTGGCTGTGTCTGTGGCAGCAGGAGAGCCCTCTGTGTGTCTGGGGACCGGCTGTGTGTGTGGCAGCAGGAGAGCTCTCTGTGTGGCTGGTGACTGGCTTTGTGTGTGGCAGCAGGAGAGCCCTCTGTGTGTCTGGTGACCGGCTGTGTCTGTGGCAGCAGGAGAGCTCTCTGTGTGTCTGGGGACCGGCTGTGTGTGTGGCAGTAGGAGAGGCCTCTATGTGTCTGGTGACCGGCTGTGTGCCGCAGCAGGAGAGCCCTCTGTGTGTCTGGTGACCGGCTGTGTGCCGCAGCAGGAGAGGCCTCTGTGTGTCTGGTGACCGGCTGTGTGTGTGGCAGCAGGAGAGCTCTCTGTGTGGCTGGTGACTGGCTTTGTGTGTGGCATCAGGAGAGCTCTCTGTGTGTCTGGTGACCGGCTGTGTCTGTGGCAGCAGGAGAGCCCTCTGTGTGTCTGGTGACTGGCTGTGTGTGTGGGCAGCAGGAGAGCTCTCTGTGTGTCTGGTGACCGGCTGTGTGTGTGGCAGCAGGAGAGTCCTCTGTGTATCTAAAGACTGGCTGTGTCTGTGGCAGCAGGAGAGCCCTCTGTGTGTCTGGGGACCGGCTGTGTGTGTGGCAGCAGGAGAGCCCTCTGTGTGTCTGGTGACCGGCTGTGTGTGTGGCAGCAGGAGAGGCCTCTGTGTGTCTGGTGACCGGCTGTGTGTGTGGCTGCAGGAGAGCCCTTTGGGTGTCTGGTGACCGGCTGTCTGTGTGGGCAGCAGGAGAGCCCTCTGTGTGTCAGGGGCCCGGCTGTGTGTGTGGCAGCAGGAGGAGATCCCTCTGTGTGTCTGGGGACCGGCTGTGTGTGTGGCAGCAGGAGAGCCCTCTGTGCGTCTGGTGACCGGCTGTGTGTGTGGCAGCAGGAGAGACCTCTGTGTGGCAGGTGACCGCTGTGACTGCGGTAGCAGGAGACGCCTCTGTGTGTCTGGGGACCGGCTGTGTGTCTGGCAGCAGGAGAGCCCTCTGTGTGTCTGGGGACTGGCTGTGTGTGTGGCAGCAGGAGAGCTCTCTGTGTGTCTGGTGACCGCTGTGTGTGTGGCAGCAGGAGAGCCCTCTGTGTGTCTTGGGACCAGTTGTGTGTGTGGCAGCAGGAGAGGCCTTTGTGTGTCTTGTGACCGGCTGTGTGTGCGGCATCAGGAGAGCTCTCTGTGTGTCTGGTGACCGGCTGTGTGTGTGGCAGCAGGAGAGGCCTCTGTGTGTCTGGTGACCAGCTGTGTGTGGCAGCAGGAGAGCCCTCTGTGTGTCTGGTGACCGGCTGTGTGTGTGGCAGCAGGAGAGCCCTCTGTGTGTCTGGTGACCGGCTGTGTGTGTGGCAGCAGGAGAGCCCTCTGTGTGTCTGGTGACCGGCAGTGTGTTTGGCAGCAGGAGAGCCCTCTGTGTGTCTGGTGACTGGCTGTGACTGTGGCAGCAGGGGAGACCTCTGTGTGTCTGGTGACCGGCTGTGTGTGCGGCAGCAGGAGAGGCCTCTGTGTGTCTGGTGACCGGCTCTGTGTGCGGCAGCAGGAGAGCCCTCTGTGTGTATGGTGACCGGCTGTGTGTGGCAGCAGGAGAGCCCTCTGTGTGTCTGGGGACCAGGTGTGTGTGTGGCAGCAGGAGAGGCCTCTGTGTGTCTGGGGACTGGCTGTGTCTGTGGCAGCAGGAGAGTCCTCTGTGTGTCTGGTGACCGGCTGTGTGTGTGGCAGCAGGAGAGCCCTCTGTGTATCTGGTGACCGCTGTGTGTGTGGCAGCAGGAGAGCCCTCTGTGTGTCTGGGGACCAGCTGTGTGTGTGGCAACAGGAGAGCTCTCTGTGTGTCTGGTGACCGCTGTGTGTGTGGCAGCAGTAGAGCCCTCTGTGTGTCTGGGGACCGGCTGTGAGTGTGGCAGCAGGAGAGCCCTCTGTGTGTCTGGTGACCGGCTGTGTGTGCGGCATCAGGAGAGCTCTCTGTGTGTCTTGTGACCGGCTGTGTGTGTGGCAGCAGGAGAGGCTTCTGTGTGTCTGGTGACCGGCTGTGTGTGTGGCAGCAGGAGAGGCCTCTGTGTGTCTGGTGACCGGCTGTGTGTGTGGCAGCAGGAGAGGCCTCTGTGTGTCTGGAGACCGGCTGTGTGTGTGGCAACAGGAGAGCCCTCTGTGAGTCTGGGGACCTGCTGTGTGTGTGGCAGCAGGAGAGCCCTCTGTGTGTCTGGTGACCGGCTGTGTGTGTGGCAGCAGGAGAGGCCTCTGTGTGTCTGGTGACGGGCTGTGACTGCGGCAGCAGGAGAGCCCTCTGTGTGTCTGGTGACCGGCTGTGTTTGTGACAGCAGGAGAGCCCTCTGTGTGGCTGGTGACCGGCTGTGTGTGTGGCAGCAGGAGAGCCCTCTGTGTGTCTGGGGACCGGCTGTGTCTGTGGCAGCAGTAGAGGCCACTGTGTGTCTGGTGAATGGCTGTGTGTGTGGCAGCAGGAGAGACTTCTGTGTGTCTTGGGACCGGCTGTGTGTGTGGCAGCAGGAGAGCCCTCTGTGTGTCTGGGGACCAGCTGTGTCTGTGGCAGCAGGAGAGGCCTCTGTGTGTCTTGGGACCGGCTGTGTGTGTGGCAGCAGGAGAGCCCTCTGTGTGTCTGGGGACCGGCTGTGTCTTAGGCAGCAGGAGAGGCCTCTGTGTGTCTTGGGACCGGCTGTGTGTGTGGCAGCAGGAGAGCAATCTGTGTGTCTGGGGACCGGCTGTGTCTTAGGCAGCAGGAGAGCCCTCTGTGTGTCTGGTGACCGGCTGTGTGTGTGGCAGCAGGAGAGCCCTCTGTGTATCTGGTGACCGGCTGTGTGTGTGGCAGCAGGAGAGCCCTCTGTGTGTCTGGGGACGGGCTGTGCATGTGGCAGCAGGAGAGCTCTCCGTGTGTCTGGGGACCGGCTGTGTGTGTGGCAGCAGGAGAGCCCTCTGTGTATCTGGTGACTGGCTGTGTGTGTGGCAGCAGGAGAGCCCTCTGTGTGTCTGGTGACCGGCTGTGTGTTCGGCAGCAGGAGGGCCCCCTGTGTCTCTGGTGACCGGCTGTGTGTGCGGCAGCAGGAGAGCCCTCTGTGTGTCTGGTGACCGGCTGTGTGTGTGGCAGCAGGAGAGCCCTCTGTGTGTCTGGTGACCGGCTGTGTGTGTGGCAGCAGGAGAGCCATCTGTGTGGCTGGTGACCGGCTGTGTGTGCGGCAGCAGGAGAGCATTCTGTGTGTCTGGTGACCGGCTGTGTTTGTGGCAGCAGGAGAGCCCTCTGTGTGTCTGGTGACCGGCTGTGTGTGTGGCAGCAGGAGAGCCCTCTGTGTATCTGGTGACCGCTGTGTGTGTGGCAGCAGGAGAGCCCTCTGTGTGTCTGGTGACCGGCTGTGTGTGTGGCAGCAGGAGAGCCCTCTGTGTGTCTGGTGACTGGCTGTGACTGCGGCAGCAGGAGAGACCTCTGTGTGTCTGGTGACCGGCTGTGTGTGCGGCAGCAGGAGAGGCCTCTGTGTGTCTGGTGACCGGCTCTGTGTGCGGCAGCAGGAGAGCCCTCTGTGTGTCTGGTGACCGGCTGTGTGTGTGGCAGCAGGAGAGCCCTCTGTGTGTCTGGGGACCAGGTGTGTGTGTGGCAGCTGGAGAGGCCTCTGTGTGTCTGGGGACTGGCTGTGTCTGTGGCAGCAGGAGAGTCCTCTGTGTGTCTGGTGACCAGCTGTGTGTGTGGCAGCAGGAGAGCCCTCTGTGTGTCTGGTGACCGGCTGTGTGTGTGGCAGCAGGAGAGCCCTCTGTGTATCTGGTGACCGCTGTGTGTGTGGCAGCAGGAGAGCCCTCTTTGTGTCTGGGGAACAGCTGTGTGTGGCAACAGGAGAGCTCTCTGTGTGTCTGGTGACCGCTGTGTGTGTGGCAGCAGGAGAGCCCTCTGTGTGTCTGGCTTCCGGCTGTGTGTGTGGCAGCAGGAGAGCCCTCTGTGTGTCTGGTGACCGGCAGTGTGTGCGGCATCAGGAGAGCCCTCTGTGTGTCTGGTGACCGGCTGTGTGTGTGGCAGCAGGAGAGGCTTCTGTGTGTCTGGTGACCGGCTGTGTGTGTGGCAGCAGGAGAGGCCTCTGTGTGTCTGGTGACCGGCTGTGTGAGTGGCAGCAGGAGAGGCCTCTGTGTGTCTGGGGACCGGCTGTGTGTGTGGCAACAGGAGAGCCCTCTGTGAGTCTGGGGTCCTGCTGTGTGTGTGGCAGCAGGAGAGCCCTCTGTGTGTCTGGTGACCGGCTGTGTGTGTGGCAGCAGGAGAGGCTTCTGTTGTGTCTGGTGACCAGCTGTGACTGCGGCAGCAGGAGAGCCCTCTGTGTGTCTGGTGACCGGCTGTGTTTGTGACAGCAGGAGAGCCCTCTGTGTGTCTGGGGACCGGCTGTGTCTGTGGCAGCAGTAGAGGCCTCTGTGTGTCTGGTGAGTGGCTGTGTGTGTGGCAGCAGGAGAGCCCTCTGTGTGTCTGGGGACCGGCTGTGTGTGTGGCAGCAGGAGAGGCCTCTGTGTGTCTTGGGACCGGCTGTGTCTGTGGAAGCAGGAGAGGCCTCTGTGTGTCTGGGGACCGGCTGTGTCTGTGGCAGCAGGAGAGCCCTCTGTGTGTCTGGTGACCGGCTGTGTGTGTGGCAGCAGGAGAGCCCTCTGTGTATCTGGTGACCGGCTGTGTGTGTGGCAACAGGAGAGCCCTCTGTGTGGCTGGTGACCGGCTGTGTGTGTGGCAGCAGGAGAGCCCTCTGTGTGTCTGGGGACTGGCTGTGTGTGTGGCAGCAGGAGAGGCCTCTGTGTGTCTGGGGACCGGCTGTGTGTGTGGCAGCAGGAGAGCCCTCTGTGTGTCTGGTGACCAGCTGTGTTTGTGGCAGAAGGAGAGTCCTCTGTGTGGCTGGTGACCGGCTATGTGTGTGAGGCAGCAGGACAGCCCTCTGTGTGTCTGGGGACCGGCTGTGTGTGTGGCAGCAGGAGAGCTCTCTGTGTGTCTGGGGACCGGCTGTGTCTGTGGCAGCAGTAGAGGCCTCTGTGTGTCTGGCGACCGGCTGTGTCTGTGGCAGCAGGAGAGGCCTCTGTGTGTCTGGTGACCGGCCGTGTGTGTGGCAGCAGGAGAGCTCTCTGTGTGTTTGGTGAACGGCTGTGTGTGTGGCAGCAGGAGAGCCCTCTGTGTGTCTGGGGACCGGCTGTGTGTGTGGCAGCAGGAGAGGCCTCTGTGTGTCTTGGGACCGGCTGTGTGTGTGGCAGCAGGAGAGCTCTCTGTGTGGCTGGTGACCGGCTGTGTGTGTGGCAGCAGGAGAGCCCTCTGTGTTTCTGGGGACCGGCTGTGTCTGTGGCAGCAGTAGAGGCCTCTGTGTGTCTGGTGAATGGCTGTGTGTGTGGCAGCAGGAGAGCCCTCTGTGTGTTTGGGGACCGGCTGTGTCTGTGGCAGCAGGAGAGGCCTCTGTGTGTCTTGGGACCGGCTGTGTCTGTGGCAGCAGGAGAGGCCTCTGTGTGTCTGGGGACCGGCTGTGTCTGTTGCAGCAGGAGAGCCCTCTGTGTGTCTGGTGACCGGCTGTGTGTGTGGCAGCAGGAGATCCCTCTGTGTATCTGGTGACCGGCTGTGTGTGTGGCAACAGGAGAGCCCTCTGTGTGGCTGGTGACCGGCTGTGTGTGTGGCAGCAGGAGAGCCCTCTGTGTGTCTAGGGACTGGCTGTGTGTGTGGCAGGAGGAGAGGCTTCTGTGTGTCTGGGGACCGGCTGTGTGTGTGGCAGCAGGAGAGCCCTCTGTCAGTCTGGTGACCAGCTGTGTGTGTGGCAGCAGGAGAGTCCTCTGTGTGGCTGGTGACCGGCTATGTGTGTGAGGCAGCAGGACAGCCCTCTGTGTGTCTGGGGACGGGCTGTGTATGTGGCAGCAGGAGAGCTCTCTGTGAGTCTGGGGACCGGCTGTGTGTGTGGCAGTAGGAGAGGCCTCTGTGTGTCTGGTGACCGGCTGTGTGCAGCAGCAGGAGAGCCCTCTGTGTATCTGGTGACTGTCTGTGTGTGTGGCAGCAGGAGAGCCCTCTGTGTGTCTGGTGACCGGCTGTGTGTTCGGCAGCAGGAGGGCCCTCTGTGTCTCTGGTGACTGGCTGTGTGTGCGGCAGCAGGAGAGCTCTCTGTGTGGCTGGTGACCGGCTGTGTGTGTGGCAGCAGGAGAGCCCTCTGTGTGTCTGGTGACCGGCTGTGTGTGTGGCAGCAGGAGAGGCCTCTGTGTGTCTGGTGACTGGCTGTGTGTGGGCAGCAGGAGAGCCATCTGTGTGGCTGGTGACCGGCTGTGTGTGCGGCAGCAGGAGAGCATTCTGTGTGTCTGGTGACCGGCTGTGTTTGTGGCAGCAGGAGAGCCCTCTGTGTGTCTAGTGACCGGCTGTGTGTGTGGCAGGAGGAGAGCCCTCTGTGTATCTGGTGACCGCTGTGTGTGTGGCAGCAGGAGAGCCCTCTGTGTGTCTGGTGACCGGCTGTGTGTGTGTGGCAGCAGGAGAGGCCTCTGTGTGTCTTGGGACCGGCTGTGTGTGTGGCAGCAGGAGAGCCCTCTGTGTGTCTGGTGACCGGCTGTGTGTGTGGCAGCAGGAGAGCCCTCTGTGTATCTGGTGACCGGCTGTGTGTGTGGCAGCAGGAGAGCCCTCTGTGTGTCTGGGGACCGGCTGTGTCTGTGGCAGCAGTAGAGGCCTCTGTGTGTCTGGTGAATGGCTGTGTGTGTGGCAGCAGGAGAGCCCTCTGTGTGTTTGGGGACCGGCTGTGTCTGTGGCAGCAGGAGAGGCCTCTGTGTGTCTTGGGACCGGATGTGTCTGTGGCAGCAGGAGAGGCCTCTGTGTGTCTGGGGACCGGCTGTGTCTGTTGCAGCAGGAGAGCCCTCTGTGTGTCTGGTGACCGGCTGTGTGTGTGGCAGCAGGAGATCCCTCTGTGTATCTGGTGACCGGCTGTGTGTGTGGCAACAGGAGAGCCCTCTGTGTGGCTGGTGACCGGCTGTGTGTGTGGCAGCAGGAGAGCCCTCTGTGTGTCTGGTGACCGGCTGTGTGTGTGGCAGCAGGAGAGGCCTCTGTGTGTCTGGTGACTGGCTGTGTGTGGGCAGCAGGAGAGCCATCTGTGTGGCTGGTGACCGGCTGTGTGTGCGGCAGCAGGAGAGCATTCTGTGTGTCTGGTGACCGGCTGTGTTTGTGGCAGCAGGAGAGCCCTCTGTGTGTCTAGTGACCGGCTGTGTGTGTGGCAGGAGGAGAGCCCTCTGTGTATCTGGTGACCGCTGTGTGTGTGGCAGCAGGAGAGCCCTCTGTGTGTCTGGTGACCGGCTGTGTGTGTGTGGCAGCAGGAGAGGCCTCTGTGTGTCTTGGGACCGGCTGTGTGTGTGGCAGCAGGAGAGCCCTCTGTGTGTCTGGGGACCGGCTGTGTCTGTGGCAGCAGGAGAGCCCTCTGTGTGTCTGGTGACCGGCTGTGTGTGTGGCAGCAGGAGAGCCCTCTGTGTATCTGGTGACCGGCTGTGTGTGTGGCAACAGGAGAGCCCTCTGTGTGGCTGGTGACCGGCTGTGTGTGTGGCAGCAGAAGAGCCCTCTGTGTGTCTGGCGACTGGCTGTGTGTGTGGCAGCAGGAGAGGCCTCTGTGTGTCTGGGGACCGGCTGTGTGTGTGGCAGCAGGAGAGCCCTCTGTGTGTCTGGTGACCAGCTGTGTGTGGCAGCAGGAGAGTCCTCTGTGTGGCTGGTGACCGGATATGTGTGTGAGGCAGCAGGACAGCCCTCTGTGTGTCTGGGGACCGGCTGTGTGTGTGGCAGCAGGAGAGCTCTCTGTGTGTCTGGGGACCGGCTTTGTCTGTGGCAGCAGGAGAGGCCTCTGTGTGTCTGGTGACCGGCTGTGTCTGTGGCAGCAGGAGAGGCCTCTGTGTGTCTGGTGACCGGCTTTGTGTGTGGCAGCAGGAGAGCTCTCTGTGTGTCTGGTGAACGGCTGTGTGTGTGGCAGCAGGAGAGCCCTCTGTGTGTCTGTGGACCGGCTGTGTGTGTGGCAGCAGGAGAGGCCTCTGTGTGTCTTGGGACCGGCTGTGTTTGTGGCAGCAGGAGAGCTCTCTGTGTGGCTGGTGACCGGCTGTGTGTGTGACAGCAGGAGAGCCCTCTGTGTGTGTGTCTGGGGACCGGCTGTGTCTGTGGCAGCAGTAGAGGCCTCTGTGTGTCTGGTGAACGGCTGTGTGTGTGGCAGCAGGAGAGCCCTCTGTGTGTTTGGGGACCGGCTGTGTGTGTGGCAGCAGGAGAGCCCTCTCTGTGTCTGGTGACCGGCTGTGTGTGTGGCAGCAGGAGAGGCCTCTGTGTGTCTGGGGACCGGCTGTGTGTGTGGCAGCAGGAGGAGCCCTCTGTGTGTCTGGTGACCAGCTGTGTGTGTGGCAGCAGGAGAGTCCTCTGTGTGGCTGGTGACCAGCTATGTGTGTGAGGCAGCAGGACAGCCCTCTGTGTGTCTGGGGACCAGCTGTGTGTGTGGCAGCAGGAGAGCTATCTGTGTGTCTGGGGACCAGCTGTGTGTGTGGCAGCAGGAGAGGCCTCTGTGTGTCTGGCAACCGGCTGTGTGTGTGGCAGCAGGAGAGCTCTCTGTGTGGCTGGTGACTGGCTTTGTGTGTGGCAGCAGGAGAGCCCTCTGTGTGTCTGGTGACCGGCTTTGTCTGTGGCAGCAGGAGAGCTCTCTGTGTGTCTGGGGACCGGCTGTGTGTGTGGCAGTAGGAGAGGCCTCTGTGTGTCTGGTGACCGGCTGTGTGCAGCAGCAGGAGAGCCCTCTGTGTGTCTGGGGACGGGCTGTGTGTGTGGCAGCAGGAGAGCTCTCTGTGTGGCTGGTGACTGGCTTTGTGTGTGGCAGCAGGAGAGCCCTCTGTGTGTTTGGTGACCGGCTTTGTCTGTGGAAGCAGGAGAGCTCTCTGTGTGTCTGGGGACCGGCTGTGTGTGTGGCAGTAGGAGAGTCCTCTGGGTGTCTGGTGACCGGCTGTGTGCAGCAGCAGGAGAGCCCTCTGTGTGTCTGGGGACGGGCTGTGTATGTGGCAGCAGGAGAGCTCTCTGTGTGTCTGGGGACCGGCTGTGTGTGTGGCAGTAGGAGAGGCCTCTGTGTGTCTGGGGACGGGCTGTGTATGTGGCAGCAGGAGAGCTCTCTGTGTGTCTGGGGACCGGCTGTGTGTGTGGCAGTAGGAGAGGCCTCTGTGTGTCTGGTGACCGGCTGTGTGCAGCAGCAGGAGAGCCCTCTGTGTATCTGGTGACTGGCTGTGTGTGTGGCAGCAGGAGAGCCCTCTGTGTGTCTGGTGACCGGTTGTGTGTTCGGCAGCAGGAGGGCCCCCTGTGTCTCTGGTGACCGGCTGTGTGTGCGGCAGCAGGAGAGCCCTCTGTGTGTCTGGTGACCGGCTGTGTGTGTGGCAGCAGGAGAGCCCTCTGTGTGTCTGGTGACCGGCTGTGTGTGTGGCAGCAGGAGAGCCATCTGTGTGGCTGGTGACCGGCTGTGTGTGCGGCAGCAGGAGAGCATTCTGTGTGTCTGGTGACCGGCTGTGTTTGTGGCAGCAGTAGAGCCCTCTGTGTGTCTGGTGACCGGCTGTGTGTGTGGCAGGAGGAGAGCCCTCTGTGTATCTGGTGACCGCTGTGTGTGTGGCAGCAGGAGAGCCCTCTGTGTGTCTGGTGACCGGCTGTGTGTGTGGCAGCAGGAGAGCCCTCTGTGTGTCTGGTGACTGGCTGTGACTGCGGCATCAGGAGAGACCTCTGTGTGTCTGGTGACCGGCTGTGTGTGCGGCAGCAGGAGAGGCCTCTGTGTGTCTGGTGACCGGCTGTGTGTGTGGCAACAGGAGAGCCCTCTGTGTATCTGGTGACCGCTGTGTGTGTGGCAGCAGGAGAGCCCTCTGTGTGTCTGGTGACCGGCTGTGTGTGTGGCAGCAGGAGAGCCCTCTGTGTGTCTGGTGACTGGCTGTGACTGCGGCATCAGGAGAGACCTCTGTGTGTCTGGTGACCGGCTGTGTGTGCGGCAGCAGGAGAGGCCTCTGTGTGTCTGGTGACCGGCTCTGTGTGCGGCAGCAGGAGAGCCCTCTGTGTGTCTGGGGACCAGCTGTGTGTGTGGCAGCAGGAGAGGCCTCTGTGTGTCTGGCAACCGGCTGTGTGTGTGGCAGCAGGAGAGCTCTCTGTGTGGCTGGTGACTGGCTTTGTGTGTGGCAGCAGGAGAGCCCTCTGTGTGTCTGGTGACCGGCTTTGTCTGTGGCAGCAGGAGAGCTCTCTGTGTGTCTGGGGACCGGCTGTGTGTGTGGCAGTAGGAGAGGCCTCTGTGTGTCTGGTGACCGGCTGTGTGCAGCAGCAGGAGAGCCCTCTGTGTGTCTGGGGACGGGCTGTGTGTGTGGCAGCAGGAGAGCTCTCTGTGTGGCTGGTGACTGGCTTTGTGTGTGGCAGCAGGAGAGCCCTCTGTGTGTTTGGTGACCGGCTTTGTCTGTGGAAGCAGGAGAGCTCTCTGTGTGTCTGGGGACCGGCTGTGTGTGTGGCAGTAGGAGAGTCCTCTGGGTGTCTGGTGACCGGCTGTGTGCAGCAGCAGGAGAGCCCTCTGTGTGTCTGGGGACGGGCTGTGTATGTGGCAGCAGGAGAGCTCTCTGTGTGTCTGGGGACCGGCTGTGTGTGTGGCAGTAGGAGAGGCCTCTGTGTGTCTGGGGACGGGCTGTGTATGTGGCAGCAGGAGAGCTCTCTGTGTGTCTGGGGACCGGCTGTGTGTGTGGCAGTAGGAGAGGCCTCTGTGTGTCTGGTGACCGGCTGTGTGCAGCAGCAGGAGAGCCCTCTGTGTATCTGGTGACTGGCTGTGTGTGTGGCAGCAGGAGAGCCCTCTGTGTGTCTGGTGACCGGTTGTGTGTTCGGCAGCAGGAGGGCCCCCTGTGTCTCTGGTGACCGGCTGTGTGTGCGGCAGCAGGAGAGCCCTCTGTGTGTCTGGTGACCGGCTGTGTGTGTGGCAGCAGGAGAGCCCTCTGTGTGTCTGGTGACCGGCTGTGTGTGTGGCAGCAGGAGAGCCATCTGTGTGGCTGGTGACCGGCTGTGTGTGCGGCAGCAGGAGAGCATTCTGTGTGTCTGGTGACCGGCTGTGTTTGTGGCAGCAGGAGAGCCCTCTGTGTGTCTGGTGACCGGCTGTGTGTGTGGCAGGAGGAGAGCCCTCTGTGTATCTGGTGACCGCTGTGTGTGTGGCAGCAGGAGAGCCCTCTGTGTGTCTGGTGACCGGCTGTGTGTGTGGCAGCAGGAGAGCCCTCTGTGTGTCTGGTGACTGGCTGTGACTGCGGCATCAGGAGAGACCTCTGTGTGTCTGGTGACCGGCTGTGTGTGCGGCAGCAGGAGAGGCCTCTGTGTGTCTGGTGACCGGCTGTGTGTGTGGCAACAGGAGAGCCCTCTGTGTATCTGGTGACCGCTGTGTGTGTGGCAGCAGGAGAGCCCTCTGTGTGTCTGGTGACCGGCTGTGTGTGTGGCAGCAGGAGAGCCCTCTGTGTGTCTGGTGACTGGCTGTGACTGCGGCATCAGGAGAGACCTCTGTGTGTCTGGTGACCGGCTGTGTGTGCGGCAGCAGGAGAGGCCTCTGTGTGTCTGGTGACCGGCTCTGTGTGCGGCAGCAGGAGAGCCCTCTGTGTGTCTGGTGACCGGCTGTGTGTGTGGCAGCAGGAGAGCCCTCTGTGTGTCTGGGGACCAGGTGTGTGTGTGGCAGCTGGAAAGGCCTCTGTGTGTCTGGGGACTGGCTGTGTCTGTGGCAGCAGGAGAGTCCTCTGTGTGTCTGGTGACCAGCTGTGTGTGTGGCAGCAGGAGAGCCCTCTGTGTGTCTGGTGACCGGCTGTGTGTGTGGCAGCAGGAGAGCCCTCTGTGTATCTGGTGACCGCTGTGTGTGTGGCAGCAGGAGAGCCCTCTTTGTGTCTGGGGAACAGCTGTGTGTGGCAACAGGAGAGCTCTCTGTGTGTCTGGTGACCGCTGTGTGTGTGGCAGCAGGAGAGCCCTCTGTGTGTCTGGGGACCGGCTGTGTGTGTGGCAGCAGGAGAGCCCTCTGTGTGTCTGGTGACCGGCAGTGTGTGCGGCATCAGGAGAGCCCTCTGTGTGTCTGGTGACCGGCTGTGTGTGTGGCAGCAGGAGAGGCTTCTGTGTGTCTGGTGACCGGCTGTGTGTGTGGCAGCAGGAGAGGCCTCTGTGTGTCTGGTGACCGGCTGTGTGAGTGGCAGCAGGAGAGGCCTCTGTGTGTCTGGGGACCGGCTGTGTGTGTGGCAACAGGAGAGCCCTCTGTGAGTCTGGGGTCCTGCTGTGTGTGTGGCAGCAGGAGAGCCCTCTGTGTGTCTGGTGACCGGCTGTGTGTGTGGCAGCAGGAGAGGCTTCTGTTGTGTCTGGTGACCAGCTGTGACTGCGGCAGCAGGAGAGCCCTCTGTGTGTCTGGTGACCGGCTGTGTTTGTGACAGCAGGAGAGCCCTCTGTGTGTCTGGGGACCGGCTGTGTCTGTGGCAGCAGTAGAGGCCTCTGTGTGTCTGGTGAACGGCTGTGTGTGTGGCAGCAGGAGAGCCCTCTGTGTGTCTGGGGACCGGCTGTGTGTGTGGCAGCAGGAGAGGCCTCTGTGTGTCTTGGGACCGGCTGTGTCTGTGGCAGCAGGAGAGCCATCTGTGTGGCTGGTGACCGGCTGTGTGTGCGGCAGCAGGAGAGCATTCTGTGTGTCTGGTGACTGGCTGTGTTTGTGGCAGCAGGAGAGCCCTCTGTGTGTCTGGTGACCGGCTGTGTGTGTGGCAGGAGGAGAGCCCTCTGTGTATCTGGTGACCGCTGTGTGTGTGGCAGCAGGAGAGCCCTCTGTGTGTCTGGTGACCGGCTGTGTGTGTGGCAGCAGGAGAGCCCTCTGTGTGTCTGGTGACTGGCTGTGACTGCGGCATCAGGAGAGACCTCTGTGTGTCTGGTGACCGGCTGTGTGTGCGGCAGCAGGAGAGGCCTCTGTGTGTCTGGTGACCGGCTCTGTGTGCGGCAGCAGGAGAGCCCTCTGTGTGTCTGGTGACCGGCTGTGTGTGTGGCAGCAGGAGAGCCCTCTGTGTGTCTGGGGACCAGGTGTGTGTGTGGCAGCTGGAGAGGCCTCTGTGTGTCTGGGGACTGGCTGTGTCTGTGGCAGCAGGAGAGTCCTCTGTGTGTCTGGTGACCAGCTGTGTGTGTGGCAGCAGGAGAGCCCTCTGTGTGTCTGGTGACCGGCTGTGTGTGTGGCAGCAGGAGAGCCCTCTGTGTTTCTGGTGACCGCTGTGTGTGTGGCAGCAGGAGAGCCCTCTTTGTGTCTGGGGAACAGCTGTGTGTGGCAACAGGAGAGCTCTCTGTGTGTCTGGTGACCGCTGTGTGTGTGGCAGCAGGAGAGCCCTCTGTGTGTCTGGGGACCGGCTGTGTGTGTGGCAGCAGGAGAGCCCTCTGTGTGTCTGGTGACCGGCAGTGTGTGCGGCATCAGGAGAGCCCTCTGTGTGTCTGGTGACCGGCTGTGTGTGTGGCAGCAGGAGAGGCTTCTGTGTGTCTGGTGACCGGCTGTGTGTGTGGCAGCAGGAGAGGCCTCTGTGTGTCTGGTGACCGGCTGTGTGAGTGGCAGCAGGAGAGGCCTCTGTGTGTCTGGGGACCGGCTGTGTGTGTGGCAACAGGAGAGCCCTCTGTGAGTCTGGGGTCCTGCTGTGTGTGTGGCAGCAGGAGAGCCCTCTGTGTGTCTGGTGACCGGCTGTGTGTGTGGCAGCAGGAGAGGCTTCTGTTGTGTCTGGTGACCAGCTGTGACTGCGGCAGCAGGAGAGCCCTCTGTGTGTCTGGTGACCGGCTGTGTTTGTGACAGCAGGGGAGCCCTCTGTGTGTCTGGGGACCGGCTGTGTCTGTGGCAGCAGTAGAGGCCTCTGTGTGTCTGGTGAACGGCTGTGTGTGTGGCAGCAGGAGAGCCCTCTGTGTGTCTGGGGACCGGCTGTGTGTGTGGCAGCAGGAGAGGCCTCTGTGTGTCTTGGGACCGGCTGTGTCTGTGGCAGCAGGAGAGGCCTCTGTGTGTCTGGGGACCGGCTGTGTCTGTGGCAGCAGGAGAGCCCTCTGTGTGTCTGGTGACCGGCTGTGTGTGTGGCAGCAGGAGAGCCCTCTGTGTATCTGGTGACCGGCTGTGTGTGTGGCAACAGGAGAGCCCTCTGTGTGGCTGGTGACCGGCTGTGTGTGTGGCAGCAGGAGAGCCCTCTGTGTGTCTGGTGACCGGCTGTGTGTTCGGCAGCAGGAGGGCCCCCTGTGTCTCTGGTGACCGGCTGTGTGTGCGGCAGCAGGAGAGCCCTCTGTGTGTCTGGTGACCGGCTGTGTGTGTGGCAGCAGGAGAGCCCTCTGTGTGTCTGGTGACCGGCTGTGTGTGTGGCAGCAGGAGAGCCATCTGTGTGGCTGGTGACCGGCTGTGTGTGCGGCAGCAGGAGAGCATTCTGTGTGTCTGGTGACCGGCTGTGTTTGTGGCAGCAGGAGAGCCCTCTGTGTGTCTGGTGACCGGCTGTGTGTGTGGCAGGAGGAGAGCCCTCTGTGTATCTGGTGACCGCTGTGTGTGTGGCAGCAGGAGAGCCCTCTGTGTGTCTGGTGACCGGCTGTGTGTGTGGCAGCAGGAGAGCCCTCTGTGTGTCTGGTGACTGGCTGTGACTGCGGCATCAGGAGAGACCTCTGTGTGTCTGGTGACCGGCTGTGTGTGCGGCAGCAGGAGAGGCCTCTGTGTGTCTGGTGACCGGCTGTGTGCAGCAGCAGGAGAGCCCTCTGTGTGTCTGGGGACGGGCTGTGTGTGTGGCAGCAGGAGAGCTCTCTGTGTGGCTGGTGACTGGCTTTGTGTGTGGCAGCAGGAGAGCCCTCTGTGTGTTTGGTGACCGGCTTTGTCTGTGGAAGCAGGAGAGCTCTCTGTGTGTCTGGGGACCGGCTGTGTGTGTGGCAGTAGGAGAGTCCTCTGGGTGTCTGGTGACCGGCTGTGTGCAGCAGCAGGAGAGCCCTCTGTGTGTCTGGGGACGGGCTGTGTATGTGGCAGCAGGAGAGCTCTCTGTGTGTCTGGGGACCGGCTGTGTGTGTGGCAGTAGGAGAGGCCTCTGTGTGTCTGGGGACGGGCTGTGTATGTGGCAGCAGGAGAGCTCTCTGTGTGTCTGGGGACCGGCTGTGTGTGTGGCAGTAGGAGAGGCCTCTGTGTGTCTGGTGACCGGCTGTGTGCAGCAGCAGGAGAGCCCTCTGTGTATCTGGTGACTGGCTGTGTGTGTGGCAGCAGGAGAGCCCTCTGTGTGTCTGGTGACCGGTTGTGTGTTCGGCAGCAGGAGGGCCCCCTGTGTCTCTGGTGACCGGCTGTGTGTGCGGCAGCAGGAGAGCCCTCTGTGTGTCTGGTGACCGGCTGTGTGTGTGGCAGCAGGAGAGCCCTCTGTGTGTCTGGTGACCGGCTGTGTGTGTGGCAGCAGGAGAGCCATCTGTGTGGCTGGTGACCGGCTGTGTGTGCGGCAGCAGGAGAGCATTCTGTGTGTCTGGTGACCGGCTGTGTTTGTGGCAGCAGGAGAGCCCTCTGTGTGTCTGGTGACCGGCTGTGTGTGTGGCAGGAGGAGAGCCCTCTGTGTATCTGGTGACCGCTGTGTGTGTGGCAGCAGGAGAGCCCTCTGTGTGTCTGGTGACCGGCTGTGTGTGTGGCAGCAGGAGAGCCCTCTGTGTGTCTGGTGACTGGCTGTGACTGCGGCATCAGGAGAGACCTCTGTGTGTCTGGTGACCGGCTGTGTGTGCGGCAGCAGGAGAGGCCTCTGTGTGTCTGGTGACCGGCTGTGTGTGTGGCAACAGGAGAGCCCTCTGTGTATCTGGTGACCGCTGTGTGTGTGGCAGCAGGAGAGCCCTCTGTGTGTCTGGTGACCGGCTGTGTGTGTGGCAGCAGGAGAGCCCTCTGTGTGTCTGGTGACTGGCTGTGACTGCGGCATCAGGAGAGACCTCTGTGTGTCTGGTGACCGGCTGTGTGTGCGGCAGCAGGAGAGGCCTCTGTGTGTCTGGTGACCGGCTCTGTGTGCGGCAGCAGGAGAGCCCTCTGTGTGTCTGGGGACCAGCTGTGTGTGTGGCAGCAGGAGAGGCCTCTGTGTGTCTGGCAACCGGCTGTGTGTGTGGCAGCAGGAGAGCTCTCTGTGTGGCTGGTGACTGGCTTTGTGTGTGGCAGCAGGAGAGCCCTCTGTGTGTCTGGTGACCGGCTTTGTCTGTGGCAGCAGGAGAGCTCTCTGTGTGTCTGGGGACCGGCTGTGTGTGTGGCAGTAGGAGAGGCCTCTGTGTGTCTGGTGACCGGCTGTGTGCAGCAGCAGGAGAGCCCTCTGTGTGTCTGGGGACGGGCTGTGTGTGTGGCAGCAGGAGAGCTCTCTGTGTGGCTGGTGACTGGCTTTGTGTGTGGCAGCAGGAGAGCCCTCTGTGTGTTTGGTGACCGGCTTTGTCTGTGGAAGCAGGAGAGCTCTCTGTGTGTCTGGGGACCGGCTGTGTGTGTGGCAGTAGGAGAGTCCTCTGGGTGTCTGGTGACCGGCTGTGTGCAGCAGCAGGAGAGCCCTCTGTGTGTCTGGGGACGGGCTGTGTATGTGGCAGCAGGAGAGCTCTCTGTGTGTCTGGGGACCGGCTGTGTGTGTGGCAGTAGGAGAGGCCTCTGTGTGTCTGGGGACGGGCTGTGTATGTGGCAGCAGGAGAGCTCTCTGTGTGTCTGGGGACCGTGTGTGTGTGGCAGCAGGAGAGCCCTCTGTGTGTCTGGTGACCGGTTGTGTGTTCGGCAGCAGGAGGGCCCCCTGTGTCTCTGGTGACCGGCTGTGTGTGCGGCAGCAGGAGAGCCCTCTGTGTGTCTGGTGACCGGCTGTGTGTGTGGCAGCAGGAGAGCCCTCTGTGTGTCTGGTGACCGGCTGTGTGTGTGGCAGCAGGAGAGCCATCTGTGTGGCTGGTGACCGGCTGTGTGTGCGGCAGCAGGAGAGCATTCTGTGTGTCTGGTGACCGGCTGTGTTTGTGGCAGCAGGAGAGCCCTCTGTGTGTCTGGTGACCGGCTGTGTGTGTGGCAGGAGGAGAGCCCTCTGTGTATCTGGTGACCGCTGTGTGTGTGGCAGCAGGAGAGCCCTCTGTGTGTCTGGTGACCGGCTGTGTGTGTGGCAGCAGGAGAGCCCTCTGTGTGTCTGGTGACTGGCTGTGACTGCGGCATCAGGAGAGACCTCTGTGTGTCTGGTGACCGGCTGTGTGTGCGGCAGCAGGAGAGGCCTCTGTGTGTCTGGTGACCGGCTGTGTGTGTGGCAACAGGAGAGCCCTCTGTGTATCTGGTGACCGCTGTGTGTGTGGCAGCAGGAGAGCCCTCTGTGTGTCTGGTGACCGGCTGTGTGTGTGGCAGCAGGAGAGCCCTCTGTGTGTCTGGTGACTGGCTGTGACTGCGGCATCAGGAGAGACCTCTGTGTGTCTGGTGACCGGCTGTGTGTGCGGCAGCAGGAGAGGCCTCTGTGTGTCTGGTGACCGGCTCTGTGTGCGGCAGCAGGAGAGCCCTCTGTGTGTCTGGTGACCGGCTGTGTGTGTGGCAGCAGGAGAGCCCTCTGTGTGTCTGGGGACCAGGTGTGTGTGTGGCAGCTGGAAAGGCCTCTGTGTGTCTGGGGACTGGCTGTGTCTGTGGCAGCAGGAGAGTCCTCTGTGTGTCTGGTGACCAGCTGTGTGTGTGGCAGCAGGAGAGCCCTCTGTGTGTCTGGTGACCGGCTGTGTGTGTGGCAGCAGGAGAGCCCTCTGTGTATCTGGTGACCGCTGTGTGTGTGGCAGCAGGAGAGCCCTCTTTGTGTCTGGGGAACAGCTGTGTGTGGCAACAGGAGAGCTCTCTGTGTGTCTGGTGACCGCTGTGTGTGTGGCAGCAGGAGAGCCCTCTGTGTGTCTGGGGACCGGCTGTGTGTGTGGCAGCAGGAGAGCCCTCTGTGTGTCTGGTGACCGGCAGTGTGTGCGGCATCAGGAGAGCCCTCTGTGTGTCTGGTGACCGGCTGTGTGTGTGGCAGCAGGAGAGGCTTCTGTGTGTCTGGTGACCGGCTGTGTGTGTGGCAGCAGGAGAGGCCTCTGTGTGTCTGGTGACCGGCTGTGTGAGTGGCAGCAGGAGAGGCCTCTGTGTGTCTGGGGACCGGCTGTGTGTGTGGCAACAGGAGAGCCCTCTGTGAGTCTGGGGTCCTGCTGTGTGTGTGGCAGCAGGAGAGCCCTCTGTGTGTCTGGTGACCGGCTGTGTGTGTGGCAGCAGGAGAGGCTTCTGTTGTGTCTGGTGACCAGCTGTGACTGCGGCAGCAGGAGAGCCCTCTGTGTGTCTGGTGACCGGCTGTGTTTGTGACAGCAGGAGAGCCCTCTGTGTGTCTGGGGACCGGCTGTGTCTGTGGCAGCAGTAGAGGCCTCTGTGTGTCTGGTGAACGGCTGTGTGTGTGGCAGCAGGAGAGCCCTCTGTGTGTCTGGGGACTGGCTGTGTGTGTGGCAGCAGGAGAGGCCTCTGTGTGTCTTGGGACCGGCTGTGTCTGTGGCAGCAGGAGAGCCATCTGTGTGGCTGGTGACCGGCTGTGTGTGCGGCAGCAGGAGAGCATTCTGTGTGTCTGGTGACTGGCTGTGTTTGTGGCAGCAGGAGAGCCCTCTGTGTGTCTGGTGACCGGCTGTGTGTGTGGCAGGAGGAGAGCCCTCTGTGTATCTGGTGACCGCTGTGTGTGTGGCAGCAGGAGAGCCCTCTGTGTGTCTGGTGACCGGCTGTGTGTGTGGCAGCAGGAGAGCCCTCTGTGTGTCTGGTGACTGGCTGTGACTGCGGCATCAGGAGAGACCTCTGTGTGTCTGGTGACCGGCTGTGTGTGCGGCAGCAGGAGAGGCCTCTGTGTGTCTGGTGACCGGCTCTGTGTGCGGCAGCAGGAGAGCCCTCTGTGTGTCTGGTGACCGGCTGTGTGTGTGGCAGCAGGAGAGCCCTCTGTGTGTCTGGGGACCAGGTGTGTGTGTGGCAGCTGGAGAGGCCTCTGTGTGTCTGGGGACTGGCTGTGTCTGTGGCAGCAGGAGAGTCCTCTGTGTGTCTGGTGACCAGCTGTGTGTGTGGCAGCAGGAGAGCCCTCTGTGTGTCTGGTGACCGGCTGTGTGTGTGGCAGCAGGAGAGCCCTCTGTGTTTCTGGTGACCGCTGTGTGTGTGGCAGCAGGAGAGCCCTCTTTGTGTCTGGGGAACAGCTGTGTGTGGCAACAGGAGAGCTCTCTGTGTGTCTGGTGACCGCTGTGTGTGTGGCAGCAGGAGAGCCCTCTGTGTGTCTGGGGACCGGCTGTGTGTGTGGCAGCAGGAGAGCCCTCTGTGTGTCTGGTGACCGGCAGTGTGTGCGGCATCAGGAGAGCCCTCTGTGTGTCTGGTGACCGGCTGTGTGTGTGGCAGCAGGAGAGGCTTCTGTGTGTCTGGTGACCGGCTGTGTGTGTGGCAGCAGGAGAGGCCTCTGTGTGTCTGGTGACCGGCTGTGTGAGTGGCAGCAGGAGAGGCCTCTGTGTGTCTGGGGACCGGCTGTGTGTGTGGCAACAGGAGAGCCCTCTGTGAGTCTGGGGTCCTGCTGTGTGTGTGGCAGCAGGAGAGCCCTCTGTGTGTCTGGTGACCGGCTGTGTGTGTGGCAGCAGGAGAGGCTTCTGTTGTGTCTGGTGACCAGCTGTGACTGCGGCAGCAGGAGAGCCCTCTGTGTGTCTGGTGACCGGCTGTGTTTGTGACAGCAGGGGAGCCCTCTGTGTGTCTGGGGACCGGCTGTGTCTGTGGCAGCAGTAGAGGCCTCTGTGTGTCTGGTGAACGGCTGTGTGTGTGGCAGCAGGAGAGCCCTCTGTGTGTCTGGGGACCGGCTGTGTGTGTGGCAGCAGGAGAGGCCTCTGTGTGTCTTGGGACCGGCTGTGTCTGTGGCAGCAGGAGAGGCCTCTGTGTGTCTGGGGACCGGCTGTGTCTGTGGCAGCAGGAGAGCCCTCTGTGTGTCTGGTGACCGGCTGTGTGTGTGGCAGCAGGAGAGCCCTCTGTGTATCTGGTGACCGGCTGTGTGTGTGGCAACAGGAGAGCCCTCTGTGTGGCTGGTGACCGGCTGTGTGTGTGGCAGCAGGAGAGCCCTCTGTGTGTCTGGTGACCGGCTGTGTGTTCGGCAGCAGGAGGGCCCCCTGTGTCTCTGGTGACCGGCTGTGTGTGCGGCAGCAGGAGAGCCCTCTGTGTGTCTGGTGACCGGCTGTGTGTGTGGCAGCAGGAGAGCCCTCTGTGTGTCTGGTGACCGGCTGTGTGTGTGGCAGCAGGAGAGCCATCTGTGTGGCTGGTGACCGGCTGTGTGTGCGGCAGCAGGAGAGCATTCTGTGTGTCTGGTGACCGGCTGTGTTTGTGGCAGCAGGAGAGCCCTCTGTGTGTCTGGTGACCGGCTGTGTGTGTGGCAGGAGGAGAGCCCTCTGTGTATCTGGTGACCGCTGTGTGTGTGGCAGCAGGAGAGCCCTCTGTGTGTCTGGTGACCGGCTGTGTGTGTGGCAGCAGGAGAGCCCTCTGTGTGTCTGGTGACTGGCTGTGACTGCGGCATCAGGAGAGACCTCTGTGTGTCTGGTGACCGGCTGTGTGTGCGGCAGCAGGAGAGGCCTCTGTGTGTCTGGTGACCGGCTCTGTGTGCGGCAGCAGGAGAGCCCTCTGTGTGTCTGGTGACCGGCTGTGTGTGTGGCAGCAGGAGAGCCCTCTGTGTGTCTGGGGACCAGGTGTGTGTGTGGCAGCTGGAGAGGCCTCTGTGTGTCTGGGGACTGGCTGTGTCTGTGGCAGCAGGAGAGTCCTCTGTGTGTCTGGTGACCAGCTGTGTGTGTGGCAGCAGGAGAGCCCTCTGTGTGTCTGGTGACCGGCTGTGTGTGTGGCAGCAGGAGAGCCCTCTGTGTATCTGGTGACCGCTGTGTGTGTGGCAGCAGGAGAGCCCTCTTTGTGTCTGGGGAACAGCTGTGTGTGGCAACAGGAGAGCTCTCTGTGTGTCTGGTGACCGCTGTGTGTGTGGCAGCAGGAGAGCCCTCTGTGTGTCTGGGGACCGGCTGTGTGTGTGGCAGCAGGAGAGCCCTCTGTGTGTCTGGTGACCGGCAGTGTGTGCGGCATCAGGAGAGCCCTCTGTGTGTCTGGTGACCGGCTGTGTGTGTGGCAGCAGGAGAGGCTTCTGTGTGTCTGGTGACCGGCTGTGTGTGTGGCAGCAGGAGAGGCCTCTGTGTGTCTGGTGACCGGCTGTGTGAGTGGCAGCAGGAGAGGCCTCTGTGTGTCTGGGGACCGGCTGTGTGTGTGGCAACAGGAGAGCCCTCTGTGAGTCTGGGGTCCTGCTGTGTGTGTGGCAGCAGGAGAGCCCTCTGTGTGTCTGGTGACCGGCTGTGTGTGTGGCAGCAGGAGAGGCTTCTGTTGTGTCTGGTGACCAGCTGTGACTGCGGCAGCAGGAGAGCCCTCTGTGTGTCTGGTGACCGGCTGTGTTTGTGACAGCAGGAGAGCCCTCTGTGTGTCTGGGGACCGGCTGTGTCTGTGGCAGCAGTAGAGGCCTCTGTGTGTCTGGTGAACGGCTGTGTGTGTGGCAGCAGGAGAGCCCTCTGTGTGTCTGGGGACCGGCTGTGTGTGTGGCAGCAGGAGAGGCCTCTGTGTGTCTTGGGACCGGCTGTGTCTGTGGCAGCAGGAGAGGCCTCTGTGTGTCTGGGGACCGGCTGTGTCTGTGGCAGCAGGAGAGCCCTCTGTGTGTCTGGTGACCGGCTGTGTGTGTGGCAGCAGGAGAGCCCTCTGTGTATCTGGTGACCGGCTGTGTGTGTGGCAACAGGAGAGCCCTCTGTGTGGCTGGTGACCGGCTGTGTGTGTGGCAGCAGGAGAGCCCTCTGTGTGTCTGGGGACTGGCTGTGTGTGTGGCAGCAGGAGAGGCCTCTGTGTGTCTGGGGACCGGCTGTGTGTGTGGCAGCAGGAGAGCCCTCTGTGTGTCTGGTGACCAGCTGTGTTTGTGGCAGAAGGAGAGTCCTCTGTGTGGCTGGTGACCGGCTATGTGTGTGAGGCAGCAGGACAGCCCTCTGTGTGTCTGGGGACCGGCTGTGTGTGTGGCAGCAGGAGAGCTCTCTGTGTGTCTGGGGACCGGCTGTGTCTGTGGCAGCAGGAGAGGCCTCTGTGTGTCTGGCGACCGGCTGTGTCTGTGGCAGCAGGAGAGGCCTCTGTGTGTCTGGTGACCGGCCGTGTGTGTGGCAGCAGGAGAGCTCTCTGTGTGTTTGGTGAACGGCTGTGTGTGTGGCAGCAGGAGAGCCCTCTGTGTGTCTGGGGACCGGCTGTGTGTGTGGCAGCAGGAGAGGCCTCTGTGTGTCTTGGGACCGGCTGTGTGTGTGGCAGCAGGAGAGCTCTCTGTGTGGCTGGTGACCGGCTGTGTGTGTGGCAGCAGGAGAGCCCTCTGTGTGTCTGGGGACCGGCTGTGTCTGTGGCAGCAGTAGAGGCCTCTGTGTGTCTGGTGAATGGCTGTGTGTGTGGCAGCAGGAGAGCCCTCTGTGTGTTTGGGGACCGGCTGTGTCTGTGGCAGCAGGAGAGGCCTCTGTGTGTCTTGGGACCGGCTGTGTCTGTGGCAGCAGGAGAGGCCTCTGTGTGTCTGGGGACCGGCTGTGTCTGTTGCAGCTGGAGAGCCCTCTGTGTGTCTGGTGACCGGCTGTGTGTGTGGCAGCAGGAGATCCCTCTGTGTATCTGGTGACCGGCTGTGTGTGTGGCAACAGGAGAGCCCTCTGTGTGGCTGGTGACCGGCTGTGTGTGTGGCAGCAGGAGAGCCCTCTGTGTGTCTAGGGAATGGCTGTGTGTGTGGCAGGAGGAGAGGCTTCTGTGTGTCTGGGGACCGGCTGTGTGTGTGGCAGCAGGAGAGCCCTCTGTCAGTCTGGTGACCAGCTGTGTGTGTGGCAGCAGGAGAGTCCTCTGTGTGGCTGGTGACCGGCTATGTGTGTGAGGCAGCAGGACAGCCCTCTGTGTGTCTGGGGACGGGCTGTGTATGTGGCAGCAGGAGAGCTCTCTGTGTGTCTAGTGACCGGCTGTGTGTGTGGCAGTAGGAGAGGCCTCTGTGTGTCTGGTGACCGGCTGTGTGTGTGGCAGCAGGAGAGCCATCTGTGTGGCTGGTGACCGGCTGTGTGTGCGGCAGCAGGAGAGCATTCTGTGTGTCTGGTGACCGGCTGTGTTTGTGGCAGCAGGAGAGCCCTCTGTGTGTCTGGTGACCGGCTGTGTGTGTGGCAGGAGGAGAGCCCTCTGTGTATCTGGTGACCGCTGTGTGTGTGGCAGCAGGAGAGCCCTCTGTGTGTCTGGTGACCGGCTGTGTGTGTGGCAGCAGGAGAGCCCTCTGTGTGTCTGGTGACTGGCTGTGACTGCGGCATCAGGAGAGACCTCTGTGTGTCTGGTGACCGGCTGTGTGTGCGGCAGCAGGAGAGGCCTCTGTGTGTCTGGTGACCGGCTCTGTGTGCGGCAGCAGGAGAGCCCTCTGTGTGTCTGGTGACCGGCTGTGTGTGTGGCAGCAGGAGAGCCCTCTGTGTGTCTGGGGACCAGGTGTGTGTGTGGCAGCTGGAGAGGCCTCTGTGTGTCTGGGGACTGGCTGTGTCTGTGGCAGCAGGAGAGTCCTCTGTGTGTCTGGTGACCAGCTGTGTGTGTGGCAGCAGGAGAGCCCTCTGTGTGTCTGGTGACCGGCTGTGTGTGTGGCAGCAGGAGAGCCCTCTGTGTATCTGGTGACCGCTGTGTGTGTGGCAGCAGGAGAGCCCTCTTTGTGTCTGGGGAACAGCTGTGTGTGGCAACAGGAGAGCTCTCTGTGTGTCTGGTGACCGCTGTGTGTGTGGCAGCAGGAGAGCCCTCTGTGTGTCTGGGGACCGGCTGTGTGTGTGGCAGCAGGAGAGCCCTCTGTGTGTCTGGTGACCGGCAGTGTGTGCGGCATCAGGAGAGCCCTCTGTGTGTCTGGTGACCGGCTGTGTGTGTGGCAGCAGGAGAGGCTTCTGTGTGTCTGGTGACCGGCTGTGTGTGTGGCAGCAGGAGAGGCCTCTGTGTGTCTGGTGACCGGCTGTGTGAGTGGCAGCAGGAGAGGCCTCTGTGTGTCTGGGGACCGGCTGTGTGTGTGGCAACAGGAGAGCCCTCTGTGAGTCTGGGGTCCTGCTGTGTGTGTGGCAGCAGGAGAGCCCTCTGTGTGTCTGGTGACCGGCTGTGTGTGTGGCAGCAGGAGAGGCTTCTGTTGTGTCTGGTGACCAGCTGTGACTGCGGCAGCAGGAGAGCCCTCTGTGTGTCTGGTGACCGGCTGTGTTTGTGACAGCAGGAGAGCCCTCTGTGTGTCTGGGGACCGGCTGTGTCTGTGGCAGCAGTAGAGGCCTCTGTGTGTCTGGTGAACGGCTGTGTGTGTGGCAGCAGGAGAGCCCTCTGTGTGTCTGGGGACCGGCTGTGTGTGTGGCAGCAGGAGAGGCCTCTGTGTGTCTTGGGACCGGCTGTGTCTGTGGCAGCAGGAGAGGCCTCTGTGTGTCTGGGGACCGGCTGTGTCTGTGGCAGCAGGAGAGCCCTCTGTGTGTCTGGTGACCGGCTGTGTGTGTGGCAGCAGGAGAGCCCTCTGTGTATCTGGTGACCGGCTGTGTGTGTGGCAACAGGAGAGCCCTCTGTGTGGCTGGTGACCGGCTGTGTGTGTGGCAGCAGGAGAGCCCTCTGTGTGTCTGGGGACTGGCTGTGTGTGTGGCAGCAGGAGAGGCCTCTGTGTGTCTGGGGACCGGCTGTGTGTGTGGCAGCAGGAGAGCCCTCTGTGTGTCTGGTGACCAGCTGTGTTTGTGGCAGAAGGAGAGTCCTCTGTGTGGCTGGTGACCGGCTATGTGTGTGAGGCAGCAGGACAGCCCTCTGTGTGTCTGGGGACCGGCTGTGTGTGTGGCAGCAGGAGAGCTCTCTGTGTGTCTGGGGACCGGCTGTGTTTGTGGCAGCAGGAGAGGCCTCTGTGTGTCTGGCGACCGGCTGTGTCTGTGGCAGCAGGAGAGGCCTCTGTGTGTCTGGTGACCGGCCGTGTGTGTGGCAGCAGGTGAGCTCTCTGTGTGTTTGGTGAACGGCTGTGTGTGTGGCAGCAGGAGAGCCCTCTGTGTGTCTGGGGACCGGCTGTGTGTGTGGCAGCAGGAGAGGCCTCTGTGTGTCTTGGGACCGGCTGTGTGTGTGGCAGCAGGAGAGCTCTCTGTGTGGCTGGTGACCGGCTGTGTGTGTGGCAGCAGGAGAGCCCTCTGTGTGTCTGGGGACCGGCTGTGTCTGTGGCAGCAGTAGAGGCCTCTGTGTGTCTGGTGAATGGCTGTGTGTGTGGCAGCAGGAGAGCCCTCTGTGTGTTTGGGGACCGGCTGTGTCTGTGGCAGCAGGAGAGGCCTCTGTGTGTCTTGGGACCGGCTGTGTCTGTGGCAGCAGGAGAGGCCTCTGTGTGTCTGGGGACCGGCTGTGTCTGTTGCAGCTGGAGAGCCCTCTGTGTGTCTGGTGACCGGCTGTGTGTGTGGCAGCAGGAGATCCCTCTGTGTATCTGGTGACCGGCTGTGTGTGTGGCAACAGGAGAGCCCTCTGTGTGGCTGGTGACCGGCTGTGTGTGTGGCAGCAGGAGAGCCCTCTGTGTGTCTAGGGAATGGCTGTGTGTGTGGCAGGAGGAGAGGCTTCTGTGTGTCTGGGGACCGGCTGTGTGTGTGGCAGCAGGAGAGCCCTCTGTCAGTCTGGTGACCAGCTGTGTGTGTGGCAGCAGGAGAGTCCTCTGTGTGGCTGGTGACCGGCTATGTGTGTGAGGCAGCAGGACAGCCCTCTGTGTGTCTGGGGACGGGCTGTGTATGTGGCAGCAGGAGAGCTCTCTGTGTGTCTAGTGACCGGCTGTGTGTGTGGCAGTAGGAGAGGCCTCTGTGTGTCTGGTGACCGGCTGTGTGCAGCAGCAGGAGAGCCCTCTGTGTATCTGGTGACTGGCTGTGTGTGTGGCAGCAGGAGAGCCCTCTGTGTGTCTGGTGACCGGCTGTGTGTTCGGCAGCAGGAGGGCCCTCTGTGTCTCTGGTGACCGGCTGTGTGTGCGGCAGCAGGAGAGCCCTCTGTGTGTCTGGTGACCGGCTGTGTGTGTGGCAGCAGGAGAGCCCTCTGTGTGTCTGGTGACCGGCTGTGTGTGTGGCAGCAGGAGAGGCCTCTGTGTGTCTGGTGACTGATTGTGTGTGGGCAGCAGGAGAGCCATCTGTGTGGCTGGTGACCGGCTGTGTGTGCGGCAGCAGGAGAGCATTCTGTGTGTCTGGTGACCGGCTGTGTTTGTGGCAGCAGGAGAGCCCTCTGTGTGTCTAGTGACCGGCTGTGTGTGTGGCAGGAGGAGAGCCCTCTGTGTATCTGGTGACCGCTGTGTGTGTGGCAGCAGGAGAGCCCTCTGTGTGTCTGGTGACCGGCTGTGTGTGTGGCAGCAGGAGAGCCCTCTGTGTGTCTGGTGACTGGCTGTGACTGTGGCAGCAGGAGAGACCTCTGTGTGTCTGGTGACCGGCTGTGTGTGCGGCAGCAGGAGAGGCCTCTGTGTGTCTGGTGACCGGCTCTGTGTGCGGCAGCAGGAGAGCCCTCTGTGTGTCTGGTGACCGGCTGTGTGTGTGGCAGCAGGAGAGCCCTCTGTGTGTCTGGGGACCAGGTGTGTGTGTGGCAGCTGGAGAGGCCTCTGTGTGTCTGGGGACTGGCTGTGTCTGTGGCAGCAGGAGAGTCCTCTGTGTGTCTGGTGACCAGCTGTGTGTGTGGCAGCAGGAGCGCCCTCTGTGTGTCTGGTGACCGGCTGTGTGTGTGGCAGCAGGAGAGCCCTCTGTGTATCTGGTGACCGCTGTGTGTGTGGCAGCAGGAGAGCCCTCTGTGTGTCTGGGGAACAGCTGTGTGTGGCAACAGGAGAGCTCTCTGTGTGTCTGGTGACCGCTGTGTGTGTGGCAGCAGGAGAGCCCTCTGTGTGTCTGGGGACCGGCTGTGTGTGTGGCAGCAGGAGAGCCCTCTGTGTGTCTGGTGACCGGCAGTGTGTGCGGCATCAGGAGAGCCCTCTGTGTGTCTGGTGACCGGCTGTGTGTGTGGCAGCAGGAGAGGCTTCTGTGTGTCTGGTGACCGGCTGTGTGTGTGGCAGCAGGAGAGGCCTCTGTGTGTCTGGTGACCGGCTGTGTGAGTGGCAGCAGGAGAGGCCTCTGTGTGTCTGGGGACCGGCTGTGTGTGTGGCAACAGGAGAGCCCTCTGTGTGTCTGGGGTCCTGCTGTGTGTGTGGCAGCAGGAGAGCCCTCTGTGTGTCTGGTGACCGGCTGTGTGTGTGGCAGCAGGAGAGGCTTCTGTTGTGTCTGGTGACCAGCTGTGACTGCGGCAGCAGGAGAGCCCTCTGTGTGTCTGGTGACCGGCTGTGTTTGTGACAGCAGGAGAGCCCTCTGTGTGTCTGGGGACCGGCTGTGTCTGTGGCAGCAGTAGAGGCCTCTGTGTGTCTGGTGAACAGCTGTGTGTGTGGCAGCAGGAGAGCCCTCTGTGTGTCTGGGGACCGGCTGTGTGTGTGGCAGCAGGAGAGGCCTCTGTGTGTCTTGGGACCGGCTGTGTCTGTGGCAGCAGGAGAGGCCTCTGTGTGTCTGGGGACCGGCTGTGTCTGTGGCAGCAGGAGAGCCCTCTGTGTGTCTGGTGACCGGCTGTGTGTGTGGCAGCAGGAGAGCCCTCTGTGTATCTGGTGACCGGCTGTGTGTGTGGCAACAGGAGAGCCCTCTGTGTGGCTGGTGACCGGCTGTGTGTGTGGCAGCAGGAGAGCCCTCTGTGTGTCTGGGGACTGGCTGTGTGTGTGGCAGCAGGAGAGGCCTCTGTGTGTCTGGGGACCAGCTGTGTGTGTGGCAGCAGGAGAGCCCTCTGTGTGTCTGGGGACCAGCTGTGTTTGTGGCAGAAGGAGAGTCCTCTGTGTGGCTGGTGACCGGCTATGTGTGTGAGGCAGCAGGACAGCCCTCTGTGTGTCTGGGGACCGGCTGTGTGTGTGGCAGCAGGAGAGCTCTCTGTGGGTCTGGGGACCGGCTGTGTCTGTGGCAGCAGGAGAGGCCTCTGTGTGTCTGGCGACCGGCTGTGTCTGTGGCAGCAGGAGAGGCCTCTGTGTGTCTGGTGACCGGCCGTGTGTGTGGCAGCAGGAGAGCTCTCTGTGTGTTTGGTGAACGGCTGTGTGTGTGGCAGCAGGAGAGCCCTCTGTGTGTCTGGGGACCGGCTGTGTGTGTGGCAGCAGGAGAGGCCTCTGTGTGTCTTGGGACCGGCTGTGTGTGTGGCAGCAGGAGAGCTCTCTGTGTGGCTGGTGACCGGCTGTGTGTGTGGCAGCAGGAGAGCCCTCTGTGTGTCTGGGGACCGGCTGTGTCTGTGGCAGCAGTAGAGGCCTCTGTGTGTCTGGTGAATGGCTGTGTGTGTGGCAGCAGGAGAGCCCTCTGTGTGTTTGGGGACCGGCTGTGTCTGTGGCAGCAGGAGAGGCCTCTGTGTGTCTTGGGACCGGCTGTGTCTGTGGCAGCAGGAGAGGCCTCTGTGTGTCTGGGGACCGGCTGTGTCTGTTGCAGCAGGAGAGCCCTCTGTGTGTCTGGTGACCGGCTGTGTGTGTGGCAGCAGGAGATCCCTCTGTGTATCTGGTGACCGGCTGTGTGTGTGGCAACAGGAGATCCCTCTGTGTGGCTGGTGACCGGCTGTGTGTGTGGCAGCAGGAGAGACCTCTGTGTGTCTAGGGACTGGCTGTGTGTGTGGCAGGAGGAGAGGCTTCTGTGTGTCTGGGGACCGGCTGTGTGTGTGGCAGCAGGAGAGCCCTCTGTGTGTCTGGTGACCAGCTGTGTGTGTGGCAGCAGGAGAGTCCTCTGTGTGGCTGGTGACCGGCTATGTGTGTGAGGCAGCAGGACAGCCCTCTGTGTGTCTGGGGACCGGCTGTGTGTGTGGCAGCAGGAGAGCTCTCTGTGTGTCATGGGACCGGCTGTGTGTGTGGCAGCAGGAGAGGCCTCTGTGTGTCTGGCGACCGGCTGTGTGTGTGGCAGCAGGAGAGCTCTCTGTGTGGCTGGTGACTGGCTTTGTGTGTGGCAGCAGGAGAGCCCTCTGTGTGTCTGGTGACCGGCTGTGTCTGTGGCAGCAGGAGAGCTCTCTGTGTGTCTGGGGACCGGCTGTGTGTGTGGCAGTAGGAGAGGCCTCTATGTGTCTGGTGACCGGCTGTGTGCCGCAGCAGGAGAGCCCTCTGTGTGTCTGGTGACTGGCTGTGACTGCGGCAGCAGGAGAGACCTCTGTGTGTCTGGTGACCGGCTGTGTGTGCGGCAGCAGGAGAGGCCTCTGTGTGTCTGGTGACCGGCTCTGTGTGCGGCAGCAGGAGAGCCCTCTGTGTGTCTGGTGACCGGCTGTGTGTGTGGCAGCAGGAGAGCCCTCTGTGTGTCTGGGGACCAGGTGTGTGTGTGGCAGCTGGAGAGGCCTCTGTGTGTCTGGGGACTGGCTGTGTCTGTGGCAGCAGGAGAGTCCTCTGTGTGTCTGGTGACCAGCTGTGTGTGTGGCAGCAGGAGCGCCCTCTGTGTGTCTGGTGACCGGCTGTGTGTGTGGCAGCAGGAGAGCCCTCTGTGTATCTGGTGACTGCTGTGTGTGTGGCAGCAGGAGAGCCCTCTGTGTGTCTGGGGAACAGCTGTGTATGGCAACAGGAGAGCTCTCTGTGTGTCTGGTGACCGCTGTGTGTGTGGCAGCAGGAGAGCCCTCTGTGTGTCTGGGGACCGGCTGTGTGTGTGGCAGCAGGAGAGCCCTCTGTGTGTCTGGTGACCGGCTGTGTGTGTGGCAGCAGGAGAGGCCTCTGTGTGTCTTGGGACCGGCTGTGTCTGTGGCAGCAGGAGAGGCCTCTGTGTGTCTGGGGACCGGCTGTGTCTGTGGCAGCAGGAGAGCCCTCTGTGTGTCTGGTGACCGGCTGTGTGTGTGGCAGCAGGAGAGCCCTCTGTGTATCTGGTGACCGGCTGTGTGTGTGGCAACAGGAGAGCCCTCTGTGTGGCTGGTGACCGGCTGTGTGTGTGGCAGCAGGAGAGCCCTCTGTGTGTCTGGGGACTGGCTGTGTGTGTGGCAGCAGGAGAGGCCTCTGTGTGTCTGGGGACCAGCTGTGTGTGTGGCAGCAGGAGAGCCCTCTGTGTGTCTGGGGACCAGCTGTGTTTGTGGCAGAAGGAGAGTCCTCTGTGTGGCTGGTGACCGGCTATGTGTGTGAGGCAGCAGGACAGCCCTCTGTGTGTCTGGGGACCGGCTGTGTGTGTGGCAGCAGGAGAGCTCTCTGTGGGTCTGGGGACCGGCTGTGTCTGTGGCAGCAGGAGAGGCCTCTGTGTGTCTGGCGACCGGCTGTGTCTGTGGCAGCAGGAGAGGCCTCTGTGTGTCTGGTGACCGGCCGTGTGTGTGGCAGCAGGAGAGCTCTCTGTGTGTTTGGTGAACGGCTGTGTGTGTGGCAGCAGGAGAGCCCTCTGTGTGTCTGGGGACCGGCTGTGTGTGTGGCAGCAGGAGAGGCCTCTGTGTGTCTTGGGACCGGCTGTGTGTGTGGCAGCAGGAGAGCTCTCTGTGTGGCTGGTGACCGGCTGTGTGTGTGGCAGCAGGAGAGCCCTCTGTGTGTCTGGGGACCGGCTGTGTCTGTGGCAGCAGTAGAGGCCTCTGTGTGTCTGGTGAATGGCTGTGTGTGTGGCAGCAGGAGAGCCCTCTGTGTGTTTGGGGACCGGCTGTGTCTGTGGCAGCAGGAGAGGCCTCTGTGTGTCTTGGGACCGGCTGTGTCTGTGGCAGCAGGAGAGGCCTCTGTGTGTCTGGGGACTGGCTGTGTCTGTTGCAGAAGGAGAGCCCTCTGTGTGTCTGGTGACCGGCTGTGTGTGTGGCAGCAGGAGATCCCTCTGTGTATCTGGTGACCGGCTGTGTGTGTGGCAACAGGAGATCCCTCTGTGTGGCTGGTGACCGGCTGTGTGTGTGGCAGCAGGAGAGCCCTCTGTGTGTCTAGGGACTGGCTGTGTGTGTGGCAGGAGGAGAGGCTTCTGTGTGTCTGGGGACCGGCTGTGTGTGTGGCAGCAGGAGAGCCCTCTGTGTGTCTGGTGACCAGCTGTGTGTGTGGCAGCAGGAGAGTCCTCTGTGTGGCTGGTGACCGGCTATGTGTGTGAGGCAGCAGGACAGCCCTCTGTGTGTCTGGGGACCGGCTGTGTGTGTGGCAGCAGGAGAGCTCTCTGTGTGTCATGGGACCGGCTGTGTGTGTGGCAGCAGGAGAGGCCTCTGTGTGTCTGGCGACCGGCTGTGTGTGTGGCAGCAGGAGAGCTCTCTGTGTGGCTGGTGACTGGCTTTGTGTGTGGCAGCAGGAGAGCCCTCTGTGTGTCTGGTGACCGGCTGTGTCTGTGGCAGCAGGAGAGCTCTCTGTGTGTCTGGGGACCGGCTGTGTGTGTGGCAGTAGGAGAGGCCTCTATGTGTCTGGTGACCGGCTGTGTGCCGCAGCAGGAGAGCCCTCTGTGTGTCTGGTGACTGGCTGTGACTGCGGCAGCAGGAGAGACCTCTGTGTGTCTGGTGACCGGCTGTGTGTGCGGCAGCAGGAGAGGCCTCTGTGTGTCTGGTGACCGGCTCTGTGTGCGGCAGCAGGAGAGCCCTCTGTGTGTCTGGTGACCGGCTGTGTGTGTGGCAGCAGGAGAGCCCTCTGTGTGTCTGGGGACCAGGTGTGTGTGTGGCAGCTGGAGAGGCCTCTGTGTGTCTGGGGACTGGCTGTGTCTGTGGCAGCAGGAGAGTCCTCTGTGTGTCTGGTGACCAGCTGTGTGTGTGGCAGCAGGAGCGCCCTCTGTGTGTCTGGTGACCGGCTGTGTGTGTGGCAGCAGGAGAGCCCTCTGTGTATCTGGTGACTGCTGTGTGTGTGGCAGCAGGAGAGCCCTCTGTGTGTCTGGGGAACAGCTGTGTATGGCAACAGGAGAGCTCTCTGTGTGTCTGGTGACCGCTGTGTGTGTGGCAGCAGGAGAGCCCTCTGTGTGTCTGGGGACCGGCTGTGTGTGTGGCAGCAGGAGAGCCCTCTGTGTGTCTGGTGACCGGCAGTGTGTGCGGCATCAGGAGAGCCCTCTGTGTGTCTGGTGACCGGCTGTGTGTGTGGCAGCAGGAGAGGCTTCTGTGTGTCTGGTGACCGGCTGTGTGTGTGGCAGCAGGAGAGGCCTCTGTGTGTCTGGGGACCGGCTGTGTGAGTGGCAGCAGGAGAGGCCTCTGTGTGTCTGGGGACTGGCTGTGTGTGTGGCAACAGGAGAGCCCTCTGTGAGTCTGGGGTCCTGCTGTGTGTGTGGCAGCAGGAGAGCCCTCTGTGTGTCTGGTGACCGGCTGTGTGTGTGGCAGCAGGAGAGGCCTCTGTGTGTCTGGTGACCAGCTGTGACTGCGGCAGCAGGAGAGCCCTCTGTGTGTCTGGTGACCGGCTGTGTTTGTGACAGCAGGAGAGCCCTCTGTGTGTCTGGTGACCAGCTGTGTTTGTGGCAGAAGGAGAGTCCTCTGTGTGGCTGGTGACCGGCTATGTGTGTGAGGCAGCAGGTCAGCCCTCTGTGTGTCTGGGGACCGGCTGTGTGTGTGGCAGCAGGAGAGCTCTCTGTGGGTCTGGGGACCGGCTGTATCTGTGGCAGCAGGAGAGGCCTCTGTGTGTCTGGCGACCGGCTGTGTCTGTGGCAGCAGGAGAGGCCTCTGTGTGTCTGGTGACCGGCCATGTGTGTGGCAGCAGGAGAGCTCTCTGTGTGTTTGGTGAACGGCTGTGTGTGTGTCAGCAGGAGAGCCCTCTGTGTGTCTGGGGACCGGCTGTGTGTGTGGCAGCAGGAGAGGCCTCTGTGTGTCTTGGGACCGGCTGTGTGTGTGGCAGCAGGAGAGCTCTCTGTGTGGCTGGTGACCGGCTGTGTGTGTGGCAGCAGGAGAGCCCTCTGTGTGTCTGGGGACCGGCTGTGTCTGTGGCAGCAGTAGAGGCCTCTGTGTGTCTGGTGAATGGCTGTGTGTGTGGCAGCAGGAGAGCCCTCTGTGTGTTTGGGGACCGGCTGTGTCTGTGGCAGCAGGAGAGGCCTCTGTGTGTCTTGGGACCGGCTGTGTCTGTGGCAGCAGGAGAGGCCTCTGTGTGTCTGGGGACCGGCTGTGTCTGTTGCAGCAGGAGAGCCCTCTGTGTGTCTGGTGACCGGCTGTGTGTGTGGCAGCAGGAGATCCCTCTGTGTATCTGGTGACCGGCTGTGTATGTGGCAACAGGAGATCCCTCTGTGTGGCTGGTGACCGGCTGTGTGTGTGGCAGCAGGAGAGACCTCTGTGTGTCTAGGGACTGGCTGTGTGTGTGGCAGGAGGAGAGGCTTCTGTGTGTCTGGGGACCGGCTGTGTGTGTGGCAGCAGGAGAGCCCTCTGTGTGTCTGGCGACCAGCTGTGTGTGTGGCAGCAGGAGAGTCCTCTGTGTGGCTGGTGACCGGCTATGTGTGTGAGGCAGCAGGACAGCCCTCTGTGTGTCTGGGGACCGGCTGTGTGTGTGGCAGCAGGAGAGCTCTCTGTGTGTCATGGGACCGGCTGTGTGTGTGGCAGCAGGAGAGGCCTCTGTGTGTCTGGCGACCGGCTGTGTGTGTGGCAGCAGGAGAGCTCTCTGTGTGGCTGGTGACTGGCTTTGTGTGTGGCAGCAGGAGAGCCCTCTGTGTGTCTGGTGACCGGCTGTGTCTGTGGCAGCAGGAGAGCTCTCTGTGTGTCTGGGGACCGGCTGTGTGTGTGGCAGTAGGAGAGGCCTCTATGTGTCTGGTGACCGGCTGTGTGCCGCAGCAGGAGAGCCCTCTGTGTGTCTGGTGACTGGCTGTGACTGCGGCAGCAGGAGAGACCTCTGTGTGTCTGGTGACCGGCTCTGTGTGCGGCAGCAGGAGAGCCCTCTGTGTGTCTGGTGACCGGCTGTGTGTGTGGCAGCAGGAGAGCCCTCTGTGTGTCTGGGGACCAGGTGTGTGTGTGGCAGCTGGAGAGGCCTCTGTGTGTCTGGGGACTGGCTGTGTCTGTGGCAGCAGGAGAGTCCTCTGTGTGTCTGGTGACCAGCTGTGTGTGTGGCAGCAGGAGCGCCCTCTGTGTGTCTGGTGACCGGCTGTGTGTGTGGCAGCAGGAGAGCCCTCTGTGTATCTGGTGACCGCTGTGTGTGTGGCAGCAGGAGAGCCCTCTGTGTGTCTGGGGAACAGCTGTGTATGGCAACAGGAGAGCTCTCTGTGTGTCTGGTGACCGCTGTGTGTGTGGCAGCAGGAGAGCCCTCTGTGTGTCTGGGGACCGGCTGTGTGTGTGGCAGCAGGAGAGCCCTCTGTGTGTCTGGTGACCGGCAGTGTGTGCGGCATCAGGAGAGCCCTCTGTGTGTCTGGTGACCGGCTGTGTGTGTGGCAGCAGGAGAGGCTTCTGTGTGTCTGGTGACCGGCTGTGTGTGTGGCAGCAGGAGAGGCCTCTGTGTGTCTGGGGACCGGCTGTGTGAGTGGCAGCAGGAGAGGCCTCTGTGTGTCTGGGGACTGGCTGTGTGTGTGGCAACAGGAGAGCCCTCTGTGAGTCTGGGGTCCTGCTGTGTGTGTGGCAGCAGGAGAGCCCTCTGTGTGTCTGGTGACCGGCTGTGTGTGTGGCAGCAGGAGAGGCTTCTGTTGTGTCTGGTGACCAGCTGTGACTGCGGCAGCAGGAGAGCCCTCTGTGTGTCTGGTGACCGGCTGTGTTTGTGACAGCAGGAGAGCCCTCTGTGTGTCTGGGGACCGGCTGTGTCTGTGGCAGCAGTAGAGGCCTCTGTGTGTCTGGTGAACGGCTGTGTGTGTGGCAGCAGTAGAGCCCTCTGTGTGTCTGGGGACCGGCTGTGTGTGTGGCAGCAGGAGAGGCCTCTGTGTGTCTTGGGACCGGCTGTGTCTGTGGCAGCAGGAGAGGCCTCTGTGTGTCTGGGGACCGGCTGTGTCTGTGGCAGCAGGAGAGCCCTCTGTGTGTCTGGTGACCGGCTGTGTGTGTGGCAGCAGGAGAGCCCTCTGTGTATCTGGTGACCGGCTGTGTGTGTGGCAACAGGAGAGCCCTCTGTGTGGCTGGTGACCGGCTGTGTGTGTGGCAGCAGGAGAGCCCTCTGTGTGTCTGGGGACTGGCTGTGTGTGTGGCAGCAGGAGAGGCCTCTGTGTGTCTGGGGACCAGCTGTGTGTGTGGCAGCAGGAGAGCCCTCTGTGTGTCTGGTGACCAGCTGTGTTTGTGGCAGAAGGAGAGTCCTCTGTGTGGCTGGTGACCGGCTCTGTGTGCGGCAGCAGGAGAGCCCTCTGTGTGTCTGGTGACCGGCTGTGTGTGTGGCAGCAGGAGAGCCCTCTGTGTGTCTGGTGACCGGCTGTGTCTGTGGCAGCAGGAGAGCTCTCTGTGTGTCTGGGGACCGGCTGTGTGTGTGGCAGTAGGAGAGGCCTCTATGTGTCTGGTGACCGGCTGTGTGCCGCAGCAGGAGAGCCCTCTGTGTGTCTGGTGACTGGCTGTGACTGCGGCAGCAGGAGAGACCTCTGTGTGTCTGGTGACCGGCTGTGTGTGCGGCAGCAGGAGAGGCCTCTGTGTGTCTGGTGACCGGCTCTGTGTGCGGCAGCAGGAGAGCCCTCTGTGTGTCTGGTGACCGGCTGTGTGTGTGGCAGCAGGAGAGCCCTCTGTGTGTCTGGGGACCAGGTGTGTGTGTGGCAGCTGGAGAGGCCTCTGTGTGTCTGGGGACTGGCTGTGTCTGTGGCAGCAGGAGAGTCCTCTGTGTGTCTGGTGACCAGCTGTGTGTGTGGCAGCAGGAGCGCCCTCTGTGTGTCTGGTGACCGGCTGTGTGTGTGGCAGCAGGAGAGCCCTCTGTGTATCTGGTGACCGCTGTGTGTGTGGCAGCAGGAGAGCCCTCTGTGTGTCTGGGGAACAGCTGTGTATGGCAACAGGAGAGCTCTCTGTGTGTCTGGTGACCGCTGTGTGTGTGGCAGCAGGAGAGCCCTCTGTGTGTCTGGGGACCGGCTGTGTGTGTGGCAGCAGGAGAGCCCTCTGTGTGTCTGGTGACCGGCAGTGTGTGCGGCATCAGGAGAGCCCTCTGTGTGTCTGGTGACCGGCTGTGTGTGTGGCAGCAGGAGAGGCTTCTGTGTGTCTGGTGACCGGCTGTGTGTGTGGCAGCAGGAGAGGCCTCTGTGTGTCTGGGGACCGGCTGTGTGAGTGGCAGCAGGAGAGGCCTCTGTGTGTCTGGGGACTGGCTGTGTGTGTGGCAACAGGAGAGCCCTCTGTGAGTCTGGGGTCCTGCTGTGTGTGTGGCAGCAGGAGAGCCCTCTGTGTGTCTGGTGACCGGCTGTGTGTGTGGCAGCAGGAGAGGCTTCTGTTGTGTCTGGTGACCAGCTGTGACTGCGGCAGCAGGAGAGCCCTCTGTGTGTCTGGTGACCGGCTGTGTTTGTGACAGCAGGAGAGCCCTCTGTGTGTCTGGGGACCGGCTGTGTCTGTGGCAGCAGTAGAGGCCTCTGTGTGTCTGGTGAACGGCTGTGTGTGTGGCAGCAGGAGAGCCCTCTGTGTGTCTGGGGACCGGCTGTGTGTGTGGCAGCAGGAGAGGCCTCTGTGTGTCTTGGGACCGGCTGTGTCTGTGGCAGCAGGAGAGGCCTCTGTGTGTCTGGGGACCGGCTGTGTCTGTGGCAGCAGGAGAGCCCTCTGTGTGTCTGGTGACCGGCTGTGTGTGTGGCAGCAGGAGAGCCCTCTGTGTATCTGGTGACCGGCTGTGTGTGTGGCAACAGGAGAGCCCTCTGTGTGGCTGGTGACCGGCTGTGTGTGTGGCAGCAGGAGAGCCCTCTGTGTGTCTGGGGACTGGCTGTGTGTGTGGCAGCAGGAGAGGCCTCTGTGTGTCTGGGGACCAGCTGTGTGTGTGGCAGCAGGAGAGCCCTCTGTGTGTCTGGTGACCAGCTGTGTTTGTGGCAGAAGGAGAGTCCTCTGTGTGGCTGGTGACCGGCTCTGTGTGCGGCAGCAGGAGAGCCCTCTGTGTGTCTGGTGACCGGCTGTGTGTGTGGCAGCAGGAGAGCCCTCTGTGTGTCTGGGGACCAGGTGTGTGTGTGGCAGCTGGAGAGGCCTCTGTGTGTCTGGGGACTGGCTGTGTCTGTGGCAGCAGGAGAGTCCTCTGTGTGTCTGGTGACCAGCTGTGTGTGTGGCAGCAGGAGCGCCCTCTGTGTGTCTGGTGACCGGCTGTGTGTGTGGCAGCAGGAGAGCCCTCTGTGTATCTGGTGACCGCTGTGTGTGTGGCAGCAGGAGAGCCCTCTGTGTGTCTGGGGAACAGCTGTGTATGGCAACAGGAGAGCTCTCTGTGTGTCTGGTGACCGCTGTGTGTGTGGCAGCAGGAGAGCCCTCTGTGTGTCTGGGGACCGGCTGTGTGTGTGGCAGCAGGAGAGCCCTCTGTGTGTCTGGTGACCGGCAGTGTGTGCGGCATCAGGAGAGCCCTCTGTGTGTCTGGTGACCGGCTGTGTGTGTGGCAGCAGGAGAGGCTTCTGTGTGTCTGGTGACCGGCTGTGTGTGTGGCAGCAGGAGAGGCCTCTGTGTGTCTGGGGACCGGCTGTGTGAGTGGCAGCAGGAGAGGCCTCTGTGTGTCTGGGGACTGGCTGTGTGTGTGGCAACAGGAGAGCCCTCTGTGAGTCTGGGGTCCTGCTGTGTGTGTGGCAGCAGGAGAGCCCTCTGTGTGTCTGGTGACCGGCTGTGTGTGTGGCAGCAGGAGAGGCTTCTGTTGTGTCTGGTGACCAGCTGTGACTGCGGCAGCAGGAGAGCCCTCTGTGTGTCTGGTGACCGGCTGTGTTTGTGACAGCAGGAGAGCCCTCTGTGTGTCTGGGGACCGGCTGTGTCTGTGGCAGCAGTAGAGGCCTCTGTGTGTCTGGTGAACGGCTGTGTGTGTGGCAGCAGGAGAGCCCTCTGTGTGTCTGGGGACCGGCTGTGTGTGTGGCAGCAGGAGAGGCCTCTGTGTGTCTTGGGACCGGCTGTGTCTGTGGCAGCAGGAGAGGCCTCTGTGTGTCTGGGGACCGGCTGTGTCTGTGGCAGCAGGAGAGCCCTCTGTGTGTCTGGTGACCGGCTGTGTGTGTGGCAGCAGGAGAGCCCTCTGTGTATCTGGTGACCGGCTGTGTGTGTGGCAACAGGAGAGCCCTCTGTGTGGCTGGTGACCGGCTGTGTGTGTGGCAGCAGGAGAGCCCTCTGTGTGTCTGGGGACTGGCTGTGTGTGTGGCAGCAGGAGAGGCCTCTGTGTGTCTGGGGACCAGCTGTGTGTGTGGCAGCAGGAGAGCCCTCTGTGTGTCTGGTGACCAGCTGTGTTTGTGGCAGAAGGAGAGTCCTCTGTGTGGCTGGTGACCGGCTGTGTGTGTGGCAGCAGGAGAGGCCTCTGTGTGTCTGGTGACCGGCCGTGTGTGTGGCAGCAGGAGAGCTCTCTGTGGGTCTGGGGACCGGCTGTGTCTGTGGCAGCAGGAGAGGCCTCTGTGTGTCTGGTGACCGGCTGTGTCTGTGGCAGCAGGAGAGGCCTCTGTGTGTCTGGTGACCGGCCGTGTGTGTGGCAGCAGGAGAGCTCTCTGTGTGTTTGGTGAATGGCTGTGTGTGTGGCAGCAGAAGAGCCCTCTGTGTTTCTGGGGACCGGCTGTGTGTGTGGCAGCAGGAGAGGCCTCTGTGTGTCTTGGGACCGGCTGTGTGTGTGGCAGCAGGAGAGCTCTCTGTGTGGCTGGTGACCGGCTGTGTGTGTGGCAGCAGGAGAGCCCTCTGTGTGTCTGGGGACCGGCTGTGTCTGTGGCAGCAGTAGAGGCCTCTGTGTGTCTGGTGAATGGCTGTGTGTGTGGCAGCAGGAGAGCCCTCTGTGTGTTTGGGGACCGGCTGTGTCTGTGGCAGCAGGAGAGGCCTCTGTGTGTCTTGGGACCGGCTGTGTTTGTGGCAGCAGGAGAGGCCTCTGTGTGTCTGGGGACCGGCTGTGTCTGTTGCAGCAGGAGAGCCCTCTGTGTGTCTGGTGACCGGCTGTGTGTGTGGCAGCAGGAGATCCCTCTGTGTATCTGGTGACCGGCTGTGTGTGTGGCAACAGGAGATCCCTCTGTGTGGCTGGTGACCGGCTGTGTGTGTGGCAGCAGGAGAGCCCTCTGTGTGTCTAGGGACTGGCTGTGTGTGTGGCAGGAGGAGAGGCTTCTGTGTGTCTGGGGACCGGCTGTGTGTGTGGCAGCAGGAGAGCCCTCTGTGTGTCTGGTGACCAGCTGTGTGTGTGGCAGCGGAGAGTCCTCTGTGTGGCTGGTGACCGGCTATGTGTGTGAGGCAGCAGGACAGCCCTCTGTGTGTCTGGGGACCGGCTGTGTGTGTGGCAGCAGGAGAGCTCTCTGTGTGTCATGGGACCGGCTGTGTGTGTGGCAGCAGGAGAGGCCTCTGTGTGTCTGGCGACCGGCTGTGTGTGTGGCAGCAGGAGAGCTCTCTGTGTGGCTGGTGACTGGCTTTGTGTGTGGCAGCAGGAGAGCTCTCTGTGTGTCTGGGGACCGGCTGTGTGTGTGGCAGTAGGAGAGGCCTCTATGTGTCTGGTGACCGGCTGTGTGCCGCAGCAGGAGAGCCCTCTGTGTTTCTGGTGACCGGCTGTGTGTGCGGCATCAGGAGAGCTCTCTGTGTGTCTGGTGACCGGCTGTGTCTGTGGCAGCAGGAGAGCCCTCTGTGTGTCTGGTGACTGGCTGTGTGTGTGGGCAGCAGGAGAGCCCTCTGTGTGTCTGGTGACCGGCTGTGTGTGTGGCAGCAGGAGAGTCCTCTGTGTATCTAAAGACTGGCTGTGTCTGTGGCAGCAGGAGAGCCCTCTGTGTGTCTGGGGACCGGCTGTGTGTGTGGCAGCAGGAGAGCTCTCTGTGTGGCTGGTGACTGGCTTTGTGTGTGGCAGCAGGAGAGCCCTCTGTGTGTCTGGTGACCGGCTGTGTCTGTGGCAGCAGGAGAGCTCTCTGTGTGTCTGGGGACCGGCTGTGTGTGTGGCAGTAGGAGAGGCCTCTATGTGTCTGGTGACCGGCTGTGTGCCGCAGCAGGAGAGCCCTCTGTGTGTCTGGTGACCGGCTGTGTGCCGCAGCAGGAGAGGCCTCTGTGTGTCTGGTGACCGGCTGTGTGTGTGGCAGCAGGATAGCTCTCTGTGTGGCTGGTGACTGGCTTTGTGTGTGGCATCAGGAGAGCTCTCTGTGTGTCTGGTGACCGGCTGTGTCTGTGGCAGCAGGCGAGCCCTCTGTGTGTCTGGTGACTGGCTGTGTGTGTGGGCAGCAGGAGAGCCCTCTGTGTGTCTGGTGACCGGCTGTGTGTGTGGCAGCAGGAGAGTCCTCTGTGTATCTAAAGACTGGCTGTGTCTGTGGCAGCAGGAGAGCCCTCTGTGTGTCTGGGGACCGGCTGTGTGTGTGGCAGCAGGAGAGCCCTCTGTGTGTCTGGTGACCGGCTGTGTGTGTGGCAGCAGGAGAGGCCTCTGTGTGTCTGGTGACCGGCTGTGTGTGTGGCTGCAGGAAAGCCCTTTGGGTGTCTGGTGACCGGCTGTGTGTGTGGGCAGCAGGAGAGCCCTCTGTGTGTCAGGGGCCCGGCTGTGTGTGTGGCAGCAGGAGGAGATCCCTCTGTGTGTCTGGGGACCGGCTGTGTGTGTGGCAGCAGGAGAGCCCTCTGTGCGTCTGGTGACCGGCTGTGTGTGTGGGCAGTAGGAGAGCCCTCTGTGTGTGTGGTGACCGGCTGTGTGTGTGGCAGCAGGAGAGCCCTCTGTGTGGCAGGTGACCGCTGTGACTGCGGTAGCAGGAGACGCCTCTGTGTGTCTGGGGACCGGCTGTGTGTGTGGCAGCAGGAGAGCCCTCTGTGTGTCTGGGGACTGGCTGTGTGTGTGGCAGCAGGAGAGCTCTCTGTGTGTCTGGTGACCGCTGTGTGTGTGGCAGCAGGAGAGCCCTCTGTGTGTCTTGGGACCAGTTGTGTGTGTGGCAGCAGGAGAGGCCTTTGTGTGTCTTGTGACCGGCTGTGTGTGCGGCATCAGGAGAGCTCTCTGTGTGTCTGGTGACCACTGTGTGTGCGGCAGTAGGAGAGGCCTCTGTGTGTCTGGTGACCAGCTGTGTGTGGCAGCAGGAGAGCCCTCTGTGTGTCTGGTGACCGGCTGTGTGTGTGGCAGCAGGAGAGCCCTCTGTGTGTCTGGTGACCGGCTGTGTGTGTGGCAGCAGGAGAGCCCTCTGTGTGTCTGGTGACCGGCTGTGTGTGTGGCAGCAGGAGAGCCCTCTGTGTGTCTGGTGACTGGCTGTGACTGCGGCAGCAGGGGAGACCTCTGTGTGTCTGGTGACCGGCTCTGTGTGCGGCAGCAGGAGAGCCCTCTGTGTGTCTGGTGACCGGCTGTGTGTGGCAGCAGGTGAGCCCTCTGTGTGTCTGGGGACCAGGTGTGTGTGTGGCAGCAGGAGAGCCCTCTGTGTGTTTGGGGACTGGCTGTGTGTGTGAGGCAGCAGGAGAGGCCTCTGTGTGTCTGGGGACCGGCTGTGTGTGTGGCAGCAGGAGAGCCCTCTGTGTGTCTGGTGACCGGCTGTGTGTGGCAGCAGGTGAGCCCTCTGTGTGTCTGGGGACCAGGTGTGTGTGTGGCAGCAGGAGAGCCCTCTGTGTGTTTGGGGACTGGCTGTGTGTGTGAGGCAGCAGGAGAGCCCTCTGTGTGTCTGGTGACCAGCTGTGTGTGTGGCAGCAGGAGAGTCCTCTGTGTGGCTGGTGACCGGCTATGTGTGTGAGGCAGCAGGACAGCCCTCTGTGTGTCTGGGGACCGGCTGTGTGTGTGGCAGCAGGAGAGCTCTCTGTGTGTCTGGGGACCGGCTGTGTGTGTGGCAGCAGGAGAGGCCTCTGTGTGTCTGGCGACCGGCTGTGTGTGTGGCAGCAGGAGAGCCCTCTGTGTGGCTGGTGACTGGCTTTGTGTGTGGCAGCAGGAGAGCCCTCTGTGTGTCTGGTGACCGGCTGTGTCTGTGGCAGCAGGAGAGCCCTCTGTGTGTCTGGTGACTGGCTGTGTGTGGGCAGCAGGAGAGCCATCTGTGTGGCTGGTGACCGGCTGTTTGTGCGGCAGCAGGAGAGCCCTCTGTGTGTCTGGTGACCGGCTGTGTGTGGGCAGCAGGAGAGCCCTCTGTGTGTCTGGGGACCGGCTGTGTGTGTGGCAGTAGGAGAGGCCTCTGTGTGTCTGGTGACCGGCTGTGTGCAGCAGCAGTAGAGCCCTCTGTGTATCTGGTGACTGGCTGTGTGTGTGGCAGCAGGAGAGCCCTCTGTGTGTCTGGTGACCGGCTGTGTGTGTGGCAGCAGGAGAGCCCTCTGTGTGTCTGGTGACCGGCTGTGTGTGTGGCAGCAGGAGAGCCCTCTGTGTGTCTGGTGACCGGCTGTGTGTGTGGCAGCAGGAGAGGCCTCTGTGTGTCTGGTGACTGGCTGTGTGTGGGCAGCAGGAGAGCCATCTGTGTGGCTGGTGACCGGCTGTGTGTGCGGCAGCAGGAGAGCCCTCTGTGTGTCTGGTGACCGGCTGTGTGTGGGCAGCAGGAGATCCCTCTGTGTGTCTGGTTACCGGCTGTGTGTGTGGCAGGAGGAGAGGCCTCTGTGTGTCTGGGGACCGGCTGTGTGTGTGGGCAGCAGGAGAGCCCTCTGTGTGTCTGGTGACCGGCTGTGTGTGTGGGCAGCAGGAGAGTCCTCTGTGTGTCTGGGGACTGGCTGTGTGTGCGGCAGCAGGTGAGGCCTCTGTGTGTCTGGTGACCGGCTGTGTGTGCGGCAGCAGGAGAGCCCTCTGTGTGTCTGGTATCCGGCTGACCGGCTGTGTGTGTGGCAGCAGGAGAGTCCTCTGTGTGTCTGGTGACCGGCTGTGTGTGGCAGCAGGAGAGCCCTCTGTGTGTCTGGTGACCGGCTGTGTGTGGCAGCAGGAGAGCCCTCTGTGTGTCTGGGGACCGGCTGTGTCTGCAGCAGCTTAGAATGGGCGTCTGTAAGCACTGGATGGTGAGTGGCTCATTATCATATTTTCACAATTGCACATCCATGAGAAATGGCAGCTGTGATGGTATTTGCATCCACACCGGAATCAGACACAAAGTCCTGGACATGCACAGTCTCAGCAATGTATTGATAGTATGTTGGTGTTCCTGGGCACAGGGATGGGTCTTAGAGGAAGCAGGGAGATGGTCCGGCTTACGGGCGTGGCATGTTAGTGTTGGGGAGATGAAGCTGACAGTGGTTGTGTACAGAGGTGCAGAATAGCGCACATAAGAGGCCATATTCCCATAGATAACCTGCACCGGCCACAGCACTGGTGCAAGTTTCAATGGGGCGACCAAATGCGACACCTAAAGATGCACCAAGAGGTATTACAGTGTATACAGGTGCTGACAGCCGCAAGTAAGGTAAAAGACGCAGGAGCTTACTCAGAACTAGACCCATTGTGTTGTGAATCATTAATGCTGCTGCCGGGTGTAACGCGCCAGTGCCTGTACTGCAGCGTATGGTTGGAGATTCATCTCACGCTCCGACCATATCTTGCACAAGACACTGCGAAAACTCTAATACACGTTGTGAGGACATGAGATATGTGTTACAAATGTACTGGTAGCATCTCAGTCCTAGCAGAGATCATTTTACTTTTTATTCCTTTTGTGTCCCCCATCCGTCTCCTAGTGTATGTGTGATCATTCTCAGGACACACATTTCCATTAGCATGTCTATTATGTACTGTAATAATGTAAGTTATTGAAATGTTTAATACTGGATAAGCCTTGATGTTAGCCTGGTCCATATGTCTGTGTTAGAGCAAGGTGACACCTCCCAAAACAAAAGACCCTCTAAGTTAATTCCCACCTCCCCAGGGGGCGCTCAGGATTTACTCCTCCTTCCATTTGCCTGTTTTGTGCTTCACGTGAATCTGGTAGACTGAACGGAACCATCCCAGCAGGTGTTCGTCAGGGAAGTAATACCCAGAGGAGGTAGGAGAAAGTGACAGCATAAGGGACTCGCACCAATCAGGAAACGGTGCAACCCGCCCTGGGAGGTCACAATATCGTGGGAAATTGGAAGATTTCAAAACAGGTCACCGAAGACAGCTCCACATGTTAGTCGCTGACTTTGGCTAAGAGGCCTCGCTCTGCTAAGGTGCTAGTGAAACGCATCACCAGTTCTGTGGATTTATAGTACTTAGGAAATTCTGCAAGGACCCTATACGCTATTCATTGCTGTGTGTTCTGTGATTAGCTTCTACTGTATGGGGTCCTGGAAACGATTGGTTGGACCCAGGGACTATCACTGCTGTGTGATCTCTGATAGTTTCTACGTGTGGGGTCCTGGAAGCGATTGAGTGGACATACGCTATTCACTGCTGTATGATCAGTGATAGTTTCTACTGTGGGGACTGAGGGTCTCTAGCTATTTTGTGGAATTGTTCTGGGATGTTATACTTTACTGGGACTGCCTCTGCCCGGACTGCTACCTGTTTATTGCCTGATCACTAGATTTACCACTTGTCCATACATATTATCTGTTGCTGTATTTTGTGGAAAAATAAACCATCACGTTGGTTTCATCTGCTTGGTGTCTGGGTGATTGAGAGAACCCCGTATCCCCACACACGCACTCATAATTTCCCGCATTGACTATTGCAATAGTCTCCTTATTGGACTTCCCAAAAACAGGCTCTACCAATACAATCCATTTTGAATGCAGCTGCGAGGTTGATCTTCCCCCACCAAATGTTCAGTGTCTGCTGATCCACTCTGTCAGTCCCTCCATTGGCTGCCGGTCTTCTACCGTATTCAAATTAAAATACTCACACATAAAGCTATTAACCAAACCACACCAACATACATCTCTTCACTTATCTCACAATGGGCTTTATTTATCAACATTATTTTTACTAAAATAAAGTGATAAAGGCTGTTTTGTGTTTTCACACCCTTTTCACATTATGTTAGTATCACCTATAGTTATTAGAGGGCAATTGGAGTAGAATTCGTAAAATTGTACTCCAACCCCTAAGTATCACTTATTTTTAGTAAAGCAGATCGCATTTCCCATAACTGTAATGGGAAATGTGATCCGACCAGAGTTACTAAAAATAAAATGTGAAAAAATACTGGGGAAAGCCCTGTGATAATAATGCCACCTGGAGGTGGCGTTATCCAGGGTCTCCCCCGGTTACCGGACTCCTGCCCTGCTCTAACGGGGAGAGCAGAGCCGGGAGTCAGTCCCAGTAATCAGCTGTGTGGTCTAAACAGACCACAAGCTGATCACTGCTAAACAGACGACACTCTGATTACTGTAAAAAAAAAAGAAAAAAAAATAGTAAAAAAAAAAATTACTCACCTGACTCCAGGGACCGGTGATCGGGCCTCCGGTGATGACTCCCCTCCGGTCAGCTGGTCTCACATAGTGCACTGCTGCCCGGTCATCAGGTGATCGGGCCCCAGTGCAGTATGGGAGATCACCTGCCTGGAGGAATGGAGAACATCACCGGAGGCCCGGAGCATGCAAGTAAGTGCTATTAAGGGAGGGGGGGTCGCGTGGGGGGGAGGGGGGTCACGGGGGGGTCCGTGATCATGGGGGTGGGGCTTAGCGCCTGGAGGGGGTAGCAGCGGCGATCGGTCGGCGCATGCGCGGGCACTTAATCATGGTATTTTTTGCGAAAATACCATGATAAGGCTCCGAAGGGGATTTGCAGGGACAGAGCTTTTTCGCAAGCTCTGTCCCTGCAAGGGATGTGTAGTAAATCCCTGTGATATTGCCTGAATTCGCAATGCAAATTCACTCGGTAATCTCACACTACAATCTGCATTCAATATGCGGATTGTAGTAAATAGAGCCCAATATCTTCCAATCCAACATCTTCATTCTGTACAAGATCTGCGTCTCTCTTCCCCGCGCATTAGTTGTTCCAATGCACGGTTACAGGTCTTTTTTTGGGCTGCACCCACCCTGAGGAATGCCCTCCCATGCACAATAAGACTTTCCACTAGTTTCCAAACATTCAAGCGTTCTCTGAAAACTCACCTCTTCAGACAAGCTTATCAGATTCCAGGACCGCCCACCTAACCTTTTATAGCTCCCTATCTAACTCTCTTCTTATAGTAAACACCTAACACATCTTCTTCTCTTTATAACCCTAGGCCAACTTTCCAGTGTGATTGGATTATACAGCCCACCAAGAACATCTGCAATCGGGCTGGACCAATTTGCAATATGTAGCACCTATCCTTGTGTATCAACACCTATTTCCCTACAGATTGTAAGCTTGCGAGCAGGGCCCTCTTACCCTTATGTATGTCTTTTACAACCCAGTATAATGTTAATGTTGATTCAAATTGTAAAGCGCAACGGAATTTGCTGCGCTATATAAGAAACTGTTAATAAATAAATAATAAATACAGAGGACCAGTGAGATGTCAGTAGCAGCCAATCAGAATCATTATAAAGAATCAGAATGTGCTGGATAAATGACAGCTCCTCCATGGAGTCGTCATGCTGAGCACATGGCGTGAGACTCATAATGAGACGCACAGCGCCGTTTTAAAGGGTGCGAGGACCTAGAGCCATTACAGCTGCAATAGCCGGACATCCCCCCATGTAATGACTGAGGTGGAATAAGTGGTAGTAATAAGTCTCCTCTGTGATGATCACTTTAATGCCTCTGCCATGAGATACTGTCTTCTTCTAACCCCACCCTCCCGGGTGTATGTCATACTTACCAACTTTCCAGATCGGTGCAGCAGGGGACATGGTGACGGCATAAGCTGATGCGTGGCAAAGCGATGACCAACATTGTAATGGGTTAGGACTAGGATGGCATGATTCAGAGCGAATCGCGTCATCTCCCCACCGAACCGCTCGATGTGGGCATGACCAGGTGTGAGTGCAGCGGGGCACCGGCGGTGGTGGCCAACCCAGGAAACATGCCCTCTCATGTAGGCTGCCGGGTGCACCATCCATGCAAGGATTGGCCACCACCCCCAAGGGTTATGTGCTGGTGTTCACGTGGGGCTCTGTGTGCATAAATGTGGGGGTGGTGTGCTGGCATAAATGTGGGGGTGGTGTGCTGGCATACATGTGGGGGTGGTGTGCAGGTGCTCAGGTGGAGGGGTCTGTGCTAGCACACATGTGGGGGTGTATGTGTAGGTGTTCACGCGGGGGGTGAGTGCTGGCGCACTTGTGGGGGTGTGTGTGATGGCGTGCATGTGGGGGGGTGTATACTGGCATGGACACGGAGGTGTGTGTGTGCTGACATGGGGGTGAGTGCTGGCGCACTTGTGGGGGGTGTGTGTGTGTGTGCTGGCGTGTACGTGGGGGTGGTGTGCATGTGTGGGGTGTCTGTTGGCGTGCACACAGGGCATGTGTGCTGGTGTGCACAGAGGAGGTGTGGGCTGGAGTGCATGTGGTGTTGTGTGCTGGTGGGCACACTGGGGTGAGTGCTGGCATGCATATATACGGGGGTGGAGTTGATGCTTACTACATTGTCTTGGTTTGGGGCAGTTACTGCAGGTCTAACAGCAACTACACAATCAGTGGTGCATGTGCTGAGCTCTGATTGGAGGAATGTGTGCTCTACTCTGATTGGGGAGCATGCACTGAGCTCTGACTGGAGAAATGTGAGGTGAGATCTGTTTTGGAGGAGTGTTTACTGACCTCTGATTGGAGGAGTGTGTGCTGAGCTCTGATTGGAGAATTGTGTGCTAAGCTCTGATTGGAGGAGCATGTGCTGAGCTCTAATTATACAGCAGGAGGGTAGGATTGGGTGCAGTGACTCACTATGCCTAGTACAGTGTTAGGTCACATAGGAAATAAATTAATCTGTATCTAACATGTGGGTGGACGCATAGGATCAGAGTTGCTGGTGGGTGATGAGGGACTGGGGTACAGAGGGGCACTGGTGACAGGGACAGTGCTAGGATGAGAGCATTGGGTAATAGGGCCCTGCCTGTGAGGGCTTGCGGTCTAGGAGGGAGGGTGATAGGGAAGAGAGGGTACTGTAAATGGGAGGTCATAGGGGCTGGAATGTAATGAGCAGATGCTAAAGGCCCTTTAGAAGGTGTGGATACAGGTAGAGCATCTGCTACTGTTGGTGCACTTTTGGTTTGCAGAGGCGTCTCCTGGGAGCTCCATGAGGTGTGCTGACGGCCGTCTAGGTGCATCAGCTCCAAACACAAAGCTGCACGTCACATTACTGAGATGAATGCATGGGCCCGACAGGAGTGGGCCATTCCCTTGTGTTTACCCCTCTGCCCCGAGTGATGGACTAATGATATACCCACCCACCAGCTAAGTGACTGTATTGCTGCACTGCCCCTGTTATGTAACATTAGTGGGAACCCCTGGCTCATTCATGACAAATCTGGAGAGCTTTGATGACTGGACCAATAGGAATGCCGATGGAATTGCTAGTCATGGGCAATCTGGTGGAAATACCTGGACCCTGCCCATGAGATCTTACAGCCTAAAAGGAGGAGTGGGAGAGGTAGGACAGAGGACTTAGCAGCCCATATGGGAAACTGAGGAGCATCCAGAGCAGCAGGCAGGTAGGAGCGCTGGTCAGGGGGGGGACGGGGATAAGGGGGAAGCAGAGGTGAGGTAGGATGGGGCGAGGGGAGCAGAGGAGAGAGATCCAACATTGCTGAGACCTGTAGTCCAGCTACCTAAATAACCTGTGCTGAATGACATAATAGATGTATAAAGTGTTCTTATATTAACAATAGAACTGATCCCGGGTTACGTCGCCTGTATAGTACATGGGAAGCAGCACATTGGCCTAGTGTGGGAGATTACCAGGGATCAGGCCCTAACTGCAGACATCTGGAGAGGATATTGGTTGCACAGACCCTTCTTACACAGACGACAATTCTGGATCTCCATAATAAGACAGAGAACCGCGTGTAAGTAATTATAGTGTAAGTAATTATATTAATAATGGGACTCATCTAATAAGCATTTCCTTACACTGCGTCAGAGCTGCGGCTGGCTGAGTGAGATTTATGCGCACAATGCTGTTACACTGTAATACTACGATATGGGGACCAGAAGAGCAACATTAATAAGTAATCGCATCTCCTGCTTACCCCGGCCACATGCGTCATCTTCCCTCCGTTTCAGCGTATACGGCAGATTCCACGTGTATCTCAGAGTGACTTGTGGCCTCATTATATAGCAGCACATAGAAAGCGTAGTGTGACTCCTCTAACCGGCTAACTCTGTGTCAGGGGTACAGACTTGTGTAGCAGACCAGCACAATGTAGAGAATAAATGTAACGAGCACCGTACAGAAGACCCTGATACACATAAACACAAATCAGAGCAGTATTTATGTGACTGTCTGACCCAGAGAACCTGCATTCATAACACATGGAGAATTTGGAGGTGTGATGAGGAAATAATTGGAAACTTTGGGGCTGGAGGAAGCTGTAATAAAGTCCCCACTGGAGCCGGCCTCATTTCCAGGAATTATTTATGGTCTGCGGGGGAAATAGAGAAGATCTCTCGGAGAATCAGGAATATAATGATATCTGAGAGTTCAGTCCTCACCCTGACCTCAGGCATAAAATTATATCATTTGTCTAGAATAGAGAACCAGGGCCCCCCATACTGACATACTGAGGGCTGAGGGAATCATTTGGACGTTGTATCACAGGGAAGGCGTAGGTGAGAACAGACCAGGTAACGTCACTGACCCCTTGTGTGTAATGTAATGTATACATGACGGGTATCTCTGCTGAGCCCAAACCAGAAATATTCATCACATGATCTTCCAATAAACTTTATAGACCTGCAATGTGAATATTACTGTATTAGTGTAGTAGTATTACAGACCCATCGGATAGCTGCTGTGCCTGCAGGGTGATTGGGGTGAGGTGCTGCAGGTCTGTAAGAGGGGGGCGGGGGGCATCCCCCGGGGAAGTGCTGGTCCTCAGCTGCGGTGCCGGTGTACTCGGACACTTACCTCCTGTCTCCCAAACTCTCATCTTCAGGCCACCGAGGTTGCTCCCGTGGACGGTTCTGCAACACAGGTCGGACGCAGACAGTCACGATTGGGGTTTCCACTCCTGGCCCTGGAAAAGACCAACGTGCTGAGGTGGGGTGACCTCCTCTGGGATCAGTAGATGGTCAGCATTGGCACTTTAGGCCTCAGACTGGCTACACCTACGTGCCAAGCACAAGGGTGTACCCCGAACGAAAAGGCGACACAAACAGCACATAAAACACAGTTACGCTCACCAAAAATAATCTTGCCCCTTTACTGGACGGGTCCTGATCTCAGCACCTGCAAACATACACAACAGCAAGAGCCCAACACAGGATCCTATACAATAATAGATGTCTTACTACAGCCTACCTTTGATGAGAAAAAAATAGAAGTACGGGTGCTCAACTCCAAAATAACTGATTGTATATAAATAAATACATTTTTGCAATGAATAGAGGTTTTTGGCATAATCTTGGCCAAGGTTATGGGCCTACCCACTGCATCCGGGTAACCTCTGTCGGGTAGGTCCCTAACATACTAAGATTCAAAATCCAGAGCGCAGGACACCCCCAAATTAGCCCAGCTAAGCCCCCCCTGAGCACCGCCATAGTAAGAAAAGTGCAGTGTAAAGAGATAGTTAGGAGCAGCCACAGCTGCATATAAAGAATGAAAATAAAAAGTGAAGTACATGTGTAATAAACACACAGTGAAGGGTTAAATTGTGTTATAAAAGAAAAATGTGTTATATGCGGTGCCCTGAAACAGATCAACCTTTAATGGGGGCCTGACTGCGGGGGACGACGTCCCGGACCCAGAACAGTCTACCTTTAATGGGGGCCTGACCAAATTCCACGATGCCTCCAGGGCCTTCTGCCCTCTTGTACCTGCAGCCTAGCCTGACCTACTAATGTCCAAGGCCTAGTGCCGGCAATAAAAAAGATCACGGCCTAGCGCCAACAGCAACAATCCATACAGCCTAGCTTAGCTATAATGATCACGGCCTACTGCCGAGTTAACATGCCCACGGCCTAGCATCGAACTATAATGACCACGTCCTTGCACCAACCTATAATGACCACGGCCTAGCGCCAAATTAACATTCCCGCGGCCTAGTACCGAACCCTGATGGTCTAGGGAGGTGTGCGGGCTTACCAGTCATGGGGTCTTCGGCTGAGCCGAGCTGGGCCCAGCCACAGCCTCCGCATGATCTTTGCCGGAGGTGGAACACAGTCACCCACCTCGGGGCTTCCTGGGTTCTTCACCTGGGCAGCAGTGGATGGATGTAGCTCTTTTTCGTGGCCCACTGCTGTCCCAGGGCTTCCGGCATCTACTCTGAGCCCACTCATGGTGGGCGTCGGTCTGCAACTCTTCACCCGGCGGGCGGCGGCCTGTGTCAGCTCTTTTTCAATGGCCACACCCTGCGGGACTTCCGGCGTCGTCTTCGTTCTTCTATAATTGGGAGCTCTTCAATGCTCTGTCCCAACCGTCGTACTCCCCTCTGCCCCTTCACGCCAGCTAATTCAAGCATACGCCAGGGGGCAGGGCAATAACGCGGCGATCTGTGATTGGCTCGCCTCGGCCGTCCCCTGCTGGCTGCCAGTCTGTGAGCCCTGATTTGCTCACAGTCAGCACCAAATTCTAACAGGCGCATGCTGATTGGCTGAGTTTGTATCCACCAGGATTCAGACATGCCATCAAGCACGTGGAGCAACGGTGGTAAACCACTGCTACCTCCACACCCGCTGCACCAGATGGGGGGGCAGGACTGTGCCACACCTTCGGACAGGGCCGGGATCCCTCCAGATCCCACCCCACCCCGATGCCCAGGGCCTCCCCTGACCCAAGGCACCCCCACCATCCAGGCATGGAAGGTGAGGATGCCTAGTAGCAGGACTAGTTACCGCAATGGTACACTTGGCCCTGCTACAGGTCTGTGAGCCAAGACTGGGAAAGCCTTGACACTGAGGTGGAGCCAAGTCCCACGGATGCTGAGTACCTGCTGATAGAGCGCTGGGAACCGCAGGTGTGTATATGAGAGATCAGCGTGTCAGCACTGGGAGCCGCAGGTGTGTATATGAGAGATCAGCGTGTCAGCACTGGGAACCGCAGGTGTGTATATGAGAGATCAGCGTGTCAGCACTGGGAGCCGCAGGTGTGTATATGAGAGATCAGCGTGTCAGCACTGGGAACCGCAGGTGTGTATATGAGAGATCAGCGTGTCAGCACTGGGAACCGCAGGTGTGTATATGAGAGATCAGCGTGTCAGCACTGGGAGCCGCAGGTGTGTATATGAGAGATCAGCGTGTCAGCACTGGGAGCCGCAGGTGTGTATATGAGAGATCAGCGTGTCAGCACTGGGAGCCGCAGGTGTGTATATGAGAGATCAGCGTGTCAGCACTGGGAGCCGCAGGTGTGTATATGAGAGATCAGCGTGTCAGCACTGGGAGCCGCAGGTGTGTATATGAGAGATCAGCGTGTCAGCACTGGGAACCGCAGGTGTGTATATGAGAGATGAGCGTGTCAGCACTGGGAACCGCAGGTGTGTATATGAGAGATCAGCGTGTCAGCACTGGGAGTCGCAGGTGTGTATATGAGAGATCAGCGTGTCAGCACTGGGAGCCGCAGGTGTGTATATGAGAGATCAGCGTGTCAGCACTGGGAGCCGCAGGTGTGTATATGAGAGATCAGCGTGTCAGCACTGGGAGCCGCAGGTGTGTATATGAGAGATGAGCGTGTCAGCACTGGGAGCCGCAGGTGTGTATATGAGAGATGAGCGTGTCAGCACTGGGAGCCGCAGGTGTGTATATGAGAGATCAGCGTGTCAGCACTGGGAACCGCAGGAGTGTATATGAGAGATCAGCGTGTCAGCACTGGGAGCCGCAGGTGTGTATATGAGAGATCAGCGTGTCAGCACTGGGAACCGCAGGTGTGTATATGAGAGATGAGCATGTCAGCACTGGGAACCGCAGGTGTGTATATGAGAGATCAGCGTGTCAGCACTGGGAACCGCAGGTGTGTATATGAGAGATCAGCGTGTCAGCACTGGGAACCGCAGGTGTGTATATGAGAGATGAGCGTGTCAGCACTGGGAACCGCAGGTGTGTATATGAGAGATCAGCGTGTCAGCACTGGGAACCGCAGGTGTGTATATGAGAGATCAGCGTGTCAGCACTGGGAACTGCAGGTGTGTATATGAGAGATCAGCGTGTCAGCACTGGGAACCGCAGGTGTGTATATGAGATATGAGTGTCTCAGCACTGGGAGCCGCAGGTGTGTATATGAGAGATCAGCGTGTCAGCACTGGGAACCGCAGGAGTGTATATGAGAGATGAGCGTGTCAGCACTGGGAGCCGCAGGTGTGTATATGAGAGATCAGCGTGTCAGCACTGGGAGCCGCAGGAGTGTATATGAGAGATCAGCGTGTCAGCACTGGGAGCCGCAGGTGTGTATATGAGAGATCAGCGTGTCAGCACTGGGAGCCGCAGGTGTGTATATGAGAGATCAGCGTGTCAGCACTGGGAACCGCAGGTGTGTATATGAGAGATGAGTGTGTCAGCACTGGGAGCCGCAGGTGTGTATATGAGAGATGAGTGTGTCAGCACTGGGAGCCGCAGGTGTGTATATGAGAGATCAGCGTGTCAGCACTGGGAGCCGCAGGTGTGTATATGAGAGATCAGCGTGTCAGCACTGGGAACCGCAGGTGTGTATATGAGAGATCAGCGTGTCAGCACTGGGAGCCGCAGGTGTGTATATGAGAGATCAGCGTGTCAGCACTGGGAGCCGCAGGTGTGTATATGAGAGATCAGCGTGTCAGCACTGGGAGCCGCAGGTGTGTATATGAGAGATCAGCGTGTCAGCACTGGGAGCCGCAGGTGTGTATATGAGAGATCAGCGTGTCAGCACTGGGAGCCGCAGGTGTGTATATGAGAGATGAGTGTGTCAGCACTGGGAACCGCAGGAGTGTATATGAGAGATGAGCGTGTCAGCACTGGGAACCGCAGGAGTGTATATGAGAGATCAGCGTGTCAGCACTGGGAGCCGCAGGTGTGTATATGAGAGATCAGCGTGTCAGCACTGGGAGCCGCAGGTGTGTATATGAGAGATCAGCGTGTCAGCACTGGGAGCCGCAGGTGTGTATATGAGAGATGAGCGTGTCAGCACTGGGAGCCGCAGGTGTGTATATGAGAGATCAGCGTGTCAGCACTGGGAACCGCAGGAGTGTATATGAGAGATCAGCGTGTCAGCACTGGGAGCCGCAGGTGTGTATATGAGAGATCAGCGTGTCAGCACTGGGAACCGCAGGTGTGTATATGAGAGATGAGCATGTCAGCACTGGGAACCGCAGGTGTGTATATGAGAGATCAGCGTGTCAGCACTGGGAACCGCAGGTGTGTATATGAGAGATCAGCGTGTCAGCACTGGGAACCGCAGGTGTGTATATGAGAGATGAGCGTGTCAGCACTGGGAACCGCAGGTGTGTATATGAGAGATCAGCGTGTCAGCACTGGGAACCGCAGGTGTGTATATGAGAGATCAGCGTGTCAGCACTGGGAACTGCAGGTGTGTATATGAGAGATCAGCGTGTCAGCACTGGGAACCGCAGGTGTGTATATGAGATATGAGTGTCTCAGCACTGGGAGCCGCAGGTGTGTATATGAGAGATCAGCGTGTCAGCACTGGGAACCGCAGGAGTGTATATGAGAGATGAGCGTGTCAGCACTGGGAGCCGCAGGTGTGTATATGAGAGATCAGCGTGTCAGCACTGGGAACCGCAGGAGTGTATATGAGAGATCAGCGTGTCAGCACTGGGAACCGCAGGTGTGTATATGAGAGATGAGTGTGTCAGCACTGGGAACCGCAGGAGTGTATATGAGAGATGAGCGTGTCAGCACTGGGAACCGCAGGAGTGTATATGAGAGATCAGCGTGTCAGCACTGGGAGCCGCAGCAAAGATCCATGGAGGCTGAATGAGCTGATAAAAGGAGACAACGTCCCTATTGGAAGTGTGTTGCAATATCAAGTAACGCTATAATATACATATATATATATATATATATATATATATATATAATCTCCAAAAAATGAGGGTGCACTCACCAGACTTCATAGAATGATCATTAAAATATTGTTTTTATTTACGTCATCGTAAAAGTACAGCCATCGACGTTTCGGTCCAGTCCAAGGACCTTTGTCAAGATGCAAGTACATATAACACTAGACACATATAAATACACAGACTAATTACCTGATTAAGCAATTACCTTGAACAAGTAGCTCCCACCTAAGTCACCTGCGTTGTATCTATCCATTGCTGCATATATAATCATACTTAGCAGTTAGAAAAACCATAATTGAAGCTTGATGATAAGTATATAATAAGCACATATAGAGCATGAAAAGCGAATTGCTCACCATTCACTGTATACTCTGATCCAGCGCGAAATTGGATGGAGAGAGGAAAAAACAAAACAACTCAGTGAGAGGTAAACCAAAAACCTGCTGAGGGTCTGTATGTTTGGCCGAATTAGTCCGTCTAGTCAGGTAAAGTAAAATCCCTCAAGACCCCCACTTGTTACAAGCGACAAGTGGCAAGTATTACCCGAGTAATGGACAGGGGAGACATAACAAGACAAACTACACACAGATAGAACAATGAACAAACGCATGACACATAGGCAAACAAAACATTAAGAAATACGCAACAGTAGTTTCAGCCAGTGGCTACCGGCCTAACATAACGCTTATAGCAAGCCGATTTCCAATGCCCCAGAGCCATGAACTGTGGAACCAACAAGCCAGCCGCAGCGGCAGAAGTAGCTGCGCCAATTCTAAATGAATGGGTACCGAAATCCCCTGGGGGGGGGGCAATGTGAAGCAAACAGCGTCCAAAAATGAAGTGGAACTGATATTTGGTAAGAGGCGAACCGTCAGCAGGAAGTAACCATGCGCCGCCAACTACAGGCCGCAATGCCATGTAAAGTTTTGCCAGATGTACTGGGCAAATGCGGTCATCTTTGCAAGCCGTTAGGGAGACCCAACGGCCCCGGCCCAGTGATCAGTTTTAGAATGCCGTATTTTGCACAACACAGCCCCCTCCCCAATACTGACATCCGGACGGGACATGGGCGAAAACCGCTAATTTAGAAGGGGCAACTAGTTCTGAAATTCGGAAGGCACCATGAAACGCCATCGAAAATGCTAAACACAAAAGATTAGCCTCAAACTGAGAAACCACAACCTCAGGCACCGCAGCTAGAAGCTTAAGCAATAGGGGAATATTGATCGGCCTTCTCTTATCAACTGGCTGAGGTGTGGCGTGAGCCCGTCCCTTAAGGGCCTTAATAACGGCAAAGCTCTTTGTAAGGTCTGGATACCCTTTAAGTCGCAAAAGGAATAAATGCCAGCCAGCATGCGCGAAACTACCGCGCGGGACCGACCAGAGACATACATGCTCCAAACAAAAGAAAGCATAGAGCAATGCGTGCAATCGCCTCTGCATCCACGGTGATGGAGATAGGTTTCCCATTCGGACCAAGCCTTCTAATAGGCCCACACATAGCCGCAGCAAGGGATTGCTCGGCTAAGCCATACATGCCGGCTCGATGACCTTGCAAACATAGTGAGAGCAAGGCTCACCAACTAAACAAGCCACAGGAGCAAGCAATGTCCTTGTCCGAGCCCTGAATGTGAATTGCCCTGAACAAGACGTTAAATTGGAAGCAGCGCAGCACTAACTGCGCGAGCAAGCGTAAGGCTGGCAAAGAAGAGGCGCGCTGCCCATTAACCGCATGTACAACGCCTAGGTTATCGCATCTAACAACGATACTCTTATCACGCAACTCAGAAGCCCACAGTTCCAACGCCACCATAATGTGAAACAATACCAGGGGTAGCAGGTCTTTAATTAAACCCCTGGAAAACCATTCCGCTGGCCACGGGGCAGCGCACCATGACCTTCGGAGGTAACACCCAAATCCTGACAAGCCGGCTGCATCAGTGAACAACTGTAACTGATCACTGGGGATCGGAAGGGGCAGCCACAAGAGAACACCATTAAACAACGTCTAGAAAAGAGAGCCAAGTAGCCAAATCCCTTTTTATTTCCGCAGAGAGCCGAATAAAATGGTGTGCCCCGTGAACACCCACTGTGGCTCGCTGCAGCTTTCTGGAAAAACACCCTACCCATCATGAGAAATTGAGCGTACCAAGTAGAGATTGTGCTTGCCGCAGTGTCACCTTCCCGCAGCCAGGCAATCCTGGATGGCATGTTTTAATATGAGAATTTTTTCAGCTGGAAGCCTGCAGCAGCCATCTGAGGTATCGATTTCTATACCCACATAGTTCAGCTGGGAGACAGAGGCCAAGGTTTTCTCGCTGGCAATCGGATCCCCAAAAGGATCAAAAAGGGGGGTGTGGCCTGAATGGCCTCTAACAAAAAACCCGCAACGAGGGAAATCACCAGGGCCGACGCACACAAAATCATCCAGGTAATGGGCCAAACCGAGCCCCCTGGTACCAGCCTAGACCCGCCAATGCCGAAAGGTGCTAAACCTTTTGAAATAAGCACAGGACACGGAGCACCCCATAGGCAAGCACTTGCCTATCTAGTATCAGTCGTCCAAACAAAAAAACATGCACCCGAACGAGTTCGGGTGCAGGGGCAACAAGCGAAAAGCTGATTCAACATCCACCCTACCCATCAATGCGCTGGATCCGTGAGCCCTGACTAGCTCCAGCGCTTCATCAAAAGACTGATAAGACACCGAGCAAAGCTCCTGCGGAATGGCAACATTAACTGAACGGCCAGATGGGCAAGACAGATGCTGAACGAGCCTAAAAGAACCCGGCATCGTTTAGGGACCACGCCGACGGGGGACAATACCAAGACTGCTATTGGTGGCTCGAGAAAAGGACCAATGCTGCGACCGAGCCGCACCTCCTTAAGGACTTTGTCCCCCACGATGTGCAGCAGCTCTATTGCAGATCGACGGTTCTGTGGAGAACCGCAGGCACAACTGAAGCTATTCTGCAAAGGAAACCAAACTTAAAACCGTCACTCAAAAACTGCGCTGCAACTGCGTCGGGGTACCACGCGAGCCATTTGGCCATGGCATCTGGGTTAACAGGGGAAACAGCTTTAACTGGCAGGCCCGGTGCCGGCAGGTTATCTGGGGGCCGGAGGAGCGCCAGGTTTCGAGCAGCAGGAAGCTGGGTGGGCATCGCCGCATTAGCTACAGAGGTGGCAAAAACAACACCGCTGACTAAACGAACACTGAGCAGAGTTAAATGCGAAGCACTTACCCTTACCGCTGCTGGACGGGCCCGCAGCCGGGGAAAATTTGGTCCCTGAGTGACAACGAGCCAGAACTCAACATCCTAACACCCAAAATCAATAATGGGGAGCCTGTCCTGCTAGCGACAAAATTCTACATCACAAACAAGCCATGTAACCCCACGGCCGGACCTCTGCATACTATGAATAAGGTGAAAATACTAAATGATATAGGGGTGTTCAGCGGGTGAGTTTCCAAATAGCGGGCCGAGAAGACAAGTATCCCCGCCTGTCAATTAGAATAAGTCTGGAAAGCTTCCAAACCTATACAGCCTTAGCGCTTAGCGGCTCGTAATTCTTTGCGCATGCTATATGTAAGGGAAAATACATCCACATAACATCCCTACCGTATTTTTGACTTTAACGCTAGGGCGGAGGCCCCTAAGCACCACAGTGTTAGCGCAACGCACAACCCCTGCATCAGCACTGTCAGCGGGCACTTTGTCATGACGTGGGGGGGGGTGGCGATTACACCGAGGCCTACTCGAACGCCTGTTGACCTCAATCCTAGCAAACTTAGCAGCACGCTTGCGTGTCTTGCGAGCTGTCTGGGAGGGGCTAGTGTCACTGGAGTCGTCAGAGGTGGAATAACTTACGTCGCTAAACGTAGCATAAGAACTGGACGAACACTCACCAACCGTCTCAGCAGGGGGATCAGCGAGGCTCCCGGATCGACAAGCATCAGAAGTTGCCTCGTCGCCAGCATCCCATGAGGGATCGCCGGTATCTGCAAAAGAAAGAGAAAGGCCCTGCGGAGCCATGGCAGGTTGTGGAACCCCAATAGGAAGAGGCGTGCCAGCTGGACCCTCAACCGAGACCCCGTCAGTCGCAGCGTCTGCATCAGCGCAGCCTGTGACGAGGAGCTAGCCGTTGGGGAAGCCACTGTGATAAATGGCGCTGCTTGCGCATTAGGAGGAAGCAAAGCAGCAAACATGGGGGCCAATGTAGTTGTCATGTTGGCAAAAAACGCCCCATTATAGCAGCTGGGTCACAGGCAGGGGACGCAGCTGGTCATGTACAAGCATGGCTGAAGAAGCCACAGGGGCAGGAGGCCCAGGGACAGCTGCAGTAGTCATAACAAGGAGGGACGTAGCCCTCGGCAGCACTGCAGGGGTTACAATCAGGGGAGCACTAGGCCCCGCCCCCGCCTAGACCTAACATGGCTGAGCCGATCCCCTAAGATGGCGGCCGCTATCGCTGCCATTAGAGCCAGCGGGGCCCTCAACTCACCTGCCGCGAGGAGGCCCGTGCTTATTGTACACCTCCTGTGAGGTGTGAGCAGCACGGCGCCGGGAGCCACGCGACACGTGACCCCCGGCGGGATGTGCCCCGCGACAACACCTCTGAGAGCAGGGAGCGGCGCCCGGAGCCGGGCAACTCGCGACGCCCGGCGGAATAAGCTGCGGGGGTCAGCGATGCTGATGTTGCAGTAAGTGGTGGCAGGGAGCGGCGCCGGGAGTCGCGGGACACGCGACTTCAGGCGGGAACAGCCGGGGGGTGGTCAGCGATGCTGACATGCCCTTAGGGATCGGTTTATGGTCCGCCTGTCAGCCGCAGTATCAGGCAGGAAACGGGTGGGGGGACGTGCAGAGCGGCGCGGGTGGACCGTTGAGGCACATGGAGCTCAGGAATCAGGACCAAGTGAAGCAGAAAGGGTAAAGGGAGAGAGAGGGAGACAAGAAGAAGGTATAAAGAAAGATAAGGAAGATAAAGGGGGTGTTAAAGAAGATAGAAAGAGTAAAGAATCGTGGAGATTGGAAAAAGTTAGAGTGTGTATGTTTCACTGTGGGACACAGTACCTGAACAAATGATCCCATGAAAGAGGCCACAAGCTTGTAAGCCTGGCCTTAAATAAGCTCTGTCCCTACTCCTCCCACTAAGGATTTCATAGGTTGGGACCAACACAATGATCACCACCCAGGCCAAAGCCCAGCCTCCTGGTTTAAGTCACTACTGGCACATTCGAGCCCTCCGTTATTCTTTTTAGTAAAGCAGCTCGCATTTCCAATAATTGTAATGGGAAATGTGATCCGACCACAGTACCTAAAAATAAATTGAAAAAAAATACCGGGGGAAGCCCTGTGATAATAACACCACCTGGAGGTGGCGTTATCCAGGGTCTCCCCCGGTTACCGGGCTCCCACTCTGCTCTATCGGGGAGAGCAGAGCCGGGAGCCGGTACCAGTAATCAGCTGTGTGGTCTAAACAGACCGCAAGCTGATTGCTGTAAATAAAAGAAAGAAAAAATTGAAACATTTTTTTTTTACTTACCTGAATCCAGGGACCGGTGATCGGGCCTCCGGTGATGGCTCCTCTCCGGTCAGCTGGTCTCCCATAGTGCCCTGCTGCCCGGTCATCAGGTGATCGGGCCCCAGTGCAGTATGGGAGATCACCTGATCGGGAAGCCCGGAGAAGATCACCGGAGGCCAGGAGGATGCAGGTAAGTGTAATGAAGGGAGGGGGGGGTTGCGGGGGGGAGGGGGGGTCGCGGGGGTCTGCGATCATGGGGGGCGGGGCTTAGCATCGTGGGGGTAGCAGCGATGGTGGGTCGGCGCATGCAAGGGCTCTTAGTCGCGGTATTTTTTCCGAAAATACCGAGAGTAGAGTGCAGTTAGGATCCGTAGGGACAGAGCTTTATCGCAAGCTCTGTCCCTGCAAGGGATTTATAGTAAATCCCTGTGATATTGCCTGAATTCGCAATGCGAATTCACTCGGTAATATCACACTACAATCCGCATTCAATATGCGGATTGTAGTAAATAGAGCCCAATAAAACCTAATAAGCAAAGACCCTCTATTAACACAGAACAGCAGATATACTGCATAAATGGTATATAATGTTTAAATAATCCATTATACTATTAGGTAATACATGTAAAGAAATTAATAGTAGAAAGATGAAAAAAAAAATAAAAAATGAAAAAATAAAAAAAGTTTTTAACTGACACGCAACCTATAGCTCTCCATTAATAAAAAGTTAATTAATAATGAAAAAATGATGAAAAACTGCTGGAGGTGCACCTCTCATGAAAACATTACAGGAACATGCTCCAATGGGCTGCTTCATTAAGTCCCTTTGGATAAATAGTGTCAAGTTTATGGGTTCCTAAAGCCTCTCTCTCTGCAGTAGCAGTTTACCACGGTCTCCTCCTCTGCTTGGTGGTGGCACCCAATCGATAATTATACATTTGAGACTGTCTAATGGATGTTTCATTTCACAGAAATGTCGGGCGACCGGTTTATCAGAAGTCCCATTTATCAGAGCAGATCTAATTGATGATCTGTGGTTTGCCATTCGCTCGCGAAATGATCTTATGGTTTTGCCAATATAGTACAGTGAGCAAGGACAGATAAGAGCATATACTACATTTTCAGTAGTGCAGGTAACTCTATGGCGGATCGAGAATTTCCGACCGGTCCGCGGATGACAGAACGTCTGGCCAGTGAGCATACTTCTACAGGTGGTGCATCCAGCACAACGATAACATCCTGGTTTAGGAGCACTAAGCCCGGTCTGTGGAGTACCTAAATTCGACCGATCAGGCCGCATCAGGATATCCTTCAAATTTCGCCCCCTCCTGAAACTCATTAGGGGTCTTTCAGGTATATGTCCATTAAGAACTGGATCTGACGCTACTACATGCCAAAGTTTGCGTATAGCTCCAGACACTATAGACCCTGCTGTGTTTATCACTATAGATCCTGTCCTTGTTTATTTCGTGGGTTATGACAATCTTTGAAGATCTGTCCAGCTCTTGTAAGACATTAATTGACAATTTTCACAGAATATCCACGAACAATAAAACGATCATACATCTCCTTAAGCTGAATCTCAGCTGTTATTGAATCAGAATTATTTCGGAGTACTCTGATGAATTGTGATACTGGTAAATTGACCCCAGCATTGGACTCAGGATAACGTGAGTGTGGACACTTTTCGTTTTTTTTTTGTTTGTTTGTTTATATATATATATATATATATATATATATATATCTATATCCTGACCGCATGGTATAGTATATGTGCTGATTGGGCGACCATCAAACCAGTGGACTGAGGGTCTGATTCAGAGCTGAACGCTAGGCCAATTTTCATGCAAATAAACCATTATCGGTGGTCTGGGCATGTACTATCCAACGTTTGTGATCGCGTACGCAGAGAACAAAGCTCCAGCGTCTAAGTTGCTGCGGCCATTCTGAGTGACCATAGACTCTTTCAAGGAGTCGATGTTTTCAGGATCTGCACAAAATGCTGCATTTGTGTACTCAGTAGCGGCAGCTGCGAGGGCTCCGAGGGATGTCCTAATACAAATGTCCTAATCGCGACCATCGAATCTGCGAGCCGGAGCCTGCGGTTGAGGTTTTCAACCGCAAGGCCCGGAGTGATTTTGGCTCTATCAGAGCCAAAATCACTCCCACTGACATCACTAGTGATGTCAGTGGGCCGGCTTCTGACGGTAGGCGTTCCCTTTGGAACACCCCCGACAGGGAGGCATGCCCCCGGCACGCCCACCAAAGGGGGCGTGCTGTCAATCAACATCGACAGCACGCCCCCTTTGATCAGACACAATGAGCGAAGGACTTTCCTTCGCTCGTCACGTCTGGCGCATGCGCACAACGGAGCTCCCGCCGTCGTGCGCATGTGCAGTGCACAACATCGATCCACTTGCGAGCGGACAGCCGCTTGCGAGTGGGTCTGAATCAGGCCCAAAGAGTGACACACAGGTAAGAGCTGAGTAAGAGTGACATAAAGGTAAGAGCTGATAAAGAGTGACATACAGGTAACAGCTGATAAAGAGTGACATACAGGCAAGAGGTAATAAAGAGTGACACTCAGGTAAGAGCTGATAAAGAGTGACATACAGGTAAGAGCTAAGTAAGAGTGACACACAGGTAACAGCTGATAAAGAGTGACATACAGGTAAGAGCTAAGTAAGAGTGACATACAGGTAAGAGCTGAGTAAGAGTGACATACAGGTAAGAGCTGACAAAGAGTGACATACAGGTAATAGCTGATAAAGAGTGACATACAGGTGAGAGCTGACAAAGAGTAACATACAGGTAAGAGCTGATAAAGAGTGACATACAGGTAAGAGATGAGTAAGAGTGACACACAGGTAAGAGCTGAGTAAGAGTGACACACAGGTAAGAGCTGATAAAGAGTGACACACAGGTAAGAGCTGAGTAAGAGTGACACACAGGTAAGAGCTGATAAAGAGTGACACACAGGTGAGAGCTGATAAAGAGTGACACACAGGTGAGAGCTGATAAAGAGTGACACACAGGTAAGAGCTGAGTAAGAGTGACACACAGGTAAGAGCTGATAAAGAGTGACAAACAGGTAACAGCTGATAAAGAGTGACACACAGGTAAGAGCTGATAAAGAGTGACACACAGGTAAGAGCTGATAAAGAGTGACACACAGGTAAGAGCTGATAAAGGGTGACACACAGGTAAGAGCTGAGTAAGAGTGACACACAGGTAAGAGCTGAGTAAGAGTGACACACAGGTCAGAGCTGATAAAGAGTGACACACAGGTCAGAGCTGATAAAGAGTGACACACAGGTGAGAGCTGATAAAGAGTGACACACAGGTAAGAGCTGATAAAGAGTGACACACAGGTAAGAGCTGATAAAGAGTGACACACAGGTAAGAGCTGATAAAGAGTGACACACAGGTCAGAGCTGATAAAGAGTGACATACAGGTAAGAGCTGATAAAGAGTGACACACAGGTAAGAGCTGATAAAGAGTGACACACAGGTAAGAGCTGATAAAGAGTGACACACAGGTAAGAGCTGATAAAGGGTGACACACAGGTAAGAGCTGAGTAAGAGTGACACACAGGTAAGAGCTGAGTAAGAGTGACATACAGGTAAGAGCTGATAAAGAGTGACATACAGGTAAGAGCTGATAAAGAGTGACATACAGGTAACAGCTGATAAAGAGTGACACACAGGTAAGAGCTGATAAAGAGTTACACACAGGTAAGAGCTGATAAAGAGTGACACTCAGGTAAGAGCCGATAAAGAGTGACACACAGGTAAGAGCTGAGTAAGAGTGACACACAGGTAAGAGCTGAATAAGAGTGACACACAGGTAAGAGCTGAGTAAGAGTGACATACAGGTAAGTGCTGATAAAGAGTGACATACAGGTAAGAGCTGATAAAGAGTGACACACAGGTAAGAGCTGAGTAAGAGTGACACACAGGTAAGAGCTGAGTAAGAGTGACACACAGGTAATAGCTGATAAAGAGTGACAAACAGGTAAGAACTGAGTAAGAGTGACACAGAGGTAAGAGCTGATAAAGAGTGACACACAGGTGAGAGCTGATAAAGAGTGACATACAGGTGAAAGCTGATAAAGAGTGACACACAGGTGAGAGCTGAGTAAAAGTGACACACAGGTAAGAGCTGATAAAGAGTGACACACAGGTAAGAGCTGATAAAGAGTGACACACAGGTAAGAGCTGATAAAGGGTGACACACAGGTAAGAGCTGAGTAAGAGTGACACACAGGTAAGAGCTGAGTAAGAGTGACACACAGGTAAGAGCTGATAAAGAGTGACACACAGGTGAGAGCTGATAAAGAGTGACACACAGGTAAGAGCTGAGTAAGAGTGACACACAGGTAAGAGCTGATAAAGAGTGACACACAGGTGAGAGCTGATAATGAGTGACACACAGGTGAGAGCTGATAAAGAGTGACACACAGGTAAGAGCTGAGTAAGAGTGACATACAGGTAAGAGCTGATAAAGAGTGACACACAGGTCAGAGCTGAGTAAGAGTGACACACAGGTAAGAGCTGATAAAGAGTGACACACAGGTGAGAGCTGATAAAGAGTGACACACAGGTGAGAGCTGATAAAGTGTGACACACAGGTGAGAGCTGAGTAAGAGTGACATACAGGTAAGAGCCGATAAAGAGTGACATACAGGTAAGAGCCGATAAAGAGTGACATACAGGTAAGAGCCGATAAAGAGTGACACACAGGTAAGAGCTGAGTAAGAGTGACATACAGGTAAGAGCTGAATAAGAGTGACACACAGGTAAGAGCTGAGTAAGAGTGACATACAGGTAAGTGCTGATAAAGAGTGACATACAGGTAAGAACTGATAAAGAGTGACATACATGTAAGAGCTGAGTAAGAGTGACATACAAGTAAGAGGTGAGTAAGTGTGACACACAGGTAAGAGCAGAAGAAGAGTGACATACATGTAAGAACTGATAAAGAGTGATATACAGGTAAGAACTGATAAAGAGTGACATACAGCTAAGAGCTGAATAAGAGTGACACACAGGTAAGAGCTGAATAAGAGTGACATACAGGTAAGAGCTGATAAAGAGTGACATACAGGTAAGAGCTGAGTAAGAGTGACACACAGGTAAGAGCTGAGTAAGAGTGACACACAGGTAAGAGCTGATAAAGAGTGACAAACAGGTAAGAACTGAGTAAGAGTGACACAAAGGTAAGAGCTGATAAAGAGTGACACACAGGTGAGAGCTGATAAAGAGTGACATACAGGTGAAAGCTGATAAAGAGTGACACACAGGTGAGAGCTGAGTAAGAGTGACACACAGGTAAGAGCTGATAAAGAGTGACACACAGGTAAGAGCTGATAAAGAGTGACACACAGGTAAGAGCTGATAAAGGGTGACACACAGGTAAGAGCTGAGTAAGAGTGACACACAGGTAAGAGCTGAGTAAGAGTGACACACAGGTAAGAGCTGATAAAGAGTGACACACAGGTGAGAGCTGATAAAGAGTGACACACAGGTGAGAGCTGATAAAGAGTGACACACAGGTAAGAGCTGATAAAGAGTGACACACAGGTCAGAGCTGATAAAGAGTGACATACAGGTAACAGCTGATAAAGAGTGACACACAGGTAAGAGCTGATAAAGAGTGACACACAGGTAAGAGCTGATAAAGGGTGACACACAGGTAAGAGCTGAGTAAGAGTGACACACAGGTAAGAGCTGAGTAAGAGTGACATACAGGTAAGAGCTGATAAAGAGTGACACACAGGTGAGAGCTGATAAAGAGTGACACACAGGTGAGAGCTGATAAAGAGTGACACACAGGTAAGAGCTGATAAAGAGTGACACACAGGTCAGAGCTGATAAAGAGTGACATACAGGTAACAGCTGATAAAGAGTGACACACAGGTAAGAGCTGATAAAGAGTGACACACAGGTAAGAGCTGATAAAGGGTGACACACAGGTAAGAGCTGAGTAAGAGTGACACACAGGTAAGAGCTGAGTAAGAGTGACATACAGGTAAGAGCTGATAAAGAGTGACATACAGGTAAGAGCTGATAAAGAGTGACATACAGGTAACAGCTGATAAAGAGTGACACACAGGTAAGAGCTGATAAAGAGTGACACACAGGTAAGAGCTGATAAAGAGTGACACACAGGTAAGAGCTGATAAAGGGTGACACACAGGTAAGAGCTGAGTAAGAGTGACACACAGGTAAGAGCTGAGTAAGAGTGACACACAGGTAAGAGCTGATAAAGAGTGACACACAGGTGAGAGCTGATAAAGAGAGACACACAGGTGAGAGCTGATAAAGAGTGACACACAGGTAAGAGCTGAGTAAGAGTGACATACAGGTAAGAGCTGATAAAGAGTGACATACAGGTAAGAGCTGATAAAGAGTGACATACAGGTAACAGCTGATAAAGAGTGACACACAGGTAAGAGCTGAGTAAGAGTGACACACAGGTAAGAGCTTATAAAGAGTGACATACAGGTAAGAGCTGATAAAGAGTGACACACAGGTAAGAGCTGAGTAAGAGTGACATACAGGTAAGAGCTGAATAAGAGTGACACACAGGTAAGAGCTGAGTAAGAGTGACATACAGGTAAGTGCTGATAAAGAGTGACATACAGGTAAGAACTGATAAAGAGTGACATACATGTAAGAGCTGAGTAAGAGTGACATACAAGTAAGAGGTGAGTAAGTGTGACACACAGGTAAGAGCAGAAGAAGAGTGACATACATGTAAGAACTGATAAAGAGTGATATACAGGTAAGAACTGATAAAGAGTGACATACAGGTAAGAGCTGAATAAGAGTGACACACAGGTAAGAGCTGAATAAGAGTGACATACAGGTAAGAGCTGATAAAGAGTGACATACAGGTAAGAGCTGATAAAGAGTGATATACAGGAAAGATGTGAGTAAGAGTGACATACAGGTAAGAGCTGAGTAAGAGTGCATTTGGTACTGAGATACTGATACTATTGAGTGCTGAAGATAACTGTGCTACTACTGTGGAACTGTGGGCCTTTTTCAGCAAGGAACGCATACACACGAACCCGGCCGCTGCAAAAATATGCTAATGAATGCAATCGCAATGCCACCACAGCACAAAATGCAGACACCCAGCACAACATAATGCCACCCCCTTACCTTTACTTACATCTACAATATCTTGCAAGACATCGAAAACATCGGTAACATCGAGAACCATCGGACCCATACACACGATAGTGGTTGATCTGACCTCACTCAGAAATGACTAAACTTCCAGTCGGTATCTAGTACTCAGGCTGCGTATGACATCACAGGGGATTAATTATGCACGCCCCTGTACCGGCATCTAAATGCACAGGCATGCCAGCGTTTCTCTGACCACCACCCATCATCACCAATATATGGCCACTTCCTGTCAATCACTTTACGAGTTGACTGCGTGTTGTTCATTGCGATCGCTTCCCGATCACAGCAGCTGGTTCACGCACGCACACTGCGATGCATACGCATGCGCAGAAAGCAAACATCGGCAGGGTGCATGCAAATATGTGACTGCATTCCTTGCTGAATCAGGCCCTGTATTCATTGTACTTTATAATTGGAAAGTGGATGCTGTTCTCTGGAATCAAGAAATACCAGCATTAGATTGCTAATACATCAATAGGTGTCTGTAGGAAACAGACACTTCCTTGCTGCATCCACGATCCCAGTGCTGAGACCGAGGACACAGCCTAGAATCACTATTGTAACCATCATGACTTATGGTTACAATGGTTGCTCCTTTGGCTTACCCCAGCCTGGCCGGTTCCTGACAGCTGCGAGGTCAGAAAATCTGCATCTGCAGACAATAATGCTGCAGCTTAGGATGGTCTGAGAATGAGAACGCAGGACCCGTTCTGCACATGCGCAGACTGTAAACCATCGGAGAAGTTTGCTAAACATCGGGTTAGTGTATATTTCTGAAACAGGCACTCTGTTACCTTTGCCTGTTGTGGATTACAGGTATATGCATGTGATAGGACAGTGACCACTGTACTCCAACAAAATAACTTTGTGTTCACTTTATAGTACATGACCAATCAGTCTGGGGTTTTGCCAGTTTGCTGAGTGATAATCTGTTTTGTTATGTCTTCAGATATCTGCTTTTGCAAAAGTTATTGTAGTAGATATTAGAGTATAGTGTATTGAAGTAATGGATAGACTGTATTTGCAATAGCTATAGCCAAACAGCTGCCGCAGGATAAAGAAGCCTGTTTACTTATTAGAGATAATTATTCCCTATTGCTTATGAACTACCTCAATGATTACTACCTTGTATCTCTAATATTTCATTTATGCTGAATAGGCGATCATTATTGTCTTCAATGTTGCCTAATCCCTGGACTCACATCTTCTTACAACCCCTTTAATAAATCTACTAGTTTATTCTATTTACCAAGGCTGTCACATTATGTCATGTTACTGTGTGTATGGGGCTAGCCTCTCTGCTACAGCCTGAGGTGGATAAAGCTTGTGGAGTCATTACCAAGGCTGTCACATTATGTCATGTTACTGTGTGTATGGGGCTAGCCTCTCTGCTACAGCCTGAGGTGGAACAAGCTTGTGGAGTCATTACCAAGGCTGTCACATTATGTCATGTTACTGTGTGTATGGGGCTAGTCTCTCTGCTACAGCCTGAGGTGGATAAAGCTTGTGGAGTCATTACCAAGGCTGTCACATTATGTCATGCTACTGTGTGTATGGGACTAGCCTCTCTGCTATAGTGAGGTGGATAAAGCTTGTGGAGTCATTACCAAGGCTGTCACATTATGTCATGTTACTGTGTGTATGGGGCTAGCCTCTCTGCTACAGCCTTAGGTGGATAAAGCTTGTGGAGTCATTACCAAGGCTGTCACATTATGTCATGCTACTGTGTGTATGGGACTAGCCTCTCTGCTATAGTGAGGTGGATAAAGCTTGTGGAGTCATTACCAAGGCTGTCACATTATGTCATGTTACTGTGTGTATGGGACTAGCCTCTCTGCTATAGTGAGGTGGATAAAGCTTGTGGTGTCATTATCAAGGCTGTCACATTATGTCATGTTACTGTGTGTATGGGGCTAGCCTCTCTGCTACAGCCTGAGATGGAAAAAGCTTGTGGAGTCATTACCAAGGCTGTCACATTATGCCATGTTACTGTGTGTATGGGGCTAGCCTCTCTGCTACAGCCTGAGGTGGAAAAAGCTTGTGGAGTCATTACCAAGGCTGTCACATTATGTCATGTTACTGTGTGTATGGGGCTAGTCTCTCTGCTACAGCCTGAGGTGGATAAAGCTTGTGGAGTCATTACCAAGGCTGTCACATTATGTCATGCTACGGTGTGTATGGGACTAGCCTCTCTGCTATAGTGAGGTGGATAAAGCTTGTGGAGTCATTACCAAGGCTGTCACATTATGTCATGTTACTGTGTGTATGGGGCTAGCCTCTCTGTTACAACCTGAGGTGGATAAAGCTTGTGGAGTCATTACCAAGGCTGTCACATTATGTCATGCTACTGTGTGTATGGGACTAGCCTCTCTGCTATAGTGAGGTGGATAAAGCTTGTGGAGTCATTACCAAGGCTGTCACATTATGTCATGTTACTGTGTGTATGGGACTAGCCTCTCTGCTACAGCCTGAGGTGGATAAAGCTTGTGGAGTCATTACCAAGGCTGTCACATTATGTCATGTTACTGTGTGTATGGGGCTAGCCTCTCTGCTACAGCCTGAGGTGGATAAAGCTTGTGGAGTCATTACCAAGGCTGTCACATTATGTCATGTTACTGTGTGTATGGGGCTAGCCTCTCTGCTACAGCCTGAGGTGGAAAAAACTTGTGGAGTCATTACCAAGGCTGTCACATTATGTCATGTAACTGTGTGTATGGGGCTAGCCTCTCTGCTACAGCCTGAGGTGGATAAAGCTTGTGGAGTCATTACCAAGGCTGTCACATTATGTCATGCTACTGTGTGTATGGGACTAGCCTCTCTGCTATAGTGAGGTGGATAAAGCTTGTGGAGTCATTACCAAGGCTGTCACATTATGTGATGTTACTATGTGTATGGGGCTAGCCTCTCTGCTACAGCCTGAGGTGGATAAAGCTTGTGGAGTCATTACCAAGGCTGTCACATTATGTCATGCTACTGTGTGTATGGGACTAGCCTCTCTGCTATAGTGAGGTGGATAAAGCTTTTGGTGTCATTACCAAGGCTGTCACATTATGTCATGTTACTGTGTGTATGGGACTAGCCTCTCTGCTACAGCCTGAGGTGGATAAAGCTTGTGGAGTCATTACCAAGGCTGTCACATTATGTCATGTTACTGTGTGTATGGGGCTAGCCTCTCTGCTACAGCCTGAGGTGGATAAAGCTTGTGGAGTCATTACCAAGGCTGTCACATTATGTCATGCTACTGTGTGTATGGGACTAGCCTCTCTGCTATAGTGAGGTGGATAAAGCTTGTGGAGTCATTACCAAGGCTGTCACATTATGTCATGTTACTGTGTGTATGGGACTAGCCTCTCTGCTACAGCCTGAGGTGGATAAAGCTTGTGGAGTCATTACCAAGGCTGTCACATTATGTCATGTTACTGTGTGTATGGGGCTAGCCTCTCTGCTACAGCCTGAGGTGGAAAAAACTTGTGGAGTCATTACCAAGGCTGTCACATTATGTCATGTAACTGTGTGTATGGGGCTAGCCTCTCTGCTACAGCCTGAGGTGGATAAAGCTTGTGGAGTCATTACCAAGGCTGTCACATTATGTCATGCTACTGTGTGTATGGGACTAGCCTCTCTGCTATAGTGAGGTGGATAAAGCTTGTGGAGTCATTACCAAGGCTGTCACATTATGTGATGTTACTATGTGTATGGGGCTAGCCTCTCTGCTACAGCCTGAGGTGGATAAAGCTTGTGGAGTCATTACCAAGGCTGTCACATTATGTCATGCTACTGTGTGTATGGGACTAGCCTCTCTGCTATAGTGAGGTGGATAAAGCTTTTGGTGTCATTACCAAGGCTGTCACATTATGTCATGTTACTGTGTGTATGGGACTAGCCTCTCTGCTACAGCCTGAGCTGGATAAAGCTTGTGGAGTAATTACCAAGGCTGTCACCTTATGTTATGTTTCTGTGTGTATGGGGCTAGCCTCTCTGCTACAGCCTGAGGTGGATAAAGCTTGTGGGGTCATTACCAAGGCTGTCACATTATGCCATGTTACTGTGTGTATGGGGCTAGCCTCTCTGCTACAGCCTGAGGTGGAAAAAGCTTGTGGAGTCATTACCAAGGCTGTCACATTATGTCATGTTACTGTGTGTATGGGGCTAGTCTCTCTGCTACAGCCTGAGGTGGATAAAGCTTGTGGAGTCATTACCAAGGCAGTCACATTATGTCATGCTACTTTGTGTATGGGACTAGCCTCTCTGCTATAGTGAGGTGGATAAAGCTTGTGGACTCATTACCAAGGCTGTCACATTATGTCATGTTACTGTGTGTATGGGGCTAGCCTCTCTGCTACAGCCTGAGGTGGATAAAGCTTGTGGAGTCATTACCAAGGCTGTCACATTATGTCATGCTACTGTGTGTATGGGACTAGCCTCTCTGCTATAGTGAGGTGGATAAAGCTTGTGGAGTCATTACCAAGGCTGTCACATTATGTCATGTTACTGTGTGTATGGGACTAGCCTCTCTGCTATAGTGAGGTGGATAAAGCTTGTGGTGTCATTATCAAGGCTGTCACATTATGTCATGTTACTGTGTGTATGGGGCTAGCCTCTCTGCTACAGCCTGAGGTGGAAAAAGCTTGTGGAGTCATTACCAAGGCTGTCACATTATGCCATGTTACTGTGTGTATGGGGCTAGCCTCTCTGCTACAGCCTGAGGTGGAAAAAGCTTGTGGAGTCATTACCAAGGCTGTCACATTATGTCATGTTACTGTGTGTATGGGGCTAGTCTCTCTGCTACAGCCTGAGGTGGATAAAGCTTGTGGAGTCATTACCAAGGCTGTCACATTATGTCATGCTACGGTGTGTATGGGACTAGCCTCTCTGCTATAGTGAGGTGGATAAAGCTTGTGGAGTCATTACCAAGGCTGTCACATTATGTCATGTTACTGTGTGTATGGGGCTAGCCTCTCTGCTACAGCCTGAGGTGGATAAAGCTTGTGGAGTCATTACCAAGGCTGTCACATTATGTCATGCTACTGTGTGTATGGGACTAGCCTCTCTGCTATATTGAGGTGGATAAAGCTTGTGGAGTCATTACCAAGGCTGTCACATTATGTCATGTTACTGTGTGTTTGGGACTAGCCTCTCTGCTACAGCCTGAGGTGGATAAAGCTTGTGGAGTCATTACCAAGGCTGTCACATTATGTCATGTTACTGTGTGTATGGGGCTAGCCTCTCTGCTACAGCCTGAGGTGGAAAAAACTTGTGGAGTCATTACCAAGGCTGTCACATTATGTCATGTTACTGTGTGTATGGGGCTAGCCTCTCTGCTACAGCCTGAGGTGGATAAAGCTTGTGGAGTCATTACCAAGGCTGTCACATTATGTCATGCTACTGTGTGTATGGGACTAGCCTCTCTGCTATAGTGAGGTGGATAAAGCTTTTGGTGTCATTACCAAGGCTGTCACATTATGTCATGTTACTGTGTGTATGGGACTAGCCTCTCTGCTATAGCCTGAGCTGGATAAAGCTTGTGGAGTAATTACCAAGGCTGTCACATTATGCCATGTTACTGTGTGTATGGGGCTAGCCTCTCTGCTACAGCCTGAGGTGGATAAATCTTGTTGAGTCATTACCAAGGCTGTCACATTATGTCCTGTTACTGTGTGTATGGGGCTAGCCTCTCTGCTATAGTGAGGTGGATAAAGCTTGTAGAGTCATTACCAAGGCTGTCACATTATGTCATGTTACTGTGTGTATGGGACTAGCCTCTCTGCTACAGCCTGAGGTGGATAAAGCTTGTGGAGTCATTACCAAGGCTGTCACATTATGTCATGTTACCGTATGTATGGGACTAGCCTCTCTACTATAGTGAGGTGGATAAAGCTTGTGGTGTCATTACCAAGGCTGTAACATTATGTCATGCTACTGTGTGTATGGGACTAGCCTCTCTACTATAGTGAGGTGGATAAAGCTTGTGGAGTCATTACCAAGGCTGTCACATGATTACATGTTACTTTGTGTATAGGGCTAATCTCTCTGCTACAGCATGAGGTGGATAAAGCTTGTGGTGTCATTACCAAGGCTGTCACATTATGTCATGCTACTGTGTGTATGGGACTAGCCTCTCTACTATAGTGAGGTGGATAAAGCTTTTGGAGTCAATACCAAGGCTGTCACATGATGACATGTTACTTTGTGTATGGGGCTAGCCTCTCTGCTATAGCCTGAGGTGGATAAAGCTTGTGGAGTCATTACCAAAGCTGTCACATGATGACATGTTACTTTGTGTATGGGGCTAGCCTCTCTGCTACAGCCTGAGGTGGATAAAGCTTGTGGTGTCATTACAAAGGCTGTCACATTATGTCATGTTACTTTGTGTATGGGGCTAGCCTCTCTGCTACAGCCTGAGGTGGATAAAGCTTGTGGTGTCATTATCAAGGCTGTCACATTATGCCATGTTACTTTGTGTATGGGGCTAGCCTCTCTGCTACAGCCTGAGGTGGATAAAGCTTGTGGAGTCATTACCAAGGCTGTCACATTATGTCATGTTACTGTGTGTAAGGGGTTAGTCTCTCTGCTACAGCCTGAGGTGGATAAAGCTTGTGGAGTCATTACCAAGGCTGTCACATTATGTCATGTTACTGTGTGTATGGGGTTAGTCTCTCTGCTACAGCCTGAGGTGGATAAAGCTTGTGGTGTCATTACCAAGGCTGTCACATTATGCCATGTTACTTTGTGTATGGGGCTAGCCTCTCTGCTACAGCCTGAGGTGGATAAAGCTTGTGGAGTCATTACCAAGGCTGTCACATTATGTCATGTTACTGTGTGTACGGGACTAGCCTCTCTGCTACAGCCTGAGGTGGATAAAGCTTGTGGAGTCATTACCAAGGCTGTTACATTATGTCTTGTTACTGTGTGTAAGGGGCTAGCCTCTCTACTATAGTGAGGTGTATAAAGCTTGTGGAGTCATTACCAAGGCTGTCACATTATGTCATGTTACTGTGTGTATGGGGTTAGTCTCTCTGCTACAGCCTGAGGTAGATAAAGCTTGTGGAGTCATTACCAAAGCTGTCACCTTATGTCATGTTACTGTGTGTATGGGGCTATCCTCTCTGCTACAGCCTGAGGTGGATAAAGCTTGTGGAGTCATTACCAAGGCTGTCACATTATGTCTTCTTACTGTGTGTATGGGGCTAGCCTCTCTGCTATAATGAGGTGGATAAAGCTTGTAGAGTCATTACCAAGGCTGTCACATTATGTCATGTTACTGTGTGTATGGGACTAGCCTCTCTGCTACAGCCAGAGGTGGATAAAGCTTGTGGAGTCATTACCAAGGCTGTCGCATTGTGTCATGTTACTGTGTGTATGGGGCTAGCCTCTATGCTACAGCCTGAGGTGGATAAAGATTGTAGAGTCATTACTAAGGCTGTCACATTATGTCATGCTACTGTGTGTATGGGACCAGCCTCTCTACTATAGTGAGGTGGATAAAGCATGTGGTGTCATTACCAAGGCTGTCACATTATGTCATGCTACTGTGTGTATGGGACTAGCCTCTCTACTATAGTGAGGTGGATAAAGCTTGTGGAGTCATTACCAAGGCTGTCACATGACATCATGTTACTTTGTGTATGGGGCTAATCTCTCTGCTACAGCCTGAGGTGGATAAAGCTTGTGGTGTCATAACCAAGGCTGTCACATAATGTCATGCTACTGTGTGTTTGGGAGTAACCTCTCTACTATAGTGAGGTGGATAAAGCTTGTGGAGTCATTACCAAGGCTGTCACATGATGACATGTTACTTTGTGTATGGGGCTAGCCTCTCTGCTACAGCCTGAGGTTAATAAAGATTGTGGTGTCATTACCAAGGCTGTCACATTATGTCATGTTACTGTGTGTATGGGGCTAGCCTCTCTGCTACAGCCTTAGGTGGATAAAGATTGTAGAGTCATTACCAAGGCAGTCATATTATGTCATGCTACTTTGTGTATGGGACTAGCCTCTCTGCTATAGTGAGGTGGATAAAGCTTGTGGACTCATTACCAAGGCTGTCACATTATGTCATGTTACTGTGTGTATGGGGCTAGTCTCTCTGCTACAGCCTGAGGTGGATTAAGCTTGTGGAGTCATTACCAAGGCAGTCACATTATGTCATGCTACTTTGTGTATGGGACTAGCCTCTCTGCTATAGTGAGGTGGATAAAGCTTGTGGACTCATTACCAAGGCTGTCACATTATGTCATGTTACTGTGTGTATGGGGCTAGCCTCTCTGCTACAGCCTGAGGTGGATAAAGCTTGTGGAGTCATTACCAAGGCTGTCACATTATGTCATGCTACTGTGTGTATGGGACTAGCCTCTCTGCTATAGTGAGGTGGATAAAGCTTGTGGAGTCATTACCAAGGCTGTCACATTATGTCATGTTACTGTGTGTATGGGACTAGCCTCTCTGCTTAGTGAGGTGGATAAAGCTTGTGGTGTCATTATCAAGGCTGTCACATTATGTCATGTTACTGTGTGTATGGGGCTAGCCTCTCTGCTACAGCCTGAGGTGGAAAAAGCTTGTGGAGTCATTACCAAGCTGTCACATTATGCCATGTTACTGTGTGTATGGGGCTAGCCTCTCTGCTACAGCCTGAGGTGGAAAAAGCTTGTGGAGTCATTACCAAGGCTGTCACATTATGTCATGTTACTGTGTGTATGGGGCTAGTCTCTCTGCTACAGCCTGAGGTGGATAAAGCTTGTGGAGTCATTACCAAGGCTGTCACATTATGTCATGTTACTTTGTGTATGGGGCTAGCCTCTCTGCTACAGCCTGAGGTGGATAAAGCTTGTGGTGTCATTACCAAGGCTGTCACATTATGCCATGTTACTTTGTGTATGGGGCTAGCCTCTCTGCTACAGCCTGAGGTGGATAAAGCTTGTGGAGTCATTACCAAGGCTGTCACATTATGTCATGTTACTGTGTGTAAGGGGTTAGTCTCTCTGCTACAGCCTGAGGTGGATAAAGCTTGTGGAGTCATTACCAAGGCTGTCACATTATGTCATGTTACTGTGTGTATGGGGTTAGTCTCTCTGCTACAGCCTGAGGTGGATAAAGCTTGTGGTGTCATTACCAAGGCTGTCACATTATGCCATGTTACTTTGTGTATGGGGCTAGCCTCTCTGCTACAGCCTGAGGTGGATAAAGCTTGTGGAGTCATTACCAAGGCTGTCACATTATGTCATGTTACTGTGTGTACGGGACTAGCCTCTCTGCTACAGCCTGAGGTGGATAAAGCTTGTGGAGTCATTACCAAGGCTGTTACATTATGTCTTGTTACTGTGTGTAAGGGGCTAGCCTCTCTACTATAGTGAGGTGTATAAAGCTTGTGGAGTCATTACCAAGGCTGTCACATTATGTCATGTTACTGTGTGTATGGGGTTAGTCTCTCTGCTACAGCCTGAGGTAGATAAAGCTTGTGGAGTCATTACCAAAGCTGTCACCTTATGTCATGTTACTGTGTGTATGGGGCTATCCTCTCTGCTACAGCCTGAGGTGGATAAAGCTTGTGGAGTCATTACCAAGGCTGTCACATTATGTCTTCTTACTGTGTGTATGGGGCTAGCCTCTCTGCTATAATGAGGTGGATAAAGCTTGTAGAGTCATTACCAAGGCTGTCACATTATGTCATGTTACTGTGTGTATGGGACTAGCCTCTCTGCTACAGCCAGAGGTGGATAAAGCTTGTGGAGTCATTACCAAGGCTGTCGCATTGTGTCATGTTACTGTGTGTATGGGGCTAGCCTCTATGCTACAGCCTGAGGTGGATAAAGATTGTAGAGTCATTACTAAGGCTGTCACATTATGTCATGCTACTGTGTGTATGGGACCAGCCTCTCTACTATAGTGAGGTGGATAAAGCATGTGGTGTCATTACCAAGGCTGTCACATTATGTCATGCTACTGTGTGTATGGGACTAGCCTCTCTACTATAGTGAGGTGGATAAAGCTTGTGGAGTCATTACCAAGGCTGTCACATGACATCATGTTACTTTGTGTATGGGGCTAATCTCTCTGCTACAGCCTGAGGTGGATAAAGCTTGTGGTGTCATAACCAAGGCTGTCACATAATGTCATGCTACTGTGTGTTTGGGAGTAACCTCTCTACTATAGTGAGGTGGATAAAGCTTGTGGAGTCATTACCAAGGCTGTCACATGATGACATGTTACTTTGTGTATGGGGCTAGCCTCTCTGCTACAGCCTGAGGTTAATAAAGATTGTGGTGTCATTACCAAGGCTGTCACATTATGTCATGTTACTGTGTGTATGGGGCTAGCCTCTCTGCTACAGCCTTAGGTGGATAAAGATTGTAGAGTCATTACCAAGGCAGTCATATTATGTCATGCTACTTTGTGTATGGGACTAGCCTCTCTGCTATAGTGAGGTGGATAAAGCTTGTGGACTCATTACCAAGGCTGTCACATTATGTCATGTTACTGTGTGTATGGGGCTAGTCTCTCTGCTACAGCCTGAGGTGGATAAAGCTTGTGGAGTCATTACCAAGGCAGTCACATTATGTCATGCTACTTTGTGTATGGGACTAGCCTCTCTGCTATAGTGAGGTGGATAAAGCTTGTGGACTCATTACCAAGGCTGTCACATTATGTCATGTTACTGTGTGTATGGGGCTAGCCTCTCTGCTACAGCCTGAGGTGGATAAAGCTTGTGGAGTCATTACCAAGGCTGTCACATTATGTCATGCTACTGTGTGTATGGGACTAGCCTCTCTGCTATAGTGAGGTGGATAAAGCTTGTGGAGTCATTACCAAGGCTGTCACATTATGTCATGTTACTGTGTGTATGGGACTAGCCTCTCTGCTATAGTGAGGTGGATAAAGCTTGTGGTGTCATTATCAAGGCTGTCACATTATGTCATGTTACTGTGTGTATGGGGCTAGCCTCTCTGCTACAGCCTGAGGTGGAAAAAGCTTGTGGAGTCATTACCAAGCTGTCACATTATGCCATGTTACTGTGTGTATGGGGCTAGCCTCTCTGCTACAGCCTGAGGTGGAAAAAGCTTGTGGAGTCATTACCAAGGCTGTCACATTATGTCATGTTACTGTGTGTATGGGGCTAGTCTCTCTGCTACAGCCTGAGGTGGATAAAGCTTGTGGAGTCATTACCAAGGCTGTCACATTATGTCATGTTACTGTGTGTATGGGGCTAGTCTCTCTGCTACAGCCTGAGGTGGATAAAGCTTGTGATGTCATTACCAAGGCTGTCACATTATGTCATGCTACGGTGTGTATGGGACTAGCCTCTCTGCTATAGTGAGGTGGATAAAGCTTGTGGAGTCATTACCAAGGCTGTCACATTATGTCATGTTACTGTGTGTATGGGGCTAGCCTCTCTGCTACAGCCTGAGGTGGATAAAGCTTGTGGAGTCATTACCAAGGCTGTCACATTATGTCATGCTACTGTGTGTATGGGACTAGCCTCTCTGCTATATTGAGGTGGATAAAGCTTGTGGAGTCATTACCAAGGCTGTCACATTATGTCATGTTACTGTGTGTTTGGGACTAGCCTCTCTGCTACAGCCTGAGGTGGATAAAGCTTGTGGAGTCATTACCAAGGCTGTCACATTATGTCATGTTACTGTGTGTATGGGGCTAGCCTCTCTGCTACAGCCTGAGGTGGATAAAGCTTGTGGAGTCATTACCAAGGCTGTCACATTATGTCATGTTACTGTGTGTATGGGGCTAGCCTCTCTGCTACAGCCTGAGGTGGAAAAAACTTGTGGAGTCATTACCAAGGCTGTCACATTATGTCATGTTACTGTGTGTATGGGGCTAGCCTCTCTGCTACAGCCTGAGGTGGATAAAGCTTGTGGAGTCATTACCAAGGCTGTCACATTATGTCATGCTACTGTGTGTATGGGACTAGCCTCTCTGCTATAGTGAGGTGGATAAAGCTTGTGGTGTCATTATCAAGGCTGTCACATTATGTCATGTTACTGTGTGTATGGGGCTAGCCTCTCTGCTACAGCCTGAGGTGGAAAAAGCTTGTGGAGTCATTACCAAGCTGTCACATTATGCCATGTTACTGTGTGTATGGGGCTAGCCTCTCTGCTACAGCCTGAGGTGGAAAAAGCTTGTGGAGTCATTACCAAGGCTGTCACATTATGTCATGTTACTGTGTGTATGGGGCTAGTCTCTCTGCTACAGCCTGAGGTGGATAAAGCTTGTGGAGTCATTACCAAGGCTGTCACATTATGTCATGTTACTGTGTGTATGGGGCTAGTCTCTCTGCTACAGCCTGAGGTGGATAAAGCTTGTGATGTCATTACCAAGGCTGTCACATTATGTCATGCTACGGTGTGTATGGGACTAGCCTCTCTGCTATAGTGAGGTGGATAAAGCTTGTGGAGTCATTACCAAGGCTGTCACATTATGTCATGTTACTGTGTGTATGGGGCTAGCCTCTCTGCTACAGCCTGAGGTGGATAAAGCTTGTGGAGTCATTACCAAGGCTGTCACATTATGTCATGCTACTGTGTGTATGGGACTAGCCTCTCTGCTATATTGAGGTGGATAAAGCTTGTGGAGTCATTACCAAGGCTGTCACATTATGTCATGTTACTGTGTGTTTGGGACTAGCCTCTCTGCTACAGCCTGAGGTGGATAAAGCTTGTGGAGTCATTACCAAGGCTGTCACATTATGTCATGTTACTGTGTGTATGGGGCTAGCCTCTCTGCTACAGCCTGAGGTGGATAAAGCTTGTGGAGTCATTACCAAGGCTGTCACATTATGTCATGTTACTGTGTGTATGGGGCTAGCCTCTCTGCTACAGCCTGAGGTGGAAAAAACTTGTGGAGTCATTACCAAGGCTGTCACATTATGTCATGTTACTGTGTGTATGGGGCTAGCCTCTCTGCTACAGCCTGAGGTGGATAAAGCTTGTGGAGTCATTACCAAGGCTGTCACATTATGTCATGCTACTGTGTGTATGGGACTAGCCTCTCTGCTATAGTGAGGTGGATAAAGCTTTTGGTGTCATTACCAAGGCTGTCACATTATGTCATGTTACTGTGTGTATGGGACTAGCCTCTCTGCTACAGCCTGAGCTGGATAAAGCTTGTGGAGTAATTACCAAGGCTGTCACATTATGCCATGTTACTGTGTGTATGGGGCTAGCCTCTCTGCTACAGCCTGAGGTGGATAAATCTTGTTGAGTCATTACCAAGGCTGTCACATTATGTCCTGTTACTGTGTGTATGGGGCTAGCCTCTCTGCTATAGTGAGGTGGATAAAGCTTGTAGAGTCATTATCAAGGCTGTCACATTATGTCATGTTACTGTGTGTATGGGACTAGCCTCTCTGCTACAGCCTAAGGTGGATAAAGCTTGTGGAGTCATTACCAAGGCTGTCACATTATGTCATGTTACCGTATGTATGGGACTAGCCTCTCTACTATAGTGAGGTGGATAAAGCTTGTGGTGTCATTACCAAGGCTGTAACATTATGTCATGCTACTGTGTGTATGGGACTAGCCTCTCTACTATAGTGAGGTGGATAAAGCTTGTGGAGTCATTACCAAGGCTGTCACATGATTACATGTTACTTTGTGTATGGGGCTAATCTCTCTGCTACAGCATGAGGTGGATAAAGCTTGTGGTGTCATTACCAAGGCTGTCACATTATGTCATGCTACTGTGTGTATGGGACTAGCCTCTCTACTATAGTGAGGTGGATAAAGCTTGTGGAGTCATTACCAAGGCTGTCACAAGATGACATGTTACTTTGTGTATGGGGCTAGCCTCTCTGCTACAGCCTGAGGTGGATAAAGCTTGTGGAGTCATTACCAAAGCTGTCACATGATGACATGTTACTCTGTGTATGGGGCTAGCCTCTCTGCTACAGCCTGAGGTGGATAAAGCTTGTGGTGTCATTACAAAGGCTGTCACATTATGTCATGTTACTTTGTGTATGGGGCTAGCCTCTCTGCTACAGCCTGAGGTGGATAAAGCTTGTGGAGTAATTACCAAGGCTGTCACATTATGCCATGTTACTGTGTGTATGGGGCTAGCCTCTCTGCTACAGCCTGAGGTGGATAAATCTTGTTGAGTCATTACCAAGGCTGTCACATTATGTCCTGTTACTGTGTGTATGGGGCTAGCCTCTCTGCTATAGTGAGGTGGATAAAGCTTGTAGAGTCATTACCAAGGCTGTCACATTATGTCATGTTACTGTGTGTATGGGACTAGCCTCTCTGCTACAGCCTGAGGTGGATAAAGCTTGTGGAGTCATTACCAAGGCTGTCACATTATGTCATGTTACCGTATGTATGGGACTAGCCTCTCTACTATAGTGAGGTGGATAAAGCTTGTGGTGTCATTACCAAGGCTGTAACATTATGTCATGCTACTGTGTGTATGGGACTAGCCTCTCTACTATAGTGAGGTGGATAAAGCTTGTGGAGTCATTACCAAGGCTGTCACATGATTACATGTTACTTTGTGTATAGGGCTAATCTCTCTGCTACAGCATGAGGTGGATAAAGCTTGTGGTGTCATTACCAAGGCTGTCACATTATGTCATGCTACTGTGTGTATGGGACTAGCCTCTCTACTATAGTGAGGTGGATAAAGCTTGTGGAGTCAATACCAAGGCTGTCACATGATGACATGTTACTTTGTGTATGGGGCTAGCCTCTCTGCTACAGCCTGAGGTGGATAAAGCTTGTGGAGTCATTACCAAAGCTGTCACATGATGACATGTTACTTTGTGTATGGGGCTAGCCTCTCTGCTACAGCCTGAGGTGGATAAAGCTTGTGGTGTCATTACAAAGGCTGTCACATTATGTCATGTTACTTTGTGTATGGGGCTAGCCTCTCTGCTACAGCCTGAGGTGGATAAAGCTTGTGGTGTCATTACCAAGGCTGTCACATTATGCCATGTTACTTTGTGTATGGGGCTAGCCTTTCTGCTACAGCCTGAGGTGGATAAAGCTTCTGGAGTCATTACCAAGGCTGTCACATTATGTCATGTTACTGTGTGTAAGGGGTTAGTCTCTCTGCTACAGCCTGAGGTGGATAAAGCTTGTGGAGTCATTACCAAGGCTGTCACATTATGTCATGTTACTGTGTGTATGGGGTTAGTCTCTCTGCTACAGCCTGAGGTGGATAAAGCTTGTGGTGTCATTACCAAGGCTGTCACATTATGCCATGTTACTTTGTGTATGGGGCTAGCCTCTCTGCTACAGCCTGAGGTGGATAAAGCTTGTGGAGTCATTACCAAGGCTGTCACATTATGTCATGTTACTGTGTGTACGGGACTAGCCTCTCTGCTACAGCCTGAGGTGGATAAAGCTTGTGGAGTCATTACCAAGGCTGTTACATTATGTCTTGTTACTGTGTGTAAGGGGCTAGCCTCTCTACTATAGTGAGGTGTATAAAGCTTGTGGAGTCATTACCAAGGCTGTCACATTATGTCATGTTACTGTGTGTATGGGGTTAGTCTCTCTGCTACAGCCTGAGGTAGATAAAGCTTGTGGAGTCATTACCAAAGCTGTCACCTTATGTCATGTTACTGTGTGTATGGGGCTATCCTCTCTGCTACAGCCTGAGGTGGATAAAGCTTGTGGAGTCATTACCAAGGCTGTCACATTATGTCTTCTTACTGTGTGTATGGGGCTAGCCTCTCTGCTATAATGAGGTGGATAAAGCTTGTAGAGTCATTACCAAGGCTGTCACATTATGTCATGTTACTGTGTGTATGGGACTAGCCTCTCTGCTACAGCCAGAGGTGGATAAAGCTTGTGGAGTCATTACCAAGGCTGTCGCATTGTGTCATGTTACTGTGTGTATGGGGCTAGCCTCTCTGCTACAGCCTGAGGTGGATAAAGATTGTAGAGTCATTACTAAGGCTGTCACATTATGTCATGCTACTGTGTGTATGGGACCAGCCTCTCTACTATAGTGAGGTGGATAAAGCATGTGGTGTCATTACCAAGGCTGTCACATTATGTCATGCTACTGTGTGTATGGGACTAGCCTCTCTACTATAGTGAGGTGGATAAAGCTTGTGGAGTCATTACCAAGGCTGTCACATGACGTCATGTTACTTTGTGTATGGGGCTAATCTCTCTGCTACAGCCTGAGGTGGATAAAGCTTGTGGTGTCATAACCAAGGCTGTCACATAATGTCATGCTACTGTGTGTTTGGGAGTAACCTCTCTACTATAGTGAGGTGGATAAAGCTTGTGGAGTCATTACCAAGGCTGTCACATGATGACATGTTACTTTGTGTATGGGGCTAGCCTCTCTGCTACAGCCTGAGGTTAATAAAGATTGTGGTGTCATTACCAAGGCTGTCACATTATGTCATGTTACTGTGTGTATGGGGCTAGCCTCTCTGCTACAGCCTTAGGTGGATAAAGATTGTAGAGTCATTACCAAGGCAGTCACATTATGTCATGCTACTTTGTGTATGGGACTAGCCTCTCTGCTATAGTGAGGTGGATAAAGCTTGTGGACTCATTACCAAGGCTGTCACATTATGTCATGTTACTGTGTGTATGGGGCTAGTCTCTCTGCTACAGCCTGAGGTGGATAAAGCTTGTGGAGTCATTACCAAGGCAGTCACATTATGTCATGCTACTTTGTGTATGGGACTAGCCTCTCTGCTATAGTGAGGTGGATAAAGCTTGTGGACTCATTACCAAGGCTGTCACATTATGTCATGTTACTGTGTGTATGGGGCTAGCCTCTCTGCTACAGCCTGAGGTGGATAAAGCTTGTGGAGTCATTACCAAGGCTGTCACATTATGTCATGCTACTGTGTGTATGGGACTAGCCTCTCTGCTATAGTGAGGTGGATAAAGCTTGTGGAGTCATTACCAAGGCTGCCACATTATGTCATGTTACTGTGTGTATGGGACTAGCCTCTCTGCTATAGTGAGGTGGATAAAGCTTGTGGTGTCATTATCAAGGCTGTCACATTATGTCATGTTACTGTGTGTATGGGGCTAGCCTCTCTGCTACAGCCTGAGGTGGAAAAAGCTTGTGGAGTCATTACCAAGCTGTCACATTATGCCATGTTACTGTGTGTATGGGGCTAGCCTCTCTGCTACAGCCTGAGGTGGAAAAAGCTTGTGGAGTCATTACCAAGGCTGTCACATTATGTCATGTTACTGTGTGTATGGGGCTAGTCTCTCTGCTACAGCCTGAGGTGGATAAAGCTTGTGGAGTCATTACCAAGGCTGTCACATTATGTCATGCTACGGTGTGTATGGGACTAGCCTCTCTGCTATAGTGAGGTGGATAAAGCTTGTGGAGTCATTACCAAGGCTGTCACATTATGTCATGTTACTGTGTGTATGGGGCTAGCCTCTCTGCTACAGCCTGAGGTGGATAAAGCTTGTGGAGTCATTACCAAGGCTGTCACATTATGTCATGCTACTGTGTGTATGGGACTAGCCTCTCTGCTATATTGAGGTGGATAAAGCTTGTGGAGTCATTACCAAGGCTGTCACATTATGTCATGTTACTGTGTGTTTGGGACTAGCCTCTCTGCTACAGCCTGAGGTGGATAAAGCTTGTGGAGTCATTACCAAGGCTGTCACATTATGTCATGTTACTGTGTGTATGGGGCTAGCCTCTCTGCTACAGCCTGAGGTGGATAAAGCTTGTGGAGTCATTACCAAGGCTGTCACATTATGTCATGTTACTGTGTGTATGGGGCTAGCCTCTCTGCTACAGCCTGAGGTGGAAAAAACTTGTGGAGTCATTACCAAGGCTGTCACATTATGTCATGTTACTGTGTGTATGGGGCTAGCCTCTCTGCTACAGCCTGAGGTGGATAAAGCTTGTGGAGTCATTACCAAGGCTGTCACATTATGTCATGCTACTGTGTGTATGGGACTAGCCTCTCTGCTATAGTGAGGTGGATAAAGCTTTTGGTGTCATTACCAAGGCTGTCACATTATGTCATGTTACTGTGTGTATGGGACTAGCCTCTCTGCTACAGCCTGAGCTGGATAAAGCTTGTGGAGTAATTACCAAGGCTGTCACATTATGCCATGTTACTGTGTGTATGGGGCTAGCCTCTCTGCTACAGCCTGAGGTGGATAAATCTTGTTGAGTCATTACCAAGGCTGTCAGATTATGTCCTGTTACTGTGTGTATGGGGCTAGCCTCTCTGCTATAGTGAGGTGGATAAAGCTTGTAGAGTCATTACCAAGGCTGTCACATTATGTCATGTTACTGTGTGTATGGGACTAGCCTCTCTGCTACAGCCTAAGGTGGATAAAGCTTGTGGAGTCATTACCAAGGCTGTCACATTATGTCATGTTACCGTATGTATGGGACTAGCCTCTCTACTATAGTGAGGTGGATAAAGCTTGTGGTGTCATTACCAAGGCTGTAACATTATGTCATGCTACTGTGTGTATGGGACTAGCCTCTCTACTATAGTGAGGTGGATAAAGCTTGTGGAGTCATTACCAAGGCTGTCACATGATTTCATGTTACTTTGTGTATGGGGCTAATCTCTCTGCTACAGCATGAGGTGGATAAAGCTTGTGGTGTCATTACCAAGGCTGTCACATTATGTCATGCTACTGTGTGTATGGGACTAGCCTCTCTACTATAGTGAGGTGGATAAAGCTTGTGGAGTCATTACCAAGGCTGTCACATGATGACATGTTACTTTGTGTATGGGGCTAGCCTCTCTGCTACAGCCTGAGGTGGATAAAGCTTGTGGAGTCATTACCAAAGCTGTCACATGATGACATGTTACTCTGTGTATGGGGCTAGCCTCTCTGCTACAGCCTGAGGTGGATAAAGCTTGTGGTGTCATTACAAAGGCTGTCACATTATGTCATGTTACTTTGTGTATGGGGCTAGCCTCTCTGCTACAGCCTGAGGTGGATAAAGCTTGTGGTGTCATTACCAAGGCTGTCACATTATGCCATGTTACTTTGTGTATGGGGCTAGCCTCTCTGCTACAGCCTGAGGTGGATAAAGCTTGTGGAGTCATTACCAAGGCTGTCACATTATGTCATGTTACTGTGTGTAAGGGGTTAGTCTCTCTGCTACAGCCTGAGGTGGATAAAGCTTGTGGAGTCATTACCAAGGCTGTCACATTATGTCATGTTACTGTGTGTATGGGGTTAGTCTCTCTGCTACAGCCTGAGGTGGATAAAGCTTGTGGTGTCATTACCAAGGCTGTCACATTATGCCATGTTACTTTGTGTATGGGGCTAGCCTCTCTGCTACAGCCTGAGGTGGATAAAGCTTGTGGAGTCATTACCAAGGCTGTCACATTATGTCATGTCACTGTGTTTACGGGACTAGCCTCTCTGCTACAGCCTGAGGTGGATAAAGCTTGTGGAGTCATTACCAAGGCTGTTACATTATGTCTTGTTACTGTGTGTAAGGGGCTAGCCTCTCTACTATAGTGAGGTGGATAAAGCTTGTGGAGTCATTACCAAGGCTGTCACATTATGTCATGTTACTGTGTGTATGGGGTTAGTCTCTCTGCTACAGCCTGAGGTAGATAAAGCTTGTGGAGTCATTACCAAATCTGTCACCTTATGTCAGGTTACTGTGTGTATGGGGCTATCCTCTCTGCTACAGCCTGAGGTGGATAAAGCTTGTGGAGTCATTACCAAGGCTGTCACATTATGTCTTCTTACTGTGTGTATGGGGCTAGCCTCTCTGCTATAGTGAGGTGGATAAAGCTTGTAGAGTCATTACCAAGGCTGTCACATTATGTCATGTTACTGTGTGGATGGGACTAGCCTCTCTGCTACAGCCAGAGGTGGATAAAGCTTGTGGAGTCATTACCAAGGCTGTCGCATTGTGTCATGTTACTGTGTGTATGGGGCTAGCCTCTCTGCTACAGCCTGAGGTGGATAAAGATTGTAGAGTCATTACTAAGGCTGTCACATTATGTCATGCTACTGTGTGTATGGGACCAGCCTCTCTACTATAGTGAGGTGGATAAAGCATGTGGTGTCATTACCACGGCTGTCACATTATGTCATGCTACTGTGTGTATGGGACTAGCCTCTCTACTATAGTGAGGTGGATAAAGCTTGTGGAGTCATTACCAAGGCTGTCACATGACGTCATGTTACTTTGTGTATGGGGCTAATCTCTCTGCTACAGCCTGAGGTGGATAAAGCTTGTGGTGTCATAACCAAGGCTGTCACATAATGTCATGCTACTGTGTGTTTGGGAGTAACCTCTCTACTATAGTGAGGTGGATAAAGCTTGTGGAGTCATTACCAAGGCTGTCACATGATGACATGTTACTTTGTGTATGGGGCTAGCCTCTCTGCTACAGCCTGAGGTGGATAAAGATTGTGGTGTCATTACCAAGGCTGTCACATTATGTCATGTTACTGTGTGTATGGGGCTAGCCTCTCTGCTACAGCCTTAGGTGGATAAAGATTGTAGAGTCATTACTAAGGCTGTCACATTATGTCATGCTACTGTGTGTATGGGACTAGCCTCTCTACTATAGTGAGGTGGATAAAGCTTGTGGTGTCATTACCAAGGCTGTCACATTATATCATGCTACTGTGTGTATGGGACTAGCCTCTCTACTATAGTGAGGTGGATAAAGCTTGTGGAGTCATTACCAAAGCTGTCACATGATGACATGTTACTTTGTGTATGGGGCTCGCCTCTCTGCTACAGCCTGAGGTGGATAAAGTTTGTGGTGTCATTACAAAGGCTGTCACATTATGTCATGTTACTGTGTGTATGGGGTTAGTCTCTCTGCTACAGCTTTAGGTGGATAAAGCTTGTGGTGTCATTACCAAGGCTGTCACATTATGTCCTGTTACTGTGTGTATGGGGCTAGCCTCTCTGCTACAGCCTGAGGTGAATAAAGCTTGTGATGTCATTACCAAGGCTGTCACATTATGTCATGTTACTGTGTGTATGGGGCTAGCCTCTCTGCTACAGCCTGAGGTGGATAAAGCTTGTGGTGTCATTACCAAGGCTGTCACATTATATCATGTTACTGTGTGTATGGGGCTAGCCTCTCTGCTACAGCCTGAGGTGGATAAAGCTTGTGGAGTCATTACCAAGGCTGTCACATTATATCATGTTACTATGTGTATGGGGCTAGCCTCTCTGCTACAGCATGAGGTGGATAATGCTTGTGGAGTCATTACCAAGGCTGTCACATTATATCATGTTACTGTGTATATGGGGCTAGTCTCTCTGCTACAGGCTGAGGTGGATAAAGCTTGTGGTGTCATTACCAAGGCTGTCACATTATGTCCTGTTACTGTGTGTATGGGGCTAGCCTCTCTGCTACAGCCTGAGGTGAATAAAGCTTGTAGTGTCATTACCAAGGCTGTCACATTATGTCATGCTACTGTGTGTATGGGACTAGCCTCTCTGCTACAGTCTGAGGTGGATAAAGCTTGTGGAGTCATTACCAAGGCTGTCACATGATGACATGTTACTGTGTGTGGGGGGCTAGCCTCTCTGCTACAGCCTGAGGTGGATAAAGCTTGTGGAGTCATTACCAAGGCTGTAACATGATGACATGTTACTGTGTGTATGGGTCTAGCCTCTCTGCTACAGCGTGAGGTGGATAAAGCTTGTGGAGTCATTACCAAGGCTGTCACATTATGTCATGTTACTGTGTGTATGGGGTTAGTCTCTCTGCTACAGCCTGAGGTGGATAAAGCTTGTGGAGTCATTACCAAGGCTGTCACATTATGTCATGTTACTGTGTGTACGGGACTAGCCTCTCTGCTACAGCCTGAGGTGGATAAAGCTTGTGGAGTCATTACCAAGGCTGTCACATTATGTCTTGTTACTGTGTGTATAAGGCTAGCCTCTCTACTATAGTGAGGTGGATAAAGCTTGTGGAGTCATTACCAAGGCTGTCACATTATGTCATGTTACTGTGTGTTTGGGGTTAGTCTCTCTGCTACAGCCTGAGGTAGATAAAGCTTGTGGAGTCATTACCAAAGCTGTCACCTTATGTCATGTTACTGTGTGTATGGGGCTAGCCTCTCTGCTACAGCCTGAGGTGGATAAATCTTGTTGAGTCATTACCAAGGCTGTCACATTATGTCCTGTTACTGTGTGTATGGGGCTAGCCTCTCTGCTACAGCCTGAGGTGAATAAAGCTTGTAGTGTCTTTACCGAGGCTGTCACATTATGTCATGCTACTGTGTGTATGGGACTAGCCTCTCTGCTACAGCCTGAGGTGGATAAAGCTTGTGGAGTCATTACCAAGGCTGTCACATGATGACATGTTACTGTGTGTGTGGCGCTAGCCTCTCTGCTACAGCCTGAGGTGGATAAAGCTTGTGGAGTCATTACCAAGGCTGTAACATGATGACATGTTACTGTTTGTATGGGGCTAGCCTCTCTGCTACAGCGTGAGGTGGATAAAGCATGTGGAGTCATTACCAAGGCTGTCACATTATGTCATGTTACTGTGTGTATGGGGTTAGTCTCTCTGCTACAGCCTGAGGTGGATAAAGCTTGTGGAGTCATTACCAAGGCTGTCACATTATGTCATGTTACTGTGTGTATGGGGTTAGTCTCTCTGCTACAGCCTGAGGTGGATAAAGCTTGTGGTGTCATTACCAAGGCTGTCACATTATGTCATGTTACTGTGTGTACGGGACTAGCCTCTCTGCTACAGCTTGAGGTGAATAAAGCTTGTGGAGTCATTACCAAGGCTGTCACATTATGTCTTGTTACTGTGTGTATAAGGCTAGCCTCTCTACTATAGTGAGGTGGATAAAGCTTGTGGAGTCATTACCAAGGCTGTCACATTATGTCATGTTACTGTGTGTATGGGGTTAGTCTCTCTGCTATAGCCTGAGGTAGATAAAGCTTGTGGAGTCATTACCAAAGCTGTCACCTTATGTCATGTTACTGTGTGTATGGGGCTAGCCTCTCTGATACAGCCTGAGGTGGATAAATCTTGTTGAGTCATAACCAAGGCTGTCACATTATGTCTTGTTACTGTGTGTGTGTATGGGGCTAGCCTCTCTGCTATAGTGAGGTGGATAAAGCTTGTAGAGTCATTACCAAGGCTGTCACATTATGTCATGTTTCTGTGTGTATGGGGCTAGCCTCTCCTACAGCCTGAGGTGGATAAAGATTGTAGAGTCATTACTAAGGCTGTCACATTATGTCATGCTACTTTGTGTATGGGACTAGCCTCTCTACTATAGTGAGGTGGCTAAAGCATGTGGTGTCACTACCAAGGCTGTCACATTATGTCATGCTACTGTGTGTATGGGACTAGCCTCTCTACTATAGTGAGGTGGATATAGCTTGTGGAGTCATTACCAAGGCTGTCACATGATGACATGTTACTGTGTGTATGGGGCTAATCTCTCTGCTACAGCCTGAGGTGGATAAAGCTTGTGGTGTCATTACCAAGGCTGTCACATAATGTCATTCTACTGTGTGTATGGGACTAGCCTCTCTACTATAGTGAGGTGGATAAAGCTTGTGGAGTCATTACCAAGGCTGTCACATGATGACATGTTACTTTGTGTATGGGGCTAGCCTCTCTGCTACAGCCTGAGGTGGATAAATCTTGTGGTGTCATTGCCAAGGCTGTCACATTATGTCATGTTACTTTGTGTATGGGGCTAGCCTCTCTGCTACAGCCTGAGGTGGATAAAGCTTGTGGAGTCATTACCAAGGCTGTCACATTATGTCATGTTACTTTGTGTATGGGGCTAGCCTCTCTGCTACAGCCTGAGGTGGATAATGCTTGTGGTGTCATTACCAAGGCTGTCACATTATGTCATGTTACTTTATGTATGGGGCTAGCCTCTCTGCTACAGCCTGAGGTGGATAAAGCTTGTGGGGTCATTACCAAGGCTGTCACATTATGTCCTGTTACTGTGTGTATGGGGCTAGCCTTTCTGCTACAGCCTGAGGTGGATAAAGCTTGTGGTGTCATTACCAAGGCTGTCTCATTATGTCATGTGACTGTGTGTATGGGGCTAGCCTCTCTGCTACAGCCTGAGGTAGATAAAGCTTGTGGTGTCATTACCAAGGCTGTCACATTATGTCATGTTACTGTGTGTATGGGGCTAGCCTCTGCTACAGCCTGAGGTGGATAAAGTTTATGGAGTCATTACCAAGGCTGTCACATTATGTCATGTTACTGTGTGTATGGAGCTAGCCTGTCTGCTACAGCCTGAGGTGGATAAACCTTATGGTGTCATTATCAAGGCTGTCACATTATGTCATGTTACTGTGTTAATGGGGCTAGCCTCTCTGCTACAACCTGAGGTGGATAAAGCTTGTTGAGTCATTGCCAAGGCTGTCACATTATATCATGTTACTGTGTGTATTGGGCTAGCCTCTCTGCTACAGCCTGAGGTGGATAAAGCTTGTGGAGTCATTACCAAGGCTGTCACATTATGTCATGTTACTGTGTGTATGGAGTTAGTCTCTCTGCTACAGCCTGAGGTGGATAAAGCTTGTGGTGTCATTACCAAGGCTGTCACATTATGTCCTGTTACTGTGTGTAAGGGGCTAGCCTCTCTGCTACAGCCTGAGGTGAATAAAGCTTGTGGTGTCATTACCAAGGCTGTCACATTATGTCATGTTACTGTGTGTATGGGGCTAGCCTCTCTGCTACAGCCTGAGGTGGATAAAGATTGTAGTGTCATTACCAAGGCTCTCATTATGTCATGTTACTGTGTGTATGGGACTAGCCTTTCTGCTACAGCCTGAGGTGGATAAAGCTTGTGGTGTCATTATCAAGGCTGTCACATTATGTAATGTTACTGTGTGTATGGGGATAGTCTCTCTGCTACAGCCTGAGGTGGATAAAGCTTGTGGAGTCATTACCAAGGCTGTCACATTATATCATGTTACTGTGTAAATGGGGCTAGTCTCTCTGCTACAGCCTGAGGTGGATAAAGCTTGTGGAGTCATTACCAAGGCTGTCACATTATATCCTGTTACTGTGTGTATGGGGCTAGCCTCTCTGCTACAGCCTGATGTGAATAAAGCTTGTGGTGTCATTACCGAGGCTGTCACATTATGTCTTGCTACTGTGTGTATGGGACTAGCCTCTCTGCTACAGCCTGAGGTGGATAAAGCTTGTGGAGTCATTACCAAGGCTGTCACATTATGTTATGTTACTATGTGTATGGGGCTAGCCTCTCTGCTACAGCCTGAGGTGGATAAAGCTTGTGGAGTCATTACCAAGGCTGTCACATGATGACATGTTACTGTGTGTATGGGGCTAGCCTCTCTGCTACAGCCTGAGGTGGATAAAGCTTGTGGAGTCATTACCAAGGCTGTCACATGATGACATGTTACTGTGTGTATGGGGCTAATCTCTCTGCTACAGCCTGAGGTGGATAAAGCTTGTGGAGTCATTACCAAGGCTGTCACATGATGACATGTTACTGTGTGTATGGGGCTAGCCTCTCTGCTACAGCCTGAGGTGGATAAAGCTTGTGGAGTCATTACCAAGGCTGTCACATTATGTCATGTTACTGTGTATGGGGTTAGTCTCTCTGCTACAGCCTGAGGTTGATAAAGCTTGTGGAGTCATTACCAAGGCTGTCACATTATGTCATGTTACTGTGTGTATGGGGTTAGTCTCTCTGCTACAGCCTGAGGTGGATAAAGGTTGTGGAGTCATTACCAAGGCTGTCACATTATGTCATGTTACTGTGTGTACGGGACTAGCCTCTCTGCTACAGCCTGAGGTGGATAAAGCTTGTGGAGTCATTACCAAAGCTGTCACCTTAGGTCATGTTACTGTGTGTGGGGTTAGTCTCTCTGCTACAGCCTGAGGTGGATAAAGCTTGTGGAGTCATTACCAAGGCTGTCACATTATATCATGTTACTGTGTGTATGGGACTAGCCTCTCTGCTACAGCCTGAGGTGGATAAAGCTTGTGGAGTCATTACCAAAGCTGTCACCTTAGGTCATGTTACTGTGTGTATGGGGTTAGTCTCTCTGCTACAGCCTGAGGTGGATAAAGCTTGTGATGTCATTACCAAGGCTGTCACATTATGTCATGTTACTGTGTGTACGGGACAAGCCTCTCTGCTACAGCCTGAGGTGGATAAAGCTTGTGGAGTCATTACCAAGGCAGTCACATGATGACATGTTACTGTGTGTATGGGGCTAGCCTCTCTGCTACAGCCTGAGGTGGATAAAGCTTGTGGAGTCATTACCAAGGCTGTCACATTATGTCATGTTACTCTGTGTTTAGGGTTAGTCTCTCTGCTACAGCCTGAGGTGGATAAAGCTTGTGGAGTCATTACCAAGGCTGTCACATTATGTCATGTTACTGTGTGTATGGGACTAGCCTCTCTGCTACAGCCTGAGGTGGATAAAGCTTGTGGAGTCATTACCAAGGCTGTCACATGATGACATGTTACTGTTTGTATGGGACTAGTCTCTCTGCTACAGCCTGAGGTGGATAAAGCTTGTGGAGTCATTACCAAGGCTGTCACATTATATCATGTTACTGTGTGTATGGGACTAGCCTCTCTGCTACAGCCTGAGGTGGATAAAGCTTGTGGAGTCATTACCAAAGCTGTCACCTTAGGTCATGTTACTGTGTGTATGGGGTTAGTCTCTATGCTACAGCCTGAGGTGGATAAAGCTTGTGGTGTCATTAACAAGGCTGTCACATTATGTCATGTTACTGTGTGTACGGGACAAGCCTCTCTGCTACAGCCTGAGGTGGATAAAGCTTGTGGAGTCATTACCAAGGCTGTCACATGATGACATGTTACTGTGTGTATGGGGCTAGCCTCTCTGCTACAGCCTGAGGTGGTAAAGCTTGTGGAGTCATTACCAAGGCTGTCACATTATGTCATGTTACTGTGTGTTTAGGGTTAGTCTCTCTGCTACAGCCTGAGGTGGATAAAGCTTGTGGTGTCATTACCAAGGCTGTCACATTATATCATGTTACTGTGTGTATGGGGCTAGCCTCTCTGCTACAGCCTGAGGTGGATAAAGCTTGTGGAGTCATTACCAAGGCTGTCACATTATATCATGTTACTATGTGTATGGGGCTAGCCTCTCTGCTACAGCATGAGGTGGATAATGCTTGTGGAGTCATTACCAAGGCTGTCACATTATATCATGTTACTGTGTATATGGGGCTAGTCTCTCTGCTACAGGCTGAGGTGGATAAAGCTTGTGGTGTCATTACCAAGGCTGTCACATTATGTCCTGTTACTGTGTGTATGGGGCTAGCCTCTCTGCTACAGCCTGAGGTGAATAAAGCTTGTAGTGTCATTACCAAGGCTGTCACATTATGTCATGCTACTGTGTGTATGGGACTAGCCTCTCTGCTACAGTCTGAGGTGGATAAAGCTTGTGGAGTCATTACCAAGGCTGTCACATGATGACATGTTACTGTGTGTGTGGGGCTAGCCTCTCTGCTACAGCCTGAGGTGGATAAAGCTTGTGGAGTCATTACCAAGGCTGTAACATGATGACATGTTACTGTGTGTATGGGTCTAGCCTCTCTGCTACAGCGTGAGGTGGATAAAGCTTGTGGAGTCATTACCAAGGCTGTCACATTATGTCATGTTACTGTGTGTATGGGGTTAGTCTCTCTGCTACAGCCTGAGGTGGATAAAGCTTGTGGAGTCATTACCAAGGCTGTCACATTATGTCATGTTACTGTGTGTACGGGACTAGCCTCTCTGCTACAGCCTGAGGTGGATAAAGCTTGTGGAGTCATTACCAAGGCTGTCACATTATGTCTTGTTACTGTGTGTATAAGGCTAGCCTCTCTACTATAGTGAGGTGGATAAAGCTTGTGGAGTCATTACCAAGGCTGTCACATTATGTCATGTTACTGTGTGTTTGGGGTTAGTCTCTCTGCTACAGCCTGAGGTAGATAAAGCTTGTGGAGTCATTACCAAAGCTGTCACCTTATGTCATGTTACTGTGTGTATGGGGCTAGCCTCTCTGCTACAGCCTGAGGTGGATAAATCTTGTTGAGTCATTACCAAGGCTGTCACATTATGTCCTGTTACTGTGTGTATGGGGCTAGCCTCTCTGCTACAGCCTGAGGTGAATAAAGCTTGTAGTGTCTTTACCGAGGCTGTCACATTATGTCATGCTACTGTGTGTATGGGACTAGCCTCTCTGCTACAGCCTGAGGTGGATAAAGCTTGTGGAGTCATTACCAAGGCTGTCACATGATGACATGTTACTGTGTGTGTGGCGCTAGCCTCTCTGCTACAGCCTGAGGTGGATAAAGCTTGTGGAGTCATTACCAAGGCTGTAACATGATAACATGTTACTGTTTGTATGGGGCTAGCCTCTCTGCTACAGCGTGAGGTGGATAAAGCATGTGGAGTCATTACCAAGGCTGTCACATTATGTCATGTTACTGTGTGTATGGGGTTAGTCTCTCTGCTACAGCCTGAGGTGGATAAAGCTTGTGGAGTCATTACCAAGGCTGTCACATTATGTCATGTTACTGTGTGTATGGGGTTAGTCTCTCTGCTACAGCCTGAGGTGGATAAAGCTTGTGGTGTCATTACCAAGGCTGTCACATTATGTCATGTTACTGTGTGTACGGGACTAGCCTCTCTGCTACAGCTTGAGGTGAATAAAGCTTGTGGAGTCATTACCAAGGCTGTCACATTATGTCTTGTTACTGTGTGTATAAGGCTAGCCTCTCTACTATAGTGAGGTGGATAAAGCTTGTGGAGTCATTACCAAGGCTGTCACATTATGTCATGTTACTGTGTGTATGGGGTTAGTCTCTCTGCTATAGCCTGAGGTGGATAAAGCTTGTGGAGTCATTACCAAAGCTGTCACCTTATGTCATGTTACTGTGTGTATGGGGCTAGCCTCTCTGATACAGCCTGAGGTGGATAAATCTTGTTGAGTCATAACCAAGGCTGTCACATTATGTCTTGTTACTGTGTGTGTGTATGGGGCTAGCCTCTCTGCTATAGTGAGGTGGATAAAGCTTGTAGAGTCATTACCAAGGCTGTCACATTATGTCATGTTTCTGTGTGTATGGGGCTAGCCTCTCCTACAGCCTGAGGTGGATAAAGATTGTAGAGTCATTACTAAGGCTGTCACATTATGTCATGCTACTTTGTGTATGGGACTAGCCTCTCTACTATAGTGAGGTGGCTAAAGCATGTGGTGTCACTACCAAGGCTGTCACATTATGTCATGCTACTGTGTGTATGGGACTAGCCTCTCTACTATAGTGAGGTGGATATAGCTTGTGGAGTCATTACCAAGGCTGTCACATGATGACATGTTACTGTGTGTATGGGGCTAATCTCTCTGCTACAGCCTGAGGTGGATAAAGCTTGTGGTGTCATTACCAAGGCTGTCACATAATGTCATTCTACTGTGTGTATGGGACTAGCCTCTCTACTATAGTGAGGTGGATAAAGCTTGTGGAGTCATTACAAGGCTGTCACATGATGACATGTTACTTTGTGTATGGGGCTAGCCTCTCTGCTACAGCCTGAGGTGGATAAATCTTGTGGTGTCATTGCCAAGGCTGTCACATTATGTCATGTTACTTTGTGTATGGGGCTAGCCTCTCTGCTACAGCCTGAGGTGGATAAAGCTTGTGGAGTCATTACCAAGGCTGTCACATTATGTCATGTTACTTTGTGTATGGGGCTAGCCTCTCTGCTACAGCCTGAGGTGGATAATGCTTGTGGTGTCATTACCAAGGCTGTCACATTATGTCATGTTACTTTATGTATGGGGCTAGCCTCTCTGCTACAGCCTGAGGTGTAAAAAGCTTGTGGTGTCATTACCGAGGCTGTCACATTATGTCCTCTTACTGTGTGTATGGGGCTAGCCTCTCTGCAACAGCCTAAGGTGGATAAAGCTTGTGGAGTCATTACCAAGGCTGTCACATTATGTCATGTTACTTTGTGTATGGGACTAGCCTCTCTGCTACAGCCTGAGGTGGATAAAGCTTGTGGGGTCATTACCAAGGCTGTCACATTATGTCCTGTTACTGTGTGTATGGGGCTAGCCTTTCTGCTACAGCCTGAGGTGGATAAAGCTTGTGGTGTCATTACCAAGGCTGTCTCATTATGTCATGTGACTGTGTGTATGGGGCTAGCCTCTCTGCTACAGCCTGAGGTAGATAAAGCTTGTGGTGTCATTACCAAGGCTGTCACATTATGTCATGTTACTGTGTGTATGGGGCTAGCCTCTGCTACAGCCTGAGGTGGATAAAGTTTATGGAGTCATTACCAAGGCTGTCACATTATGTCATGTTACTGTGTGTATGGAGCTAGCCTGTCTGCTACAGCCTGAGGTGGATAAACCTTATGGTGTCATTATCAAGGCTGTCACATTATGTCATGTTACTGTGTTAATGGGGCTAGCCTCTCTGCTACAACCTGAGGTGGATAAAGCTTGTTGAGTCATTGCCAAGGCTGTCACATTATATCATGTTACTGTGTGTATTGGGCTAGCCTCTCTGCTACAGCCTGAGGTGGATAAAGCTTGTGGAGTCATTACCAAGGCTGTCACATTATGTCATGTTACTGTGTGTATGGAGTTAGTCTCTCTGCTACAACCTGAGGTGGATAAAGCTTGTGGTGTCATTACCAAGGCTGTCACATTATGTCCTGTTACTGTGTGTAAGGGGCTAGCCTCTCTGCTACAGCCTGAGGTGAATAAAGCTTGTGGTGTCATTACCAAGGCTGTCACATTATGTCATGTTACTGTGTCTATGGGGCTAGCCTCTCTGCTACAGCCTGAGGTGGATAAAGATTGTAGTGTCATTACCAAGGCTCTCATTATGTCATGTTACTGTGTGTATGGGACTAGCCTTTCTGCTACAGCCTGAGGTGGATAAAGCTTGTGGTGTCATTATCAAGGCTGTCACATTATGTAATGTTACTGTGTGTATGGGGATAGTCTCTCTGCTACAGCCTGAGGTGGATAAAGCTTGTGGAGTCATTACCAAGGCTGTCACATTATATCATGTTACTGTGTAAATGGGGCTAGTCTCTCTGCTACAGCCTGAGGTGGATAAAGCTTGTGGAGTCATTACCAAGGCTGTCACATTATATCCTGTTACTGTGTGTATGGGGCTAGCCTCTCTGCTACAGCCTGATGTGAATAAAGCTTGTGGTGTCATTACCGAGGCTGTCACATTATGTCATGCTACTGTGTGTATGGGACTAGCCTCTCTGCTACAGCCTGAGGTGGATAAAGCTTGTGGAGTCATTACCAAGGCTGTCACATTATGTTATGTTACTATGTGTATGGGGCTAGCCTCTCTGCTACAGCCTGAGGTGGATAAAGCTTGTGGAGTCATTACCAAGGCTGTCACATGATGACATGTTACTGTGTGTATGGGGCTAGCCTCTCTGCTACAGCCTGAGGTGGATAAAGCTTGTGGAGTCATTACCAAGGCTGTCACATGATGACATGTTACTGTGTGTATGGGGCTAATCTCTCTGCTACAGCCTGAGGTGGATAAAGCTTGTGGAGTCATTACCAAGGCTGTCACATGATGACATGTTACTGTGTGTATGGGGCTAGCCTCTCTGCTACAGCCTGAGGTGGATAAAGCTTGTGGAGTCATTACCAAGGCTGTCACATTATGTCATGTTACTGTGTGTATGGGGTTAGTCTCTCTGCTACAGCCTGAGGTTGATAAAGCTTGTGGAGTCATTACCAAGGCTGTCACATTATGTCATGTTACTGTGTGTATGGGGTTAGTCTCTCTGCTACAGCCTGAGGTGGATAAAGCTTGTGGAGTCATTACCAAGGCTGTCACATTATGTCATGTTACTGTGTGTACGGGACTAGCCTCTCTGCTACAGCCTGAGGTGGATAAAGCTTGTGGAGTCATTACCAAAGCTGTCACCTTAGGTCATGTTACTGTGTGTGGGGTTAGTCTCTCTGCTACAGCCTGAGGTGGATAAAGCTTGTGGAGTCATTACCAAGGCTGTCACATTATATCATGTTACTGTGTGTATGGGACTAGCCTCTCTGCTACAGCCTGAGGTGGATAAAGCTTGTGGAGTCATTACCAAAGCTGTCACCTTAGGTCATGTTACTGTGTGTATGGGGTTAGTCTCTCTGCTACAGCCTGAGGTGGATAAAGCTTGTGATGTCATTACCAAGGCTGTCACATTATGTCATGTTACTGTGTGTACGGGACAAGCCTCTCTGCTACAGCCTGAGGTGGATAAAGCTTGTGGAGTCATTACCAAGGCAGTCACATGATGACATGTTACTGTGTGTATGGGGCTAGCCTCTCTGCTACAGCCTGAGGTGGATAAAGCTTGTGGAGTCATTACCAAGGCTGTCACATTATGTCATGTTACTCTGTGTTTAGGGTTAGTCTCTCTGCTACAGCCTGAGGTGGATAAAGCTTGTGGAGTCATTACCAAGGCTGTCACATTATGTCATGTTACTGTGTGTATGGGACTAGCCTCTCTGCTACAGCCTGAGGTGGATAAAGCTTGTGGAGTCATTACCAAGGCTGTCACATGATGACATGTTACTGTTTGTATGGGACTAGTCTCTCTGCTACAGCCTGAGGTGGATAAAGCTTGTGGAGTCATTACCAAGGCTGTCACATTATATCATGTTACTGTGTGTATGTGACTAGCCTCTCTGCTACAGCCTGAGGTGGATAAAGCTTGTGGAGTCATTACCAAAGCTGTCACCTTAGGTCATGTTACTGTGTGTATGGGGTTAGTCTCTATGCTACAGCCTGAGGTGGATAAAGCTTGTGGTGTCATTAACAAGGCTGTCACATTATGTCATGTTACTGTGTGTACGGGACAAGCCTCTCTGCTACAGCCTGAGGTGGATAAAGCTTGTGGAGTCATTACCAAGGCTGTCACATGATGACATGTTACTGTGTGTATGGGGCTAGCCTCTCTGCTACAGCCTGAGGTGGTAAAGCTTGTGGAGTCATTACCAAGGCTGTCACATTATGTCATGTTACTGTGTGTTTAGGGTTAGTCTCTCTGCTACAGCCTGAGGTGGATAAAGCTTGTGGAGTCATTACCAAGGCTGTCACATTATGTCATGTTACTGTGTGTATGGAGCTAGCCTCTCTGCTACAGCCTGAGGTGGATAAACCTTATGGTGTCATTATCAAGGCTGTCACATTATGTCATGTTACTGTGTGTATGGGGCTAGCCTCTCTGCTACAGCCTGAGGTGGATAAAGCTTGTTGAGTCATTGCCAAGGCTGTCACATTATATCATGTTACTGTGTGTATTGGGCTAGCCTCTCTGCTACAGCCTGAGGTGGATAAAGCTTGTGGAGTCATTACCAAGGCTGTCACATTATGTCATGTTACTGTGTGTATGGAGTTAGTCTCTCTGCTATAGCCTGAGGTGGATAAAGCTTGTGGTGTCATTACCAAGGCTGTCACATTATGTCCTGTTACTGTGTGTATGGGGCTAGCCTCTCTGCTACAGCCTGAGGTGAATAAAGCTTGTGGTGTCATTACCAAGGCTGTCACATTATGTCATGTTACTGTGTGTATGGGGCTAGCCTCTCTGCTACAGCCTGAGGTGGATAAAGCTTGTGGTGTCATTACCAAGGCCCTCATTATGTCATGTTACTGTGTGTATGGGACTAGCCTTTCTGCTACAGCCTGAGGTGGATAAAGCTTGTGGTGTCATTATCAAGGCTGTCACATTATGTAATGTTACTGTGTGTATGGGGCTAGTCTCTCTGCTACAGCCTGAGGTGGATAAAGCTTGTGGAGTCATTACCAAGGCTGTCACATTATATCATGTTACTGTGTATATGGGGCTAGTCTCTCTGCTACAGCCTGAGGTGGATAAAGCTTGTGGAGTCATTACCAAGGCTGTCACATTATATCCTGTTACTGTGTGTATGGGGCTAGCCTCTCTGCTACAGCCTGAGGTGAATAAAGCTTGTAATGTCATTACCAAGGCTGTCACATTATGTCATGCTACTGTGTGTATGGGACTAGCCTCTCTGCTACAGTCTGAGGTGGATAAAGCTTGTGGAGTCATTACCAAGGCTGTCACATGATGACATGTTACTGTGTGTGTGGGGATAGCCTCTCTGCTACAGCCTGAGGTGGATAAAGCTTGTGGAGTCATTACCAAGGCTGTAACATGATGACATGTTACTGTGTGTATGGGGCTAGCCTCTCTGCTACAGCGTGAGGTGGATAAAGCTTGTGGAGTCATTACCAAGGCTGTCACATTATGTCATGTTACTGTGTGTATGGGGTTAGTCTCTCTGCTACAGCCTGAGGTGGATAAAGCTTGTGGTGTCATTACCAAGGCTGTCACATTATGTCATGTTACTGTGTGTACGGGACTAGCCTCTCTGCTACAGCCTGAGGTGGATAAAGCTTGTGGAGTCATTACCAAGGCTGTCACATTATGTCTTGTTACTGTGTGTATAAGGCTAGCCTCTCTACTATAGTGAGGTGGATAAAGCTTGTGGAGTCATTACCAAGGCTGTCACATTATGTCATGTTACTGTGTGTTTGGGGTTAGTCTCTCTGCTACAGCCTGAGGTAGATAAAGCTTGTGGAGTCATTACCAAAGCTGTCACCTTATGTCATGTTACTGTGTGTAAGGGGCTAGCCTCTCTGCTACAGCCTGAGGTGGATAAATCTTGTTGAGTCATTACCAAGGCTGTCACATTATGTCCTGTTACTGTGTGTATGGGGCTAGCCTCTCTGCTACAGCCTGAGGTGAATAAAGCTTGTAGTGTCTTTACTGAGGCTGTCACATTATGTCATGCTACTGTGTGTATGGGACTAGCCTCTCTGCTACAGCCTGAGGTGGATAAAGCTTGTGGAGTCATTACCAAGGCTGTCACATGATGACATGTTACTGTGTGTGTGGGGCTAGCCTCTCTGCTACAGCCTGAGGTGGATAAAGCTTGTGGAGTCATTACCAAGGCTGTAACATGATGACATGTTACTGTGTGTATGGGGCTAGCCTCTCTGCTACAGCGTGAGGTGGATAAAGCATGTGGAGTCATTACCAAGGCTGTCACATTATGTCATGTTACTGTGTGTATGGGGTTAGTCTCTCTGCTACAGCCTGAGGTGGATAAAGCTTGTGGAGTCATTACCAAGGCTGTCACATTATGTCATGTTACTGTGTGTATGGGGTTAGTCTCTCTGCTACAGCCTGAGGTGGATAAAGCTTGTGGTGTCATTACCAAGGCTGTCACATTATGTCATGTTACTGTGTGTACGGGACTAGCCTCTCTGCTACAGCCTGAGGTGAATAAAGCTTGTGGAGTCATTACCAAGGCTATCACATTATGTCTTGTTACTGTGTGTATAAGGCTAGCCTCTCTACTATAGTGAGGTGGATAAAGCTTGTGGAGTCATTACCAAGGCTGTCACATTATGTCATGTTACTGTGTGTATGGGGTTAGTCTCTCTGCTATAGCCTGAGGTAGATAAAGCTTGTGGAGTCATTACCAAAGCTGTCACCTTATGTCATGTTACTGTGTGTATGGGGCTAGCCTCTCTGCTACAGCCTGAGGTGGATAAATCTTGTTGAGTCATTACCAAGGCTGTCACATTATGTCTTGTTACTGTGTGTATGGGGCTAGCCTCTCTGCTATAGTGAGGTGGATAAAGCTTGTAGAGTCATTACCAAGGCTGTCACATTATGTCATGTTACTGTGTGTATGGGGCTAACCTCTCTGCTACAGCCTGAGGTGGATAAAGATTGTAGAGTCATTACTAAGGCTGTCACATTATGTCATGCTACTTTGTGTATGGGACTAGCCTCTCTACTATAGTGAGGTGGATAAAGCATGTGGTGTCACTACCAAGGCTGTCACATTATGTCATGCTACTGTGTGTATGGGACTAGCCTCTCTACTATAGTGAGGTGGATAAAGCTTATGGAGTCATTACCAAGGCTGTCACATGATGACATGTTACTGTGTGTATGGGGCTAATCTCTCTGCTACAGCCTGAGGTGGATAAAGCTTGTGGTGTCATTACCAAGGCTGTCACATAATGTCATTCTACTGTGTGTATGGGACTAGCCTCTCTACTATAGTGAGGTGGATAAAGCTTGTGGAGTCATTACCAAGGCTGTCACATGATGACATGTTACTTTGTGTATGGGGCTAGCCTCTCTGCTACAGCCTGAGGTGGATAAATCTTGTGGTGTCATTGCCAAGGCTGTCACATTATGTCATGTTACTTTGTGTATGGGGCTAGCCTCTCTGCTACAGCCTGAGGTGGATAAAGCTTGTGGAGTCATTACCAAGGCTGTCACATTATGTCATGTTACTTTGTGTATGGGGCTAGCCTCTCTGCTACAGCCTGAGGTGGATAATGCTTGTGGTGTCATTACCAAGGCTGTCACATTATGTCATGTTACTTTATGTATGGGGCTAGCCTCTCTGCTACAGCCTGAGGTGGATAAAGCTTGTGGTGTCATTACCGAGGCTGTCACATTATGTCCTCTTACTGTGTGTATGGGGCTAGCCTCTCTGCTACAGCCTAAGGTGGATAAAGCTTGTGGAGTCATTACCAAGGCTGTCACATTATGTCATGTTACTTTGTGTATGGGGCTAGCCTCTCTGCTACAGCCTGAGGTGGATAAAGCTTGTGGGGTCATTACCAAGGCTGTCACATTATGTCCTGTTACTGTGTGTATGGGGCTAGCCTTTCTGCTACAGCCTGAGGTGGATAAAGCTTGTGGTGTCATTACCAAGGCTGTCTCATTATGTCATGTGACTGTGTGTATGGGGCTAGCCTCTCTGCTACAGCCTGAGGTAGATAAAGCTTGTGGTGTCATTACCAAGGCTGTCACATTATGTCATGTTACTGTGTGTATGGGGCTAGCCTCTGCTACAGCCTGAGGTGGATAAAGTTTATGGAGTCATTACCAAGGCTGTCACATTATGTCATGTTACTGTGTGTATGGAGCTAGCCTGTCTGCTACAGCCTGAGGTGGATAAACCTTATGGTGTCATTATCAAGGCTGTCACATTATGTCATGTTACTGTGTTAATGGGGCTAGCCTCTCTGCTACAGCCTGAGGTGGATAAAGCTTGTTGAGTCATTGCCAAGGCTGTCACATTATATCATGTTACTGTGTGTATTGGGCTAGCCTCTCTGCTACAGCCTGAGGTGGATAAAGCTTGTGGAGTCATTACCAAGGCTGTCACATTATGTCATGTTACTGTGTGTATGGAGTTAGTCTCTCTGCTACAGCCTGAGGTGGATAAAGCTTGTGGTGTCATTACCAAGGCTGTCACATTATGTCCTGTTACTGTGTGTATGGGGCTAGCCTCTCTGCTACAGCCTGAGGTGGATAAAGATTGTAGTGTCATTACCAAGGCTCTCATTATGTCATGTTACTGTGTGTATGGGACTAGCCTTTCTGCTACAGCCTGAGGTGGATAAAGCTTGTGGTGTCATTATCAAGGCTGTCACATTATGTAATGTTACTGTGTGTATGGGGATAGTCTCTCTGCTACAGCCTGAGGTGGATAAAGCTTGTGGAGTCATTACCAAGGCTGTAACATGATGACAAGTTATTGTGTGTATGGGGCTAGCCTCTCTGCTACAGCGTGAGGTGGATAAAGCATGTAGAGTCATTACCAAGGCTGTCACATTATGTCATGTTACTGTGTGTATGGGGTTAGTCTCTCTGCTACAGCCTGAGGTGGATAAAGCTTGTGGAGTCATTACCAAGGCTGTCACATTATGTCATGTTACTGTGTGTATGGGGTTAGTCTCTCTGCTACAGCCTGAGGTGGATAAAGCTTGTGGTGTCATTACCAAGGCTGTCACATTATGTCATGTTACTGTGTGTATGGAGTTAGTCTCTCTGCTACAGCCTGAGGTGGATAAAGCTTGTGGTGTCATTACCAAGGCTGTCACATTATGTCCTGTTATTGTGTGTAAGGGGCTAGCCTCTCTGCTACAGCCTGAGGTGAATAAAGCTTGTGGTGTCATTACCAAGGCTGTCACATTCTGTCATGTTACTGTGTGTATGGGGCTAGCCTCTCTGCTACAGCCTGAGGTGGATAAAGATTGTAGTGTCATTACCAAGGCTCTCATTATGTCATGTTACTGTGTGTATGGGACTAGCCTTTCTGCTACAGCCTGAGGTGGATAAAGCTTGTGGTGTCATTATCAAGGCTGTCACATTATGTAATGTTACTGTGTGTATGGGGATAGTCTCTCTGCTACAGCCTGAGGTGGATAAAGCTTGTGGAGTCATTACCAAGGCTGTAACATGATGACATGTTACTGTGTGTATGGGGCTAGCCTCTCTGCTACAGCGTGAGGTGGATAAAGCATGTGGAGTCATTACCAAGGCTGTCACATTATGTCATGTTACTGTGTGTATGGGGTTAGTCTCTCTGCTACAGCCTGAGGTGGATAAAGCTTGTGGAGTCATTACCAAGGCTGTCACATTATGTCATGTTACTGTGTGTATGGGGTTAGTCTCTCTGCTACAGCCTGAGGTGGATAAAGCTTGTGGTGTCATTACCAAGGCTGTCACATTATGTCATGTTACTGTGTGTACGGGACTAGCCTTTCTGCTACAGCCTGAGGTGAATAAAGCTTGTGGAGTCATTACCAAGGCTGTCACATTATGTCTTGTTACTGTGTGTATAAGGCTAGCCTCTCTACTATAGTGAGGTGGATAAAGCTTGTGGAGTCATTACCAAGGCTGTCACATTATGTCATGTTACTGTGTGTATGGGGTTAGTCTCTCTGCTATAGCCTGAGGTAGATAAAGCTTGTGGAGTCATTACCAAAGCTGTCACCTTATGTCATGTTACTGTGTGTATGGGGCTAGCCTCTCTGCTACAGCCTGAGGTGGATAAATCTTGTTGAGTCATTACCAAGGCTGTCACATTATGTCTTGTTACTGTGTGTATGGGGCTAGCCTCTCTGCTATAGTGAGGTGGATAAAGCTTGTAGAGTCATTACCAAGGCTGTCACATTATGTCATGTTACTGTGTGTATGGGGCTAGATTCTCTGCTACAGCCTGAGGTGGATAAAGATTGTAGAGTCATTACTAAGGCTGTCACATTATGTCATGCTACTTTGTGTATGGGACTAGCCTCTCTACAATAGTGAGGTGGATAAAGCATGTGGTGTCACTACCAAGGCTGTCACATTATGTCATGCTACTGTGTGTATGGGACTAGCCTCTCTACTATAGTGAGGTGGATAAAGCTTGTGGAGTCATTACCAAGGCTGTCACATGATGACATGTTACTGTGTGTATGGGGCTAATCTCTCTGCTACAGCCTGAGGTGGATAAAGCTTGTGGTGTCATTACCAAGGCTGTCACATAATGTCATTCTACTGTGTGTATGGGACTAGCCTCTCTACTATAGTGAGGTGGATAAAGCTTGTGGAATCATTACCAAGGCTGTCACATGATGACATGTTACTTTGTGTATGGGGCTAGCCTCTCTGCTACAGCCTGAGGTGGATAAATCTTGTGGTGTCATTGCCAAGGCTGTCACATTATGTCATGTTACTTTGTGTATGAGGCTAGCCTCTCTGCTACAGCCTGAGGTGGATAAAGCTTGTGGAGTCATTACCAAGGCTGTCACATTATGTCATGTTACTTTGTGTATGGGGCTAGCCTCTCTGCTACAGCCTGAGGTGGATAATGCTTGTGGTGTCATTACCAAGGCTGTCACATTATGTCATGTTACTTTATGTATGGGGCTAGCCTCTCTGCTACAGCCTGAGGTGGATAAAGCTTGTGGTGTCATTACCGAGGCTGTCACATTATGTCCTCTTACTGTGTGTATGAGGCTAGCCTCTCTGCTACAGCCTAAGGTGGATAAAGCTTGTGGAGTCATTACCAAGGCTGTCACATTATGTCATGTTACTTTGTGTATGGGGCTAGCCTCTCTGCTACAGCCTGAGGTGGATAAAGCTTGTGGGGTCATTACCAAGGCTGTCACATTATGTCCTGTTACTGTGTGTATGGGGCTAGCCTTTCTGCTACAGCCTGAGGTGGATAAAGCTTGTGGTGTCATTACCAAGGCTGTCTCATTATGTCATGTGACTGTGTGTATGGGGCTAGCCTCTCTGCTACAGCCTGAGGTAGATAAAGCTTGTGGTGTCATTACCAAGGCTGTCACATTATGTCATGTTACTGTGTGTATGGGGCTAGCCTCTGCTACAGCCTGAGGTGGATAAAGTTTATGGAGTCATTACCAAGGCTGTCACATTATGTCATGTTACTGTGTGTATGGAGCTAGCCTGTCTGCTACAGCCTGAGGTGGATAAACCTTATGGTGTCATTATCAAGGCTGTCACATTATGTCATGTTACTGTGTGTATGGAGTTAGTCTCTCTGCTACAGCCTGAGGTGGATAAAGCTTGTGGTGTCATTACCAAGGCTGTCACATTATATCATGTTACTGTGTGTATTGGGCTAGCCTCTCTGCTACAGCCTGAGGTGGATAAAGCTTGTGGAGTCATTACCAAGGCTGTCACATTATGTCATGTTACTGTGTGTATGGAGTTAGTCTCTATGCTACAGCCTGAGGTGGATAAAGCTTGTGGTGTCATTACCAAGGCTGTCACATTATGTCATGTTACTGTGTGTATGGGGCTAGCCTCTCTGCTACAGCCTGAGGTGAATAAAGCTTGTGGTGTCATTACCAAGGCTGTCACATTATGTCATGTTACTGTGTGTATGGGGCTAGCCTGTCTGCTACAGCCTGAGGTGGATAAACCTTATGGTGTCATTATCAAGGCTGTCACATTATGTCATGTTACTGTGTTAATGGGGCTAGCCTCTCTGCTACAGCCTGAGGTGGATAAAGCTTGTTGAGTCATTGCCAAGGCTGTCACATTATATCATGTTACTGTGTGTATTGGGCTAGCCTCTCTGCTACAGCCTGAGGTGGATAAAGCTTGTGGAGTCATTACCAAGGCTGTCACATTATGTCATGTTACTGTGTGTATGGAGTTAGTCTCTCTGCTACAGCCTGAGGTGGATAAAGCTTGTGGTGTCATTACCAAGGCTGTCACATTATGTCCTGTTACTGTGTGTAAGGGGCTAGCCTCTCTGCTACAGCCTGAGGTGAATAAAGCTTGTGGTGTCATTACCAAGGCTGTCACATTATGTCATGTTACTGTGTGTATGGGGCTAGCCTCTCTGCTACAGCCTGAGGTGGATAAAGATTGTAGTGTCATTACCAAGGCTCTCATTATGTCATGTTACTGTGTGTATGGGACTAGCCTTTCTGCTACAGCCTGAGGTGGATAAAGCTTGTGGTGTCATTATCAAGGCTGTCACATTATGTAATGTTACTGTGTGTATGGGGATAGTCTCTCTGCTACAGCCTGAGGTGGATAAAGCTTGTGGAGTCATTACCAAGGCTGTAACATGATGACATGTTACTGTGTGTATGGGGCTAGCCTCTCTGCTACAGCGTGAGGTGGATAAAGCATGTGGAGTCATTACCAAGGCTGTCACATTATGTCATGTTACTGTGTGTATGGGGTTAGTCTCTCTGCTACAGCCTGAGGTGGATAAAGCTTGTGGAGTCATTACCAAGGCTGTCACATTATGTCATGTTACTGTGTGTATGGGGTTAGTCTCTCTGCTACAGCCTGAGGTGGATAAAGCTTGTGGTGTCATTACCAAGGCTGTCACATTATGTCATGTTACTGTGTGTATGGAGTTAGTCTCTCTGCTACAGCCTGAGGTGGATAAAGCTTGTGGTGTCATTACCAAGGCTGTCACATTATGTCCTGTTATTGTGTGTAAGGGGCTAGCCTCTCTGCTACAGCCTGAGGTGAATAAAGCTTGTGGTGTCATTACCAAGGCTGTCACATTCTGTCATGTTACTGTGTGTATGGGGCTAGCCTCTCTGCTACAGCCTGAGGTGGATAAAGATTGTAGTGTCATTACCAAGGCTCTCATTTTGTCATGTTACTGTGTGTATGGGACTAGCCTTTCTGCTACAGCCTGAGGTGGATAAAGCTTGTGGTGTCATTATCAAGGCTGTCACATTATGTAATGTTACTGTGTGTATGGGGATAGTCTCTCTGCTACAGCCTGAGGTGGATAAAGCTTGTGGAGTCATTACCAAGGCTGTAACATGATGACATGTTACTGTGTGTATGGGGCTAGCCTCTCTGCTACAGCGTGAGGTGGATAAAGCATGTGGAGTCATTACCAAGGCTGTCACATTATGTCATGTTACTGTGTGTATGGGGTTAGTCTCTCTGCTACAGCCTGAGGTGGATAAAGCTTGTGGAGTCATTACCAAGGCTGTCACATTATGTCATGTTACTGTGTGTATGGGGTTAGTCTCTCTGCTACAGCCTGAGGTGGATAAAGCTTGTGGTGTCATTACCAAGGCTGTCACATTATGTCATGTTACTGTGTGTACGGGACTAGCCTCTCTGCTACAGCCTGAGGTGAATAAAGCTTGTGGAGTCATTACCAAGGCTGTCACATTATGTCTTGTTACTGTGTGTATAAGGCTAGCCTCTCTACTATAGTGAGGTGGATAAAGCTTGTGGAGTCATTACCAAGGCTGTCACATTATGTCATGTTACTGTGTGTATGGGGTTAGTCTCTCTGCTATAGCCTGAGGTAGATAAAGCTTGTGGAGTCATTACCAAAGCTGTCACCTTATGTCATGTTACTGTGTGTATGGGGCTAGCCTCTCTGCTACAGCCTGAGGTGGATAAATCTTGTTGAGTCATTACCAAGGCTGTCACATTATGTCTTGTTACTGTGTTTATGGGGCTAGCCTCTCTGCTATAGTGAGGTGGATAAAGCTTGTAGAGTCATTACCAAGGCTGTCACATTATGTCATGTTACTGTGTGTATGGGGCTAGCCTCTCTGCTACAGCCTGAGGTGGATAAAGATTGTAGAGTCATTACTAAGGCTGTCACATTATGTCATGCTACTTTGTGTATGGGACTAGCCTCTCTACAATAGTGAGGTGGATAAAGCATGTGGTGTCACTACCAAGGCTGTCACATTATGTCATGCTACTGTGTGTATGGGACTAGCCTCTCTACTATAGTGAGGTGGATAAAGCTTGTGGAGTCATTACCAAGGCTGTCACATGATGACATGTTACTGTGTGTATGGGGCTAATCTCTCTGCTACAGCCTGAGGTGGATAAAGCTTGTGGTGTCATTACCAAGGCTGTCACATAATGTCATTCTACTGTGTGTATGGGACTAGCCTCTCTACTATAGTGAGGTGGATAAAGCTTGTGGAGTCATTACCAAGGCTGTCACATGATGACATGTTACTTTGTGTATGGGGCTAGCCTCTCTGCTACAGCCTGAGGTGGATAAATCTTGTGGTGTCATTGCCAAGGCTGTCACATTATGTCATGTTACTTTGTGTATGGGGCTAGCCTCTCTGCTACAGCCTGAGGTGGATAAAGCTTGTGGAGTCATTACCAAGGCTGTCACATTATGTCATGTTACTTTGTGTATGGGGCTAGCCTCTCTGCTACAGCCTGAGGTGGATAATGCTTGTGGTGTCATTACCAAGGCTGTCACATTATGTCATGTTACTTTATGTATGGGGCTAGCCTCTCTGCTACAGCCTGAGGTGGATAAAGCTTGTGGTGTCATTACCGAGGCTGTCACATTATGTCCTCTTACTGTGTGTATGGGGCTAGCCTCTCTGCTACAGCCTAAGGTGGATAAAGCTTGTGGAGTCATTACCAAGGCTGTCACATTATGTCATGTTACTTTGTGTATGGGGCTAGCCTCTCTGCTACAGCCTGAGGTGGATAAAGCTTGTGGGGTCATTACCAAGGCTGTCACATTATGTCCTGTTACTGTGTGTATGGGGCTATCCTTTCTGCTACAGCCTGAGGTGGATAAAGCTTGTGGTGTCATTACCAAGGCTGTCTCATTATGTCATGTGACTGTGTGTATGGGGCTAGCCTCTCTGCTACAGCCTGAGGTAGATAAAGCTTGTGGTGTCATTACCAAGGCTGTCACATTATGTCATGTTACTGTGTGTATGGGGCTAGCCTCTGCTACAGCCTGAGGTGGATAAAGTTTATGGAGTCATTACCAAGGCTGTCACATTATGTCATGTTACTGTGTGTATGGAGCTAGCCTGTCTGCTACAGCCTGAGGTGGATAAACCTTATGGTGTCATTATCAAGGCTGTCACATTATGTCATGTTACTGTGTGTATGGAGTTAGTCTCTCTGCTACAGCCTGAGGTGGATAAAGCTTGTGGTGTCATTACCAAGGCTGCCACATTATATCATGTTACTGTGTGTATTGGGCTAGCCTCTCTGCTACAGCCTGAGGTGGATAAAGCTTGTGGAGTCATTACCAAGGCTGTCACATTATGTCATGTTACTGTGTGTATGGAGTTAGTCTCTATGCTACAGCCTGAGGTGGATAAAGCTTGTGGTGTCATTACCAAGGCTGTCACATTATGTCCTGTTACTGTGTGTAAGGGGCTAGCCTCTCTGCTACAGCCTGAGGTGAATAAAGCTTGTGGTGTCATTACCAAGGCTGTCACATTATGTCATGTTACTGTGTGTATGGGGCTAGCCTCTCTGCTACAGCCTGAGGTGGATAAAGATTGTAGTGTCATTACCAAGGCTCTCATTATGTCATGTTACTGTGTGTATGGGACTAGCCTTTCTGCTACAGCCTGAGGTGGATAAAGCTTGTGGTGTCATTATCAAGGCTGTCACATTATGTAATGTTACTGTGTGTATGGGGATAGTCTCTCTGCTACAGCCTGAGGTGGATAAAGCTTGTGGAGTCATTACCAAGGCTGTCACATTATATCATGTTACTGTGTAAATGGGGCTAGTCTCTCTGCTACAGCCTCAGGTGGATAAAGCTTGTGTAGTCATTACCAAGGCTGTCACATTATATCCTGTTACTGTGTGTATGGGGCTAGCCTCTCTGCTACAGCCTGAGGTGAATAAAGCTTGTGGTGTCATTACCGAGGCTGTCACATTATGTCATGCTACTGTGTGTATGGGACTAGCCTCTCTGCTACAGCCTGAGGTGGATAAAGCTTGTGGAGTCATTACCAAGGCTGTCACATTATGTTATGTTACTATGTGTATGGGGCTAGCCTCTCTGCTACAGCCTGAGGTGGATAAAGCTTGTGGAGTCATTACCAAGGCTGTCACATGATGACATGTTACTGTGTGTATGGGGCTAGCCTCTCTGCTACAGCCTGAGGTGGATAAAGCTTGTGGAGTCATTACCAAGGCTGTCACATGATGACATGTTACTGTGTGTATGGGGCTAGCCTCTCTGCTACAGCCTGAGGTGGATAAAGCTTGTGGAGTCATTACCAAGGCTGTCACATTATGTCATGTTACTGTTTGTATGGGGTTAGTCTCTCTGCTACAGCCTGAGGTTGATAAAGCTTGTGGAGTCATTACCAAGGCTGTCACATTATGTCATGTTACTGTGTGTATGGGGTTAGTCTCTCTGCTACAGCCTGAGGTGGATAAAGCTTGTGGAGTCATTACCAAGGCTGTCACATTATGTCATGTTACTGTGTGTACGGGACTAGCCTCTCTGCTACAGCCTGAGGTGGATAAATCTTGTGGAGTCATTACCAAAGCTGTCACCTTAGGTCATGTTACTGTGTGTGGGGTTAGTCTCTCTGCTACAGCCTGAGGTGGATAAAGCTTGTGGAGTCATTACCAAGGCTGTCACATTATGTCATGTTACAGTGTGTACGGGACAAGCCTCTCTGCTACAGCCTGAGGTGGATAAAGCTTGTGGAGTCATTACCAAGGCAGTCACATGATGACATGTTACTGTGTGTATGGGGCTAGCCTCTCTGCTACAGCCTGAGGTGGATAAAGCTTGTGGAGTCATTACCAAGGCTGTCACATTATGTCATGTTACTGTGTGTTTAGGGTTAGTCTCTCTGCTACAGCCTGAGGTGGATAAAGCTTGTGGAGTCATTACCAAGGCTGTCACATTATGTCATGTTACTGTGTGTATGGGACTAGCCTCTCTGCTACAGCCTGAGGTGGATAAAGCTTGTGGAGTCATTACCAAGGCTGTCACATGATGACATGTTACTGTTTGTATGGGACTAGTCTCTCTGCTACAGCCTGAGGTGGATAAAGCTTGTGGAGTCATTACCAAGGCTGTCACATTATATCATGTTACTGTGTGTATGGGACTAGCCTCTCTGCTACAGCCTGAGGTGGATAAAGCTTGTGGAGTCATTACCAAAGCTGTCACCTTAGGTCATGTTACTTTGTGTATGGGGTTAGTCTCTATGCTACAGCCTGAGGTGGATAAAGCTTGTGGTGTCATTAACAAGGCTGTCACATTATGTCATGTTACTGTGTGTACGGGACAAGCCTCTCTGCTACAGTCTGAGGTGGATAAAGCTTGTGGAGTCATTACCAAGGCTGTCACATGATGACATGTTACTGTGTGTATGGGGCTAGCCTCTCTGCTTCAGCCTGAGGTGGTAAAGCTTGTGGAGTCATTACCAAGGCTGTCACATTATGTCATGTTACTGTGTGTTTAGGGTTAGTCTCTCTGCTACAGCCTGAGGTGGATAAAGCTTTTGGAGTCATTACCAAGGCTGTCACATTATGTCATGTTACTGTGTGTATGGAGCTAGCCTCTCTGCTACAGCCTGAGGTGGATAAACCTTATGGTGTCATTATCAAGGCTGTCACATTATGTCATGTTACTGTGTGTATGGGGCTAGCCTCTCTGCTACAGCCTGAGGTGGATAAAGCTTGTTGAGTCATTGCCAAGGCTGTCACATTATATCATGTTACTGTGTGTATTTGGCTAGCCTCTCTGCTACAGCCTGAGGTGGATAAAGCTTGTGGAGTCATTACCAAGGCTGTCACATTATGTCATGTTACTGTGTGTATGGAGTTAGTCTCTCTGCTACAGCCTGAGGTGGATAAAGCTTGTGGTGTCATTACCAAGGCTGTCACATTATGTCCTGTTACTGTGTGTATGGGGCTAGCCTCTCTGCTACAGCCTGAGGTGAATAAAGCTTGTGGTGTCATTACCAAGGCTGTCACATTATGTCATGTTACTGTGTGTATGGGGCTAGCCTCTCTGCTACAGCCTGAGGTGGATAAAGCTTGTGGTGTCATTACCAAGGCCCTCATTATGTCATGTTACTGTGTGTATGGGACTAGCCTTTCTGCTACAGCCTGAGGTGGATAAAGCTTGTGGTGTCATTATCAAGGCTGTCACATTATGTAATGTTACTGTGTGTATGGGGCTAGTCTCTCTGCTACAGCCTGAGGTGGATAAAGCTTGTGGAGTCATTACCAAGGCTTTCACATTATATCATGTTACTGTGTATATGGGGCTAATCTCTCTGCTACAGCCTGAGGTGGATAAAGCTTGTGGAGTCATTACCAAGGCTGTCACATTATATCCTGTTACTGTGTGTATGGGGCTAGCCTCTCTGCTACAGCCTGAGGTGAATAAAGCTTGTGGAGTCATTACCGAGGCTGTCACATTATGTCATGCTACTGTGTGTATGGGACTAGCCTCTCTGCTACAGCCTGAGGTGGATAAAGCTTGTGGAGTCATTACCAAGGCTGTCACATTATGTTATGTTACTATGTGTATGGGGCTAGCCTCTCTGCTACAGCCTGAGGTGGATACAGCTTGTGGAGTCATTACCAAGGCTGTCACATGATGACATGTTACTGTGTGTATGGGGCTAGCCTCTCTGCTACAGCCTGAGGTGGATAAAGCTTGTGGAGTCATTACCAAGGCTGTCACATGATGACATGTTACTGTGTGTATGGGGCTAATCTCTCTGCTACAGCCTGAGGTGGATAAAGCTTGTGGAGTCATTACCAAGGCTGTCACATGATGACATGTTACTGTGTGTATGGGGCTAGCCTCTCTGCTACAGCCTGAGGTGGATAAAGCTTGTGGAGTCATTACCAAGGCTGTCACATTATGTCATGTTACTGTGTGTATGGGGTTAGTCTCTCTGCTACAGCCTGAGGTTGATAAAGCTTGTGGAGTCATTACCAAGGCTGTCACATTATGTCATGTTACTGTGTGTATGGGGTTAGTCTCTCTGCTACAGCCTGAGGTGGATAAAGCTTGTGGAGTCATTACCAAGGCAGTCACATTATGTCATGTTACTGTGTGTATGGGACTAGCCTCTCTGCTACAGCCTGAGGTGGATAAAGCTTGTGGAGTAATTACCAAAGCTGTCACCTTGGGTCATGTTACTGTGTTTGGGGTTAGTCTCTCTGCTACAGCCTGAGGTGGATAAAGCTTGTGGAGTCATTACCAAGGCTGTCACATTATATCATGTTACTGTCTGTATGGGACTAGCCTCTCTGCTACAGCCTGAGGTGGATAAAGCTTGTGGAGTCATTACCAAAGCTGTCACCTTAGGTCATGTTACTGTGTGTATGGGGTTAGTCTCTCTGCTACAGCCTGAGGTGGATAAAGCTTGTGATGTCATTACCAAGGCTGTCACATTATGTCATGTTACTGTGTGTACGGGACAAGCCTCTCTGCTACAGCCTGAGGTGGATAAAGCTTGAGGAGTCATTACCAAGGCAGTCACATGATGACATGTTACTGTGTGTATGGGGCTAGCCTCTCTGCTACAGCCTGAGGTGGATAAAGCTTGTGGAGTCATTACCAAGGCTGTCACATTATGTCATGTTACTGTGTGTTTAGGGTTAGTCTCTCTGCTACAGCCTGAGGTGGATAAAGCTTGTGGAGTCATTACCAAGGCTGTCACATTATGTCATGTTACTGTGTGTATGGGACTAGCCTCTCTGCTACAGCCTGAGGTGGATAAAGCTTGTGGAGTCATTACCAAGGCTGTCACATGATGACATGTTACTGTGTGTATGGGACTAGTCTCTCTGCTACAGCCTGAGGTGGATAAAGCTTGTGGAGTCATTACCAAGGCTGTCACATTATATCATGTTACTGTGTGTATGGGACTAGCCTCTCTGCTACAGCCTGAGGTGGATAAAGCTTGTGGAGTCATTACCAAAGCTGTCACCTTAGGTCATGTTACTGTGTGTATGGGGTTAGTCTCTATGCTACAGCCTGAGGTGGATAAAGCTTGTGGTGTCATTACCAAGGCTGTCACATTATGTCATGTTACTGTGTGTATGGGACAAGCCTCTCTGCTACAGACTGAGGTGGATAAAGCTTGTGGAGTCATTACCAAGGCTGTCACATGATGACATGTTACTGTGTGTATGGGGCTAGCCTCTCTGCTACAGCCTGACGTGGTAAAGCTTGTGGAGTCATTACCAAGGCTGTCACATTATGTCATGTTACTGTGTGTATAGGGTTAGTCTCTCTGCTACAGCCTGATGTGGATAAAGCTTGTGGAGTCATTACCAAGGCTGTCACATTATGTCATGTTACTGTGTGTATGGGGTTAGTCTCTCTGCTACAGCCTGAGGTGGATAAAGCTTGTGGAGTCATTACCAAGGCTGTCACATTATGTCATGTTACTGTGTGTATGGGGTTAGTCTCTCTGCTACAGCCTGAGGTGGATAAAGCTTGTGGTGTCATTACCAAGGCTGTCACATTATGTCATGTTACTGTGTGTACGGGACTAGCCTCTCTGCTACAGCCCGAGGTGGATAAAGCTTGTGGAGTCATTACCAAGGCTGTTACATTATGTCTTGTTACTGTGTGTAAGGGGCTAGCCTCTCTACTATAGTGAGGTGGATAAAGCTTGTGGAGTCATTACCAAGGCTGTCACATTATGTCATGTTACTGTGTGTATGGGGCTAGCCTCTCTGCTACAGCCTGAGGTGGATAAAGCTTGTGGAGTCATTACCAAGGCTATCACATTATGTCATGTTACTTTGTGTATGGGGCTAGCCTCTCTGCTACAGCCTGAGGTGGATAAAGCTTGTGGTGTCATTACCAAGGCTGTCACATTATGCCATGTTACTTTGTGTATGGGGCTAGCCTCTCTGCTACAGCCTGAGGTGGATAAAGCTTGTGGAGTCATTACCAAGGCTGTCACATTATGTCATGTTACTGTGTGTATGGGGTTAGTCTCTCTGCTACAGCCTGAGGTGGATAAAGCTTGTGGAGTCATTACCAAGGCTGTCACATTATGTCATGTTACTGTGTGTATGGGGTTAGTCTCTCTGCTACAGCCTGAGGTGGATAAAGCTTGTGGTGTCATTACCAAGGCTGTCACATTATGTCACGTTACTGTGTGTACGGGACTAGCCTCTCTGCTACAGCCTGAGGTGGATAAAGCTTGTGGAGTCATTACCAAGGCTGTTACATTATGTCTTGTTACTGTGTGTAAGGGGCTAGCCTCTCTACTATAGTGAGGTGGATAAAGCTTGTGGAGTCATTACCAAGGCTGTCACATTATGTCATATTACTGTGTGTATGGGGCTAGCCTCTCTGCTACAGCCTGAGGTGGATAAAGCTTGTGGAGTCATTACCAAGGCTGTCACATTATGTCTTGTTACTGTGTGTATGGGGCTAGCCTCTCTGCTATAGTGAGGTGGATAAAGCTTGTAGAGTCATTACCAAGGCTGTCACATTATATCCTGTTACTGTGTGTATGGGGCTAGCCTCTCTGCTACAGCCTGAGGTGAATAAAGCTTGTGGTGTCATTACCGAGGCTGTCACATTATGTCATGCTTCTGTGTGTATGGGACTAGCCTCTCTGCTACAGCCTGAGGTGGATAAAGCTTGTGGAGTCATTACCAAGGCTGTCACATTATGTTATGTTACTATGTGTATGGGGCTAGCCTCTCTGCTACAGCCTGAGGTGGATAAAGTTTGTGGAGTCATTACCAAGGCTGTCACATGATGACATGTTACTGTGTGTATGGGGCTAGCCTCTCTGCTACAGCCTGAGGTGGATAAAGCTTGTGGAGTCATTACCAAGGCTGTCACATGATGACATGTTACTGTGTGTATGGGGCTAATCTCTCTGCTACAGACTGAGGTGGATAAAGCTTGTGGAGTCATTACCAAGGCTGTCACATGATGACATGTTACTGTGTGTATGGGGCTAGCCTCTCTGCTACAGCCTGAGGTGGATAAAGCTTGTGGAGTCATTACCAAGGCTGTCACATTATGTCATGTTACTGTGTGTATGGGGTTAGTCTCTCTGCTACAGCCTGAGGTTGATAAAGCTTGTGGAGTCATTACCAAGGCTGTCACATTATGTCATGTTACTGTGTGTATGGGGTTAGTCTCTCTGCTACAGCCTGAGGTGGATAAAGCTTGTGGAGTCATTACCAAGGCTGTCACATTATGTCATGTTACTGTTTGTACGGGACTAGCCTCTCTGCTACAGCCTGAGGTGGATAAAGCTTGTGGAGTCATTACCAAAGCTGGCACCTTAGGTCATGTTACTGTGTGTGGGGTTAGTCTCTCTGCTACAGCCTGAGGTGGATAAAGCTTGTGGAGTCATTACCAAGGCTGTCACATTATATCATGTTACTGTGTGTATGGGACTAGCCTCTCTGCTACAGCCTGAGGTGGATAAAGCTTGTGGAGTCATTACCAAAGCTGTCACCTTAGGTTATGTTACTGTGTGTATGGGGTTAGTCTCTCTGCTACAGCCTGAGGTGGATAAAGCTTGTAATGTCATTACCAAGGCTGTCACATTATGTCATGTTACTGTGTGTACGGGACAAGCCTCTCTGCTACAGCCTGAGGTGGATAAAGCTTGTGGAGTCATTACCAAGGCAGTCACATGATGACATGTTACTGTGTGTATGGGGCTAGCCTCTCTGCTACAGCCTGAGGTGGATAAAGCTTGTGGAGTCATTACCAAGGCTGTCACATTATGTCATGTTACTGTGTGTTTAGGGTTAGTCTCTCTGCTACAGCCTGAGGTGAATAAAGCTTGTGGAGTCATTACCAAGGCTGTCACATTATGTCATGTTACTGTGTGTATGGGACTAACCTCTCTGCTACAGCCTGAGGTGGATAAAGCTTGTGGAGTCATTTCCAAGGCTGTCACATGATGACATGTTACTGTGTGTATGGGACTAGTCTCTCTGCTACAGCCTGAGGTGGATAAAGCTTGTGGAGTCATTACCAAGGCTGTCACATTATATCATGTTACTGTGTGTATGGGACTCGCCTCTCTGCTACAGCCTGAGGTGGATAAAGCTTGTGGAGTCATTACCAAAGCTGTCACCTTAGGTCATGTTACTGTGTGTATGGGGTTAGTCTCTATGCTACAGCCTGAGGTGGATAAAGCTTGTGGTGTCATTACCAAGGCTGTCACATTATGTCATGTTACTGTGTGTACGGGACAAGCCTCTCTGCTACAGCCTGAGGTGGATAAAGCTTGTGGAGTCATTACCAAGGCTGTCACATGATGACATGTTACTGTGTGTATGGGGCTAGCCTCTCTGCTACAGCCTGAGTTGGATAAAGCTTGTGGAGTCATTACCAAGGCTGTCACATTATGTCATGTTACTGTGTGTATAGGGTTAGTCTCTCTGCTACAGCCTGAGGTGGATATAGCTTGTGGAGTCATTACCAAGGCTATCACATTATGTCATGTTACTGTGTGTATGGGGTTAGTCTCTCTGCTACAGCCTGAGGTGGATAAAGCTTGTGGAGTCATTACCAAGGCTGTCACATTATCTCATGTTACTGTGTGTATGGGGTTAGTCTCTCTGCTACAGCCTGAGGTGGATAAAGCTTGTGGTGTCATTACCAAGGCTGTCACATTATGTCATGTTACTGTGTGTACGGGACTAGCCTCTCTGCTACAGCCTGAGGTGGATAAAGCTTGTGGAGTCATTACCAAAGCTGTTACATTATGTCTTGTTACTGTGTGTAAGGGGCTAGCCTCTCTACTATAGTGAGGTGGATAAAGCTTGAGGAGTCATTACCAAGGCTGTCACATTATGTCATGTTACTGTGTGTATGGGGCTAGCCTCTCTGCTACAGCCTGAGGTGGATAAAGCTTGTGGAGTCATTACCAAGGCTATCACATTATGTCATGTTACTTTGTGTATGGGGCTAGCGTCTCTGCTACAGCCTGAGGTGGATAAAGCTTGTGGTGTCATTACCAAGGCTGTCACATTATGCCATGTTACTTTGTGTATGGGGCTAGCCTCTCTGCTACAGCCTGAGGTGGATAAAGCTTGTGGAGTCATTACCAAGGCTGCCACATTATGTCATGTTACTGTGTGTATGGGGTTAGTCTCTCTGCTACAACCTGAGGTGGATAAAGCTTGTGGAGTCATTACCAAGGCTGTCACATTATGTCATGTTACTGTGTGTATGGGATTAGTCTCTCTGCTACAGCCTGAGGTGGATAAAGCTTGTGGTGTCATTACCAAGGCTGTCACATTATGTCTTGTTACTGTGTGTACGGGCCTAGCCTCTCTGCTACAGCCTGAGGTGGATAAAGCTTGTGGAGTCATTACCAAGGCTGTTACATTATGTCTTGTTACTGTGTGTAAGGGGCTAGCCTCTCTACTATAGTGAGGTGGATAAAGCTTGTGGAGTCATTACCAAGGCTGTCACATTATGTCATGTTACTGTGTGTATGGGGCTAGCCTCTCTGCTACAGCCTGAGGTGGATAAAGCTTGTGGAGTCATTACCAAGGCTGTCACATTATGTCTTGTTACTGTGTGTATGGGGCTAGCCTCTCTGCTATAGTGAGGTGGATAAAGCTTGTAGAGTCATTACCAAGGCTGTCACATTATGTCATGTTACTGTGTGTATGGGACTAGCCTCTCTGCTACAGCCAGAGGTGGATAAAGCTTGTGGAGTCATTACCAAGGCTGTCGCATTATGTCATGTTACTGTGTGTATGGGGCTAGCCTCTCTGCTACAGCCTGAGGTGGATAAAGATTGTAGAGTCATTGCTAAGGCTGTCACATTATGTCATGCTACTGTGTGTATGGGACCAGCCTCTCTACTATAGTGAGGTGGATAAAGCATGTGGTGTCATTACCAAGGCTGTCACATTATGTCATGCTACTGTGTGTATGGGACTATCCTCTCTACTATAGTGAGGTGGATAAAGCTTGTGGAGTCATTACCAAGGCTGTCACATGATGTCATGTTACTTTGTGTATGGGGCTAATCTCTCTGCTACAGCCTGAGGTGGATAAAGCTTGTGGTGTCATTACCAAGGCTGTCACATAATGTCATGCTACTGTGTGTTTGGGACTAACCTCTCTACTATAGTGAGGTGGATAACGCTTGTGGAGTCATTACCAAGGCTGTCACATGATGACATGTTACTTTGTGTATGGGGCTAGCCTCTCTGCTACAGCCTGAGGTGGATAAAGATTGTGGTGTCATTACCAAGGCTGTCACATTATGTCATGTTACTGTGTGTATGGGGATAGCCTCTCTGCTACAGCCTGAGGTGGATAAAGATTGTAGAGTCATTACTAAGGCTGTCACATTATTTCATGCTACTGTGTGTATGGGACTAGCCTCTATACTATAGTGAGGTGGATAAAGCTTGTGGTGTCATTACCAAGGCTGTCACATTATATCATGCTACTGTGTGTATGGGACTAGCCTCTCTACTATAGTGAGGTGGATAAAGCTTGTGGAGTCATTACCAAAGCTGTCACATGATGACATTTTACTTTCTGTATGGGGCTAGCCTCTCTGCTACAGCCTGAGGTGGATAAAGTTTGTGGTGTCATTACAAAGGCTGTCACATTATGTCATGTTACTTTGTGTATGGGGCTAGCCTCTCTGCTACAGCCTGAGGTGGATAAAGCTTGTGGTGTCATTACCAAGGCTGTCACATTATGCCATGTTACTTTGTGTATGGGGCTAGCCTCTCTGCTACAGCCTGAGGTGGATAAAGCTTGTGGAGTCATTACCAAGGCTGTCATGTTATGTCACGTTACTGTGTGTATGGGGCTAGCCTCTCTGCTACAGCCTGAGGTGGATAAAGCTTGTGGAGTCATTACCAAGGCTGTCACATTATGTCATGTTACTGTGTGTATGGGGTTAGTCTCTCTGCTCCAGCCTGAGGTGGATAAAGCTTGTGCTGTTATTACCAAGGCTGTCACATTATATCATGTTACTGTGTGTATAGGGCTAGCCTCTCTGCTACAGCCTGAGGTGGATAAAGCTTGTGGTGTCATTACCAAGGCTGTCACATTATGTCCAATTACTGTGTGTATGGGGCTAGTCTCTCTGCTACAGCCTGAGGTGGATAAAGCTTGAGTAGTCATTACCAAGGCTGTCACATTATATCATGTTACTGTGTATATGGGGCTAGTCTCTCTGCTACAGCCTGAGGTGGATAAAGCTTGTAGAGTTATTACCAAGGCTGTCACATTATATCATGTTACTATGTGTACGGGGCTAGCCTCTCTGCTACAGCATGAGGTGGATAAAGCTTGTGTAGTCATTACCAAGGCTGTCACATAATATCATGTTACTGTGTATATGGGGCTAGTCTCTCTGCTACAGGCTGAGGTGAATAAAGCTTGTGGTGTCATTACCGAGGCTGTCACATTATGTCATTCTACTGTGTGTATGGGACTAGCCTCTCTGCTACAGCCTGAGGAGGTTAAAGCTTGTGGAGTCATTACCAAGGCTGTCACATGATGACATGTTACTGTGTGTGTGGGGCTAGCCTCTCTGCTACAGCCTGAGGTGAATAAAGCTTGTGGTGTCATTACCGAGGCTGTCACATTATGTCATTCTACTGTGTGTATGGGACTAGCCTCTCTGCTACAGCCTGAGGAGGTTAAAGCTTGTGGAGTCATTACCAAGGCTGTCACATGATGACATGTTACTGTGTGTGTGGGGCTAGCCTCTCTGCTACAGCCTGAGGTGGATAAAGCTTGTGGAGTCATTACCAAGGCTGTAACATGATGACATGTTACTGTGTGTATGGGGCTAGCCTCTCTGCTACAGCCTGAGGTGAATAAAGCTTGTGGTGTCACTACCAAGGCTGTCACATTATGTCATGTTACTGTGTGTATGGGGCTAGCCTCTCTGCTACAGCCTGAGGTGGATAAAGCTTGTGGTGTCATTACCAAGGCTGTCACATTATATCATGTTACTGTGTGTATGGGGCTAGCCTCTCTGCTACAGCCTGAGGTGGATAAAGCTTGTGGTGTCATTACCAAGGCTGTCACATTATGTCATGTTACTGTGTGTATGGGGCTAGTCTCTCTGCTACAGCCTGAGGTGGATAAAGCTTGTGGAGTCATTACCAAGGCTGTCACATTATATCATGTTACTGTGTATATGGGTCTAGTCTCTCTGCTACAGCCTGAGGTGGATAAAGCTTGTGGAGTCATTACCAAGGCTGTCACATTATGTCCTGTTACTGTGTATATGGGGCTAGTCTCTCTGCTACAGGCTGAGGTGGATAAAGCTTGTGGTGTCATTACCAAGGCTGTCACATTATGTCCTGTTACTGTGTGTATGGGGCTAGCCTCTCTGCTACAGCCTGAGGTGAATAAAGCTTGTGGTGTCATTACCGAGGCTGTCACATTATGTCTTGCTAGTGTGTGTATGGGACTAGCCTCTCTGCTACAGCCTGAGGTGGATAAAGCTTGTGGTGTCATTACCAAGGCTGTCACATGATGACATGTTACTGTGTGTGTGGGGCTAGCCTCTCTGCTACAGCCTGAGGTGGATAAAGCTTGTGGAGTCATTACCAAGGCTGTAACATGATGACATGTTACTGTGTGTGGGGCTAGCCTCTCTGCTACAGCGTGAGGTGGATAAAGCTTGTGGAGTCATTAGCAAGGCTGTCACATTATGTCATGTTACTGTGTGTATGGGGTTAGTCTCTCTGCTACAGCCTGAGGTGGATAAAGCTTGTGGTGTCATTACCAAGGCTGTCACATTATGTCATGTTACTGTGTGTACGGGACTAGCCTCTCTGCTACAGCCTGAGGTGGATAAAGCTTGTGGAGTCATTACCAAGGCTGTCACATGATGACATGTTACTGTGTGTATGGGGCTAGCCTCTCTGCTACAGCCTGACGTGGTAAAGCTTGTGGAGTCATTACCAAAGCTGCCACATTATGTCATGTTACTGTGTGTATAGGGTTAGTCTCTCTGCTACAGCCTGAGGTGGATAAAGCTTGTGGTGTCATTACCAAGGCTGTCACATTATGTCATGTTACTGTGTGTACGGGACTAGCCTCTCTGCTACAGCCTGAGGTGGATAAAGCTTGTGGAGTCATTACCAAGGCTGTCACATTATGTCTTGTTAGTGTGTGTATAAGGTTAGCCTCTCTACTATAGTGAGGTGTATAAAGCTTGTGGAGTCATTACCAAGGCTGCATGTTACTGTGTGTATGGGGTTAGTCTCTCTGCTACAGCCTGAGGTAGATAAAGCTTGTGGAGTCATTACCAAAGCTGTCACCTTATGTCATGTTACTGTGTGTATGGGGCTAGCCTCTCTGCTACAGCTTAAGGTGGATAAATCTTGTTGAGTCATTACCAAGGCTGTCACATTATGTCATGCTACTGTGTGTATGGGACTAGCCTCTCTACTATAGTGATGTGGATAAAGCATGTGGTGTCACTACCAAGGCTGTCACATTATGTCATGCTACTGTGTGTATGGGACTAGCCTCTGTACTATAGTGAGGTGGATAAAGCTTGTGGAGTCATTACCAAGGCTGTCACATGATGACATGTTACTGTGTGTATGGGGCTAATCTCTCTGCTACAGCCTGAGGTGGATAAAGCTTGTGGTGTCATTACCATGGCTGTCACATAATGTCATTCTACTGTGTGTTTGGGACTAGCCTCTCTACTATAGTGAGGTGGATAAAGCTTGTGGAGTCATTACCTAGACTGTCACATGATGACATGTTACTTTGTGTATGGGGCTAGCCTCTCTGCTACAGCCTGAGGTGGATAAAGCTTGTGGTGTCATTACCAAGGCTATCACATTATGTCATGTTACTTTGTGTATGGGGCTAGCCTCTCTGCTACAGCCTGAGGTGGATAAAGCTTGTGGTGTCATTACCAAGGCAGTCACATTATGTCCTGTTACTGTGTGTATGGGGCTAGCCTCTCTGCTACAGCCTGAGGTGGATAAAGCTTGTGGAGTTATTACCAAGGCTGTCACATTATGTCATGTTACTTTGTGTATGGGGCTAGCCTCTCTGCTACAGCCTGAGGTGGATAAAGCTTGTGGTGTCATTACCAAGGCTGTCACATTATGTCATGTTACTTTGTGTATGGGGCTAGTCTCTCTGCTACAGCCTGAGGTGGATAAAGCTTGTGGATTCATTACCAAGGCTGTCGCATAATATAATGTTACTGTGTGTATGGGACTAGCCTCTCTGCTACAGCCTGAGGTGGATAAAGCTTGTGGAGTCATTACCATGGCTGTCACATTATGTCATGTTACTTTGTGTATGGGGCTAGCCTCTCTGCTACAGCCTGAGGTGGATAAAGCTTGTGGTGTCATTACCAAGGCTGTCACATTATGTCATGTTACTTTATGTATGGGGCTAGCCTCTCTGCTACAGCCTGAGGTGGATAAAGCTTGTGGTGTCATTACCGAGGCTGTCACATTATGTCCTCTTACTGTGTGTATGGCGCTAGCCTCTCTGCTACAGCCTCAGGTGGATAAAGCTTGTGGAGTCATTACCAAGGCTGTCACATTATGTCATGTTACTTTGTGTATGGGGCTAGCCTCTCTGCTACAGCCTGAGGTGGATAAAGCTTGTGGGGTCCTTACCAAGGCTGTCACATTATGTCCTGTTACTGTGTGTATGGGGCTAGCCTCTCTGCTACAGCCTGAGGTGGATAAAGCTTGTGGTGTCATTACCAAGGCTGTCACATTATGTCATGTGACTGTGTGTATGGGGCTAGCCTCTCTGCTACAGCCTGAGGTGGATAAAGCTTGTGGTGTCATTACCAAGGCTGTCACATTATGTCATGTTACTGTGTGTATGGGGCTAGCCTCTGCTACAGCCTGAGGTGGATAAAGTTTATGGAGTCATTAAAAAGGCTGTCACATTATGTCATGTTACTGTGTGTATGAAGCTAGCCTCTCTGCTACAGCCTGAGGTGGATAAACCTTATTGTGTCATTATCAAGGCTGTCACATTATGTCATGTTACTGTGTGTATGGGGCTAGCCACTCTGCTACAGCCTGAGGTGGATAAAGCTTGTTGAGTCATTGCCAAGGCTGTCACATTATATCATGTTACTGTGTGTATTGGGCTAGCCTCTCTGCTACAGCCTGAGGTGGATAAAGCTTGTGGAGTCATTACCAAGGCTGTCACATTATGTCATGTTACTGTGTGTATGGAGTTAGTCTCTCTGCTACAGCCTGAGGTGGATAAAGCTTGTGGTGTCATTACCAAGGCTGTCACATTATGTCCTGTTACTGTGTGTATGGGGCTAGCCTCTCTGCTACAGCCTGAGGTGAATAAAGCTTGTGGTGTCATTACCAAGGCTGTCACATTATGTCATGTTACTGTGTGTATGGGGCTAGCCTCTCTGCTACAGCCTGAGGTGGATAAAGCTTGTGGTGTCATTACAAAGGCTCTCATTATGTCATGTTAATGTGTGTATGGGACTAGCCTCTCTGCTACTGCCTGAGGTGGATAATGCTTGTGGTGTCATTATCAAGGCTGTCACATTATGTCATGTTACTGTGTGTATGGGGCTAGTCTCTCTGCTACAGCCTGAGGTGGATAAAGCTTGTGGAGTCATTACCAAGGCTGTCACATTATATCATGTTACTGTGTATATGGGGCTAGTCTCTCTGCTACAGCCTGAGGTGGATAAAGCTTGTGGAGTCATTACCAAGGCTGTCACATTATGTCTTGTTAGTGTGTGTATAAGGTTAGCCTCTCTACTATAGTGAGGTGTATAAAGCTTGTGGAGTCATTACCAAGGCTGCATGTTACTGTGTGTATGGGGTTAGTCTCTCTTCTACAGCCTGAGGTAGATAAAGCTTGTGGAGTCATTACCAAAGCTGTCACCTTATGTCATGTTACTGTGTGTATGGGGCTAGCCTCTCTGCTACAGCCTAAGGTGGATAAATCTTGTTGAGTCATTACCAAGGCTGTCACATTATGTCATGCTACTGTGTGTATGGGACTAGCCTCTCTACTATAGTGAAGTGGATAAAGCATGTGGTGTCACTACCAAGGCTGTCACATTATGTCATGCTACTGTGTGTATGGGACTAGCCTCTGTACTATAGTGAGGTGGATAAAGCTTGTGGAGTCATTACCAAGGCTGTCACATGATGACATGTTACTGTGTGTATGGGGCTAATCTCTCTGCTACAGCCTGAGGTGGATAAAGCTTGTGGTGTCATTACCATGGCTGTCACATAATGTCATTCTACTGTGTGTTTGGGACTAGCCTCTCTACTATAGTGAGGTGGATAAAGCTTGTGGAGTCATTACCTAGACTGTCACATGATGACATGTTACTTTGTGTATGGGGCTAGCCTCTCTGCTACAGCCTGAGGTGGATAAAGCTTGTGGTGTCATTACCAAGGCTATCACATTATGTCATGTTACTTTGTGTATGGGGCTAGCCTCTCTGCTACAGCCTGAGGTGGATAAAGCTTGTGGTGTCATTACCAAGGCTGTCACATTATGTCCTGTTACTGTGTGTATGGGGCTAGCCTCTCTGCTACAGCCTGAGGTGGATAAAGCTTGTGGAGTTATTACCAAGGCTGTCACATTATGTCATGTTACTTTGTGTATGGGGCTAGCCTCTCTGCTACAGCCTGAGGTGGATAAAGCTTGTGGTGTCATTACCAAGGCTGTCACATTATGTCATGTTACTTTGTGTATGGGGCTAGTCTCTCTGCTACAGCCTGAGGTGGATAAAGCTTGTGGATTCATTACCAAGGCTGTCGCATAATATAATGTTACTGTGTGTATGGGACTAGCCTCTCTGCTACAGCCTGAGGTGGATAAAGCTTGTGGAGTCATTACCATGGCTGTCACATTATGTCATGTTACTTTGTGTATGGGGCTAGCCTCTCTGCTATAGCCTGAGGTGGATAAAGCTTGTGGTGTCATTACCAAGGCTGTCACATTATGTCATGTTACTTTATGTATGGGGCTAGCCTCTCTGCTACAGCCTGAGGTGGATAAAGCTTGTGGTGTCATTACCGAGGCTGTCACATTATGTCCTCTTACTGTGTGTATGGGGCTAGCCTCTCTGCTATAGCCTCAGGTGGATAAAGCTTGTGGAGTCATTACCAAGGCTGTCACATTATGTCATGTTACTTTGTGTATGGGGCTAGCCTCTCTGCTACAGCCTGAGGTGGATAAAGCTTGTGGGGTCCTTACCAAGGCTGTCACATTATGTCCTATTACTGTGTGTATGGGGCTAGCCTCTCTGCTACAGCCTGAGGTGGATAAAGCTTGTGGTGTCATTACCAAGGCTGTCACATTATGTCATGTGACTGTGTGTATGGGGCTAGCCTCTCTGCTACAGCCTGAGGTGGATAAAGCTTGTGGTGTCATTACCAAGGCTGTCACATTATGTCATGTTACTGTGTGTATGGGGCTAGCCTCTGCTACAGCCTGAGGTGGATAAAGTTTATGGAGTCATTACCAAGGCTGTCACATTATGTCATGTTACTGTGTGTATGAAGCTAGCCTCTCTGCTACAGCCTGAGGTGGATAAACCTTATTGTGTCATTATCAAGGCTGTCACATTATGTCATGTTACTGTGTGTATGGGGCTAGCCACTCTGCTACAGCCTGAGGTGGATAAAGCTTGTTGAGTCATTGCCAAGGCTGTCACATTATATCATGTTACTGTGTGTATTGGGCTAGCCTCTCTGCTACAGCCTGAGGTGGATAAAGCTTGTGGAGTCATTACCAAGGCTGTCACATTATGTCATGTTACTGTGTGTATGGAGTTAGTCTCTCTGCTACAGCCTGAGGTGGATAAAGCTTGTGGTGTCATTACCAAGGCTGTCACATTATGTCCTGTTACTGTGTGTATGGGGCTAGCCTCTCTGCTACAGCCTGAGGTGAATAAAGCTTGTGGTGTCATTACCAAGGCTGTCACATTATGTCATGTTACTGTGTGTATGGGGCAAGCCTCTCTGCTACAGCCTGAGGTGGATAAAGCTTGTGGTGTCATTACAAAGGCTCTCATTATGTCATGTTAATGTGTGTATGGGACTAGCCTCTCTGCTACTGCCTGAGGTGGATAATGCTTGTGGTGTCATTATCAAGGCTGTCACATTATGTCATGTTACTGTGTGTATGGGGCTAGTCTCTCTGCTACAGCCTGAGGTGGATAAAGCTTGTGGAGTCATTACCAAGGCTGTCACATTATATCATGTTACTGTGTATATGGGGCTAGTCTCTCTGCTACAGCCTGAGGTGGATAAAGCTTGTGGAGTCATTACCAAGGCTGTCACATTATATCCTGTTACTGTGTGTATGGGGCTAGCCTCTCTGCTACAGCCTGAGGTGAATAAAGCTTGTGGTGTCATTACCGAGGCTGTCACATTATGTCATGCTACTGTGTGTATGGGACTAGCCTCTCTGCTACAGCCTGAGGTGGATAAAGCTTGTGGAGTCATTACCAAGGCTGTCACATTATGTTATGTTACTATGTGTATGGGGCTAGCCTCTCTGCTACAGCCTGAGGTGGATAAAGCTTGTGGAGTCATTACCAAGGCTGTCACATGATGACATGTTACTGTGTGTATGGGGCTAGCCTCTCTGCTGCAGCCTGAGGTGGATAAAGCTTGTGGAGTCATTATCAAGGCTGTCACATGATGACATGTTACTGTGTGTATGGGGCTAATCTCTCTGCTACAGCCTGAGGTGGATAAAGCTTGTGGAGTCATTACCAAGGCTGTCACATGATGACATGTTACTGTGTGTATGGGGCTAGCCTCTCTGCTACAGCCTGAGGTGGATAAAGCTTGTGGAGTCATTACCAAGGCTGTCACATTATGTCATGTTACTGTGTGTATGGGGTTAGTCTCTCTGCTACAGCCTTAGGTGGATAAAGCTTGTGGAGTCATTACCAAGGCTGTCACATTATGTCATGTTACTGTGTGTATGGGGTTAGTCTCTCTGCTACAGCCTGAGGTGGATAAAACTTGTGGTGTCATTACCAAGGCTGTCACATTATGTCATGTTACTGTGTGTACGGGACTAGCCTCTCTGCTAAAGCCTGAGGTGGATAAAGCTTGTGGAGTCATTACCAAAGCTGTCACCTTAGGTCATGTTACTGTGTGTATGGGGTTAGTCTCTCTGCTACAGCCTGAGGTGGATAAAGCTTGTGGAGTCATTACCAAGGCTGTCACATTATATCATGTTACTGTGTGTATTGGACTAGCCTCTCTGCTACAGCCTGAGGAGGATAAAGCTTGTGGAGTCATTACCAAAGCTGTCACCTTAGGTCATGTTACTGTGTATATAGGGGTTAGTCTCTCTGCTACAGCCTGAGGTGGATAAAGCTTGTGGTGTCATTACCAAGGCTGTCACAATATGTCATGTTACTGTGTGTACGGGACAAGCCTCTCTGCTACAGCCTGAGGTGGATAAAGCTTGTGGAGTCATTACCAAGGCTGTCACATGATGACATGTTACTGTGTGTATGGGGCTAGCCTCTCTGCTACAGCCTGAGGTGGATAAAGCTTGTGGAGTCATTACCAAGGCTGTCACATTATGTCATGTTACTGTGTGTATAGGGTTAGTCTCTCTGCTACAGCCTGAGGTGGATAAAGCTTGTTGAGTCATTACCAAGGCTGTCACATTATGTCATGTTACTGTGTGTATGGGGTTAGTCTCTCTGCTACAGCCTGAGGTGGATAAAGCTTGTGGAGTCATTACCAAGGCTGTCACATTATGTCATGTTACTGTGTGTATGGGGCTAGCCTCTCTGCTACAGCCTGAGGTGGATAAAGCTTGTGGAGTCATTACCAAGGCTATCACATTATGTCATGTTACTTTGTGTATGGGGCTAGCCTCTCTGCTACAGCCTGAGGTGGATAAAGCTTGTGGTGTCATTACCAAGGCTGTCACATTATGCCATGTTACTTTGTGTATGGGGCTAGCCTCTCTGCTACAGCCTGAGGTGGATAAAGCTTGTGGAGTCATTACCAAGGCTGTCACATTATGTCATGCTACTTTTGTGTATGGGGTTAGTCTCTCTGCTACAGCCAGAGGTAGATAAAGCTTGTGGAGTCATTACCAAGGCTGTCACATTATGTCATGTTACTGTGTGTATGGGGTTAGTCTCTCTGCTACAGCCTGAGGTGGATAAAGCTTGTGGTGTCATTACCAAGGCTGTCACATTATGTCATGTTACTGTGTGTACGGGACTAGCCTCTCTGCTACAGCCTGAGGTGGATAAAGCTTGTGGAGTCATTACCAAGGCTGTTACATTATGTCTTGTTACTGTGTGTAAGGGGCTAGCCTCTCTACTATAGTGAGGTGGATAAAGCTTGTGGAGTCATTACCAAGGCTGTCACATTATGTCATGTTACTGTGTGTATGGGGTTAGTCTCTCTGCTACAGCCTGAGGTAGATAAAGCTTGTGGAGTCATTACCAAAGCTGTCACCTTATGTCATGTTACTGTGTGTATGGGGCTAGCCTCTCTGCTACAACCTGTGGTGGATAAAGCTTGTGGAGTCATTACCAAGGCTGTCACATTATGTCTTGTTACTGTGTGTATGGGGCTAGCCTCTCTGCTATAGTGAGGTTGATAAAGCTTGTAGAGTCATTACCAAGGCTGTCACATTATGTCATGTTACTGTGTGTATGGGACTAGCCTCTCTGCTACAGCCAGAGGTGGATAAAGCTTGTGGAGTCATTACCAAGGCTGTCGCATTATGTCATGTTACTGTGTGTATGGGGCTAGCCTCTCTACTATAGTGAGGTGGATAAAGCATGTGGTGTCATTACCAAGGCTGTCACATTATGTCATGCTACTGTGTGTATGGGACTAGCCTCTCTACTATAGTGAGGTGGATAAAGCATGTGGTGTCATTACCAAGGCTGTCACATTATGTCATGCTACTGTGTGTATGGGACTAGCCTCTCTACTATAGTGAGGTGGATAAAGCTTGTGGAGTCATTACCAAGGCTGTCACATGATGTCATGTTTCTTTGTTTATGGGGCTAATCTCTCTGCTACAGCCTGAGGTGGATAAAGCTTGTGGTGTCATTACCAAGGCTGTCACATAATGTCATGCTACTGTGTGTTTGGGACTAACCTCTCTACTATAATGAGGTGGATAAAGCTTGTGGAGTCATTACCAAGGCTGTCACATTATGTCATGCTACTGTGTGTATGGGACCAGCCTCTCTACTATAGTGAGGTGGATAAAGCATGTGGTGTCATTACCAAGGCTGTCACATTATGTCATGCTACTGTGTGTATGGGACTAGCCTCTCTACTATAGTGAGGTGGATAAAGCTTGTGGAGTCATTACCAAGGCTGTCACATGATGTCATGTTTCTTTGTGTATGGGGCTAATCTCTCTGCTACAGCCTGAGGTGGATAAAGCTTGTGGTGTCATTACCAAGGCTGTCACATAATGTCATGCTACTGTGTGTTTGGGACTAACCTCTCTACTATAATGAGGTGGATAAAGCTTGTGGAGTCATTACCAAGGCTGTCACATGATGACATGTTACTTTGTGTATGGGGCTAGCCTCTCTGCTACAGCCTGAGGTGGATAAAGATTGTGGTGTCATTACCAAGGCTGTCACATTATGTCATGTTACTGTGTGTATGGGGCTAGCCTCTCTGCTACAGCCTGAGGTGGATAAAGATTGTAGAGTCATTACTAAGGCTGTCACATTATGTCATGCTACTGTGTGTATGGGACTAGCCTCTCTACTATAGTGAGGTGGATAAAGCTTGTGGTGTCATTACCAAGGCTGTCACATTATATCATGCTACTGTGTGTATGGGACTAGCCTCTCTACTATAGTGAGGTGGATAAAGCTTGTGGAGTCATTGCCAAAGCTGTCACATGATGACATTTTACTTTGTGTATGGGGCTAGCCTCTCTGCTACAGCCTGAGGTGGATAAAGATTGTGGTGTCATTACCAAGGCTGTCACATTATGTCATGTTACTGTGTGTACGGGACTAGCCTCTCTGCTACAGCCTGAGGTGGATAAAGCTTGTGGAGTCATTACCAAGGCTGTTACATTATGTCTTGTTACTGTGTGTAAGGGGCTAGCCTCTCTACTATAGTGAGGTGGATAAAGCTTGTGGAGTCATTACCAAGGCTGTCACATTATGTCATGTTACTGTGTGTATGGGGTTAGTCTCTCTGCTACAGCCTGAGGTAGATAAAGCTTGTGGAGTCATTACCAAAGCTGTCACCTTATGTCATGTTACTGTGTGTATGGGGCTAGCCTCTCTGCTACAACCTGTGGTGGATAAAGCTTGTGGAGTCATTACCAAGGCTGTCACATTATGTCTTGTTACTGTGTGTATGGGGCTAGCCTCTCTGCTATAGTGAGGTTGATAAAGCTTGTAGAGTCATTACCAAGGCTGTCACATTATATCATGTTACTGTGTGTATGGGACTAGCCTCTCTGCTACAGCCAGAGGTGGATAAAGCTTGTGGAGTCATTACCAAGGCTGTCGCATTATGTCATGTTACTGTGTGTATGGGGCTAGCCTCTCTACTATAGTGAGGTGGATAAAGCATGTGGTGTCATTACCAAGGCTGTCACATTATGTCATGCTACTGTGTGTATGGGACTAGCCTCTCTACTATAGTGATGTGGATAAAGCATGTGGTGTCATTACCACGGCTGTCACATTATGTCATGCTACTGTGTGTATGGGACTAGCCTCTCTACTATAGTGAGGTGGATAAAGCTTGTGGAGTCATTACCAAGGCTGTCACATGATGTCATGTTTCTTTGTGTATGGGGCTAATCTCTCTGCTACAGCCTGAGGTGGATAAAGCTTGTGGTGTCATTACCAAGGCTGTCACATAATGTCATGCTACTGTGTGTTTGGGACTAACCTCTCTACTATAATGAGGTGGATAAAGCTTGTGGAGTCATTACCAAGGCTGTCACATTATGTCATGCTACTGTGTGTATGGGACCAGCCTCTCTACTATAGTGAGGTGGATAAAGCATGTGGTGTCATTACCAAGGCTGTCACATTATGTCATGCTACTGTGTGTATGGGACTAGCCTCTCTACTATAGTGAGGTGGATAAAGCTTGTGGAGTCATTACCAAGGCTGTCACATGATGTCATGTTTCTTTGTGTATGGGGCTAATCTCTCTGCTACAGCCTGAGGTGGATAAAGCTTGTGGTGCCATTACCAAGGCTGTCACATAATGTCATGCTACTGTGTGTTTGGGACTAACCTCTCTACTATAATGAGGTGGATAAAGCTTGTGGAGTCATTACCAAGGCTGTCACATGATGACATGTTACTTTGTGTATGGGGCTAGCCTCTCTGCTACAGCCTGAGGTGGATAAAGATTGTGGTGTCATTACCAAGGCTGTCACATTATGTCATGTTACTGTGTGTATGGGGCTAGCCTCTCTGCTACAGCCTGAGGTGGATAAAGATTGTAGAGTCATTACTAAGGCTGTCACATTATGTCATGCTACTGTGTGTATGGGACTAGCCTCTCTACTATAGTGAGGTGGATAAAGCTTGTGGTGTCATTACCAAGGCTGTCACATTATATCATGCTACTGTGTGTATGGGACTAGCCTCTCTACTATAGTGAGGTGGATAAAGCTTGTGGAGTCATTGCCAAAGCTGTCACATGATGACATTTTACTTTGTGTATGGGGCTAGCCTCTCTGCTACAGCCTGAGGTGGATAAAGATTGTGGTGTCATTACCAAGGCTGTCACATTATGTCATGTTACTGTGTGTACGGGACTAGCCTCTCTGCTACAGCCTGAGGTGGATAAAGCTTGTGGAGTCATTACCAAGGCTGTTACATTATGTCTTGTTACTGTGTGTAAGGGGCTAGCCTCTCTACTATAGTGAGGTGGATAAAGCTTGTGGAGTCATTACCAAGGCTGTCACATTATGTCATGTTACTGTGTGTATGGGGTTAGTCTCTCTGCTACAGCCTGAGGTAGATAAAGCTTGTGGAGTCATTACCAAAGCTGTCACCTTATGTCATGTTACTGTGTGTATGGGGCTAGCCTCTCTGCTACAACCTGTGGTGGATAAAGCTTGTGGAGTCATTACCAAGGCTGTCACATTATGTCTTGTTACTGTGTGTATGGGGCTAGCCTCTCTGCTATAGTGAGGTTGATAAAGCTTGTAGAGTCATTACCAAGGCTGTCACATTATGTCATGTTACTGTGTGTATGGGACTAGCCTCTCTGCTACAGCCAGAGGTGGATAAAGCTTGTGGAGTCATTACCAAGGCTGTCGCATTATGTCATGTTACTGTGTGTATGGGGCTAGCCTCTCTGCTACAGCCTGAGGTGGATAAAGATTGTAGAGTCATTACTAAGGCTGTCACATTATGTCATGCTACTGTGTGTATGGGACCAGCCTCTCTACTATAGTGAGGTGGATAAAGCATGTGGTGTCATTACCAAGGCTGTCACATTATGTCATGCTACTGTGTGTATGGGACTAGCCTCTCTACTATAGTGAGGTGGATAAAGCTTGTGGAGTCATTACCAAGGCTGTCACATGATGTCATGTTTCTTTGTGTATGGGGCTAATCTCTCTGCTACAGCCTGAGGTGGATAAAGCTTGTGGTGTCATTACCAAGGCTGTCACATAATGTCATGCTACTGTGTGTTTGGGACTAACCTCTCTACTATAATGAGGTGGATAAAGCTTGTGGAGTCATTACCAAGGCTGTCACATGATGACATGTTACTTTGTGTATGGGGCTAGCCTCTCTGCTACAGCCTGAGGTGGATAAAGATTGTGGTGTCATTACCAAGGCTGTCACATTATGTCATGTTACTGTGTGTATGGGGCTAGCCTCTCTGCTACAGCCTGAGGTGGATAAAGATTGTAGAGTCATTACTAAGGCTGTCACATTATGTCATGCTACTGTGTGTATGGGACTAGCCTCTCTACTATAGTGAGGTGGATAAAGCTTGTGGTGTCATTACCAAGGCTGTCACATTATATCATGCTACTGTGTGTATGGGACTAGCCTCTCTACTATAGTGAGGTGGATAAAGCTTGTGGAGTCATTGCCAAAGCTGTCACATGATGACATTTTACTTTGTGTATGGGGCTAGCCTCTCTGCTACAGCCTGAGGTGGATAAAGCTTGTGGAGTCATTACCAAGGCTGTCACATTATGTCATGTTACTTTGTGTATGGGGCTAGCCTCTCTGCTACAGCATGAGGTGGATAAAGCTTGTGGTGTCATTACCAAGGCTGTCACATTATGCCATTTTACTTTGTGTATGGGGCTAGCCTCTCTGCTACAGCCTGAGGTGGATAAAGCTTGTGGTGTCATTACCAAGGCTGTCACATTATGTCATGTTACTGTGTGTATGGGGTTAGTCTCTCTGCTACAGCCTGAGGTGGATAAAGCTTGTGGTGTCATTACCAAGGCTGTCACATTATGTCCTGTTACTGTGTGTATGGGGCTAGCCTCTCTGCTACAGCCTGATGTGAATAAAGCTTGTGGTGTCATTACCAAGGCTGTCACATTATGTCATGTTACTGTGTGTATGGTGCTAGCCTCTCTGCTACAGCCTGAGGTGGATAAAGCTTGTGGTGTCATTACCAAGGCTGTCACATTATATCATGTTACTGTGTGTATGGGGCTAGCCTCTCTGCTACAGCCTGAGGTGGATAAAGCTTGTGGTGTCATTACCAAGGCTGTCACATTATGTCATGTTACTGTGTGTATGGGGCTAGTCTCTCTGCTACAGCCTGAGGTGGATAAAGCTTGTGGAGTCATTACCAAGGCTGTAACATTATATCATGTTACTGTGTATATGGGGCTAGTCTCTCTGCTACAGCCTGAGGTGGATAAAGCTTGTGGAGTCATTACCAAGGCTGTCACATTATATCATGTTACTATGTGTATGGGGCTAGCCTCTCTGCTACAGCATGAGGTGGATAAAGCTTGTGGAGTCATTAACAAGGCTGTCACATTATATCATGTTACTGTGTATATGGGGCTAGTCTCTCTGCTACAGGCTGAGGTGGATAAAGCTTGTGGTGTCATTACCAAGGCTGTCACATTATGTCATGCTACTGTGTGTATGGGACTAGCCTCTCTGCTACAGCCTGAGGTGGATAAAGCTTGTGGAGTCATTACCAAGGCTGTCACATGATGACATGTTACTGTGTGTGTGGGGCTAGCCTCTCTGCTACAGCCTGAGGTGGATAAAGCTTGTGGAGTCATTACCAAGGCTTTAACATGATGACATGTTACTGTGTGTATGGGGCTAGCCTCTCTGCTACAGCGTGAGGTGGATAAAGCTTGTGGAGTCATTACCAAGGCTGTCACATTATGTCATGTTACTGTGTGTATGGGGTTAGTCTCTCTGCTACAGCCTGAGGTGGATAAAGCTTGTGGAGTCATTACCAAGGCTGTCACATTATGTCATGTTACTGTGTGTATGGGGTTAGTCTCTCTGCTACAGCCTGAGGTGGAAAAAGCTTGTGGTGTCATTACCAAGGCTGTCACATTATGTCATGTTACTGTGTGTACGGGACTAGCCTCTCTGCTACAGCCTGAGGTGGATAAAGCTTGTGGAGTCATTACCAAGGCTGTCACATTATATCATGTTACTATGTGTATGGGGCTAGCCTCTCTGCTACAGCATGAGGTGGATAAAGCTTGTGGAGTCATTACCAAGGCTGTCACATTATATCATGTTACTGTGTATATGGGGCTAGTCTCTCTGCTACAGGCTGAGGTGGATAAAGCTTGTGGTGTCATTACCAAGGCTGTCACATTATGTCATGCTACTGTGTGTATGGGACTAGCCTCTCTGCTACAGCCTGAGGTGGATAAAGCTTGTGGAGTCATTACCAAGGCTGTCACATGATGACATGTTACTGTGTGTGTGGGGCTAGCCTCTCTGCTACAGCCTGAGGTGGATAAAGCTTGTGGAGTCATTACCAAGGCTTTAACATGATGACATGTTACTGTGTGTATGGGGCTAGCCTCTCTGCTACAGCGTGAGGTGGATAAAGCTTGTGGAGTCATTACCAAGGCTGTCACATTATGTCATGTTACTGTGTGTATGGGGTTAGTCTCTCTGCTACAGCCTGAGGTGGATAAAGCTTGTGGAGTCATTACCAAGGCTGTCACATTATGTCATGTTACTGTGTGTATGGGGTTAGTCTCTCTGCTACAGCCTGAGGTGGATAAAGCTTGTGGTGTCATTACCAAGGCTGTCACATTATGTCATGTTACTGTGTGTACGGGACTAGCCTCTCTGCTACAGCCTGAGGTGGATAAAGCTTGTGGAGTCATTACCAAGGCTGTCACATTATGTCTTGTTACTGTGTGTATAAGGCTAGCCTTTCTACTATAGTGACGTGGATAAAGCTTGTGGAGTCATTACCAAGGCTGTCACATTATGTCATGTTACTGTGTGTATGGGGTTAGTCTCTCTGCTACAGCCTGAGGTAGATAAAGCTTGTGGAGTCATTACCAAAGCTGTCACCTTTTGTCATGTTACTGTGTGCATGGGGCTAGCCTCTCTGCTACAGCCTGAGGTGGATAAATCTTGTTGAGTCATTACCAAGGCTGTCACATTATGTCTTGTTACTGTGTGTATGGGGCTAGCCTCTCTGCTTTAGTGAGGTGGATAAAGCTTGTAGAGTCATTACCAAGGCTGTTACATGATGACATGTTACTTTGTGTATGGGGCTAGCCTCTCTGCTACAGCCTGAGGTGGATAAAGCTTGTGGTGTCATTACCAAGGCTGTCACAGTATGTCATTTTACTTTGTGTATGTGGCTAGCCTCTCTGCTACAGCCTGAGGTGGATAAAGCTTGTGGTGTCATTACCAAGGCTGTCACATTATGTCCTGTTACTGTGTGTATGGGGCTAGCCTCTCTGCTACAGCCTGAGGTGGATAAAGCTTGTGGTGTCATTACCAAGGCTGTCACATTATGTCTTGTTACTTTGTGTATGGGGCTAGTCGCTCTGCTACAGCCTGAGGTGTATAAAGCTTCTGGATTTATTACCAAGGCTGTCGCATAATATAATGTTACTGTGTGTATGGGATTAGCCTCTCTGCTACAGCCTGAGGTGGTTAAAGCTTGTGGAGTCATTACCAAGGCTGTCACATTATGTCATGTTATTTTGTGTATGGGGCTAGCCTCTCTGCTACAGCCTGAGGTGGATAAAGCTTGTGGTGTCATTACCAAGGCTGTCACATTATGTCATGTTACTTTATGTATGGGGCTAGCCTCTCTGCTACAGTCTGAGGTGGATAAAGCTTGTGGTGTCATTACCGAGGCTGTCACATTATGTCCTCTTACTGTGTGTATGGGGCTAGCCTCTATGCTACAGCCTGAGGTGGATAAAGCTTGTGGAGTCATTACCAAGGCTGTCACATTATGTCATGTTACTTTGTGTATGGGGCTAGCTTCTCTGCTACAGCCTGAGGTGGATAAAGCTTGTGGGGTCATTACCAAGGCTGTCACATTATGTCCTGTTACTGTGTGTATGGCGCTAGCCTCCCTGCTACAGCCTGAGGTGGATAAAGCATGTGGTGTCATTACCAAGGCTGTCACATTATGTCATGTGACTGTGTGTATGGGGCTAGCCTCTCTGCTACAGCCTGAGGTGGATAAAGCTTGTGGTGTCTTTACCAAGGCTGTCACATTATGTCATGTTACTGTGTGTATGGGGCTAGCCTCTGCTACAGCCTGAGGTGGATAAAGTTTATGGAGTCATTACCAAGGCTGTCACATTATGTCATGTTACTTTATGTATGGGGCTAGCCTCTCTGCTACAGTCTGAGGTGGATAAAGCTTGTGGTGTCATTACCGAGGCTGTCACATTATGTCCTCTTACTGTGTGTATGGGGCTAGCCTCTATGCTACAGCCTGAGGTGGATAAAGCTTGTGGAGTCATTACCAAGGCTGTCACATTATGTCATGTTACTTTGTGTATGGGGCTAGCTTCTCTGCTACAGCCTGAGGTGGATAAAGCTTGTGGGGTCATTACCAAGGCTGTCACATTATGTCCTGTTACTGTTTGTATGGCGCTAGCCTCCCTGCTACAGCCTGAGGTGGATAAAGCATGTGGTGTCATTACCAAGGCTGTCACATTATGTCATGTGACTGTGTGTATGGGGCTAGCCTCTCTGCTACAGCCTGAGGTGGATAAAGCTTGTGGTGTCATTACCAAGGCTGTCACATTATGTCATGTTACTGTGTGTATGGGGCTAGCCTCTGCTACAGCCTGAGGTGGATAAAGTTTATGGAGTCATTACCAAGGCTGTCACATTATGTCATGTTACTGTGTGTATGGAGCTAGCCTCTCTGCTACAGCCTGAGGTGGATAAACCTTATGGTGTCATTACCAAGGCTGTCACATTATATCATGTTACTGTGTGTATTGGCCTAGCCTCTCTGCTACAGCCTGAGGTGGATAAAGCTTGTGGAGTCATTACCAAGGCTGTCACTTTATGTCATGTTACTGTGTGTATGTAGTTAGTCTCTCTGCTACAGCCTGAGGTGGATAAAGCTTGTGGTGTCATTACCAAGGCTGTCACATTATGTCCTGTTACTGTGTGTATGGGGCTAGCCTCTCTGCTACAGCCTGAGGTGAATAAAGCTTGTGGTGTCATTACCAAGGCTGTCACATTATGTCATGTTACTGTGTGTATGGGTCTAGCCTCTCTGCTACAGCCTGAGGTGGATAAAGCTTGTGGTGTCATTACCAAGGCTCTCATTATGTCATGTTACTGTGTGTATGGGACTAGCCTCTCTGCTACTGCCTGAGGTGGATAAAGCTTGTGGTGTCATTATCAAGGCTGTCACATTATGTCATGTTACTGTGTGTATGGGGCTAGTCTCTCTGCTACAGCCTGAGGTGGATAAAGCTTGTGGAGTCATTACCAAGGCTGTCACATTATATCCTGTTACTGTGTGTATGGGGCTAGCCTCTCTGCTACAGCCTGAGGTGAATAAAGCTTGTGGTGTTATTACCGAGGCTGTCACATTATGTCATGCTTCTGTGTGTATGGGACTAGCCTCTCTGCTACAGCCTGAGGTGGATAAAGCTTGTGGAGTCATTACCAAGGCTGTCACATTATGTTATGTTACTATATGTATGGGGCTAGCCTCTCTGCTACAGCATGAGGTGGATAAAACTTGTGGAGTAATTACCAAGGCTGTCACATGATGACATGTTACTGTGTGTAAGGGGCTAGCCTCTCTGCTACAGCCTGAGGTGGATAAAGCTTGTGGAGTCATTACCAAGGCTGTCACATGATGACATGTTACTGTGTGTATGGGGCTAATCTCTCTGCTACAGCCTGAGGTGGATAAAGCTTGTGGAGTCATTACCAAGGCTGTCACATGATGACATGTTACTGTGTGTATGGGGCTAGCCTCTCTGCTACAGCCTGAGGTGGATAAAGCTTGTGGAGTCATTACCAAGGCTGTCACATTATGTCATGTTACTGTGTGTATGGGGTTAGTCTCTCTGCTACAGCCTGAGGTGGATAAAGCTTGTGGAGTCATTACCAAGGCTGTCACATTATGTCATGTTACTGTGTGTATGGGGTTAGTCTCTCTGCTACAGCCTGAGGTGGATAAAGCTTGTGGTGTCATTACCAAGGCTGTCACATTATGTCATGTTACTGTGTGTACGGGACTAGCCTCTCTGCTAAAGCCTGAGGTGGATAAAGCTTGTGGAGTCATTACCAAAGCTGTCACCTTAGGTCATGTTGCTGTGTGTATGGGGTTAGTCTCTCTGCTACAGCCTGAGGTGGATAAAGCTTGTGGAGTCAATACCAAGGCTGTCACATTATATCATGTTACTGTGTGTATGGGACTAGCCTCTCTGCTACAGCCTGAGGTGGATAAAGCTTGTGGAGTCATTACCAAAGCTGTCACCTTAGGTCATGTTACTGTGTGTATGGGGTTAGTCTCTCTGCTACAGCCTGAGGTGGATAAAGCTTGTGGTGTCATTACCAAGGCTGTCACATTATGTCATGTTACTGTGTGTACGGGACAAGCCTCTCTGCTACAGCCTGAGGTGGATAAAGCTTGTGGAGTCATTACCAAGGCAGGCACATGATGACATGTTACTGTGTGTATGGGGCTAGCCTCTCTGCTACAGCCTGAGGTGGATAAAGCTTGAGGAGTCATTACCAAGGCTGTCACATTATGTCATGTTACTGTGTGTTTAGGGTTAGTCTCTCTGCTACAGGCTGAGGTGGATAAAGCTTGTGGAGTCATTACCAAGGCTGTCACATTATGTCATGTTACTGTGTGTATGGGACTAGCTTCTCTGCTACAGCCTGAGGTGGATAAAGCTTGTGGAGTCATTACCAAGGCTGTCACATGATGACATGTTACTGTGTGTATGGGGCTAGCCTCTCTGCTACAGCCTGAGGTCGATAAAGCTTGTGTAGTCATTACCAAGGCTGTCACATGATGACATGTTACTGTGTGTATGGGGCTAGCCTCTCTGCTACAGCCTGAGGTGGATAAAGCTTGTGGAGTCATTACCAAGGCTGTCACATTATGTCATGTTACTGTGTGTATGGGGTTAGTCTCTATGCTACAGCCTGAGGTGGATAAAGCTTGTGGAGTCATTACCAAGGCTGTCACATTATGTCATGTTACTGTGTGTATGGGGTTAGTCTCTCTGCTACAGCCTGAGGTGGATAAAGCTTGCATAGTCATTACCAAGGCTGTCACATTATGTCATGTTACTGTGTGTATGGGACTAGCCTCTCTGCTACAGCCTGAGGTGGATAAAGCTTGTGGAGTCATTACCAAAGCTGTCACCTTAGGTCTTGTTACTGTGTGTATGGGGTTAGTCTCTCTGCTACAGCCTGAGGTGGATAAAGCTTGTGGAGTCATTACCAAGGCTGTCACATTATATCATGTTACTGTGTGTATGGGACTAGCCTCTCTGCTACAGCCTGAGGTGGATAAAGCTTGTGGAGTCATTACCAAAGCTGTCACCTTAGGTAATGTTACTGTGTGTATGGGGTTAGTCTCTCTGCTACAGCCTGAGGTGGATAAAGCTTGTGGTGTCATTACCAAGGCTGTCACATTATGTCATGTTACTGTGTGTACGGGACAAGCCTCTCTGCTACAGCCTGAGGTGGATAAAGCTTGTGGAGTCATTACCAAGGCTGTCACATGATGACATGTTACTGTGTGTATGGGGCTAGCCTCTCTGCTACAGCCTGAGGTGGATAAAGCTTGTGGAGTCATTACCAAGGCTGTCACATTATGTCATGTTACTGTGTGTATAGGGTTAGTCTCTCTGCTACAGCCTGAGGTGGATAAAGCTTGTGGAGTCATTACCAAGGCTGTCACATTATGTCATGTTACTGTGTGTATGGGGCTAGCCTCTCTGCTACAGCCTGAGGTGGATAAAGCTTGTGGAGTCATTACCAAGGCTTTCACATTATGTCTTGTTACCGTGTGTATGGGACTAGCCTCTCTGCTACAGCCTGAGGTGGATAAAGCTTGTGAAGTCATTACCAAGGCTGACACATTATATCATGTTACCGTGTGTATGGGACTAGCCTCTCTGCTACAGCCTGAGGTGGATAAAGCTTGTGGTGTCATTACCAAAGCTGTCACCTTATGTCATGTTACTGTGTGTATGGGATAAGTCTCTCTGCTACAGCCTGAGGTGGATAAAGCTTGTGGAGTCATTACCAAGGCTGTCACATTATGTCATGTTACTGTGTGTATGGGGCTAGCCTCTCTGCTACAGCCTGAGGTGGATAAAGCTTGTGGAGTCATTACCAAGGCTATCACATTATGTCATGTTACCATGTGTATGGGACTAGCCTCTCTGCTACAGCCTTAGGTGGATACAGCTTGTGGAGTCATTACCAAGGCTGTCACATTATGTCATGTTACTGTGTGTATGGGACTAGCCTCTCTGCTACAGCCTGAGGTGGATAAAGCTTGTGGAGTCATTACCAAGGCTGTCACATTATGTCATGTTACTGTGTGTATGGGGCTAGCCTCTCTGCTACAGCCTGAGGTGGATAAAGCATGTGGAGTCATTACCAAGGCTGTCACATTATGTCATCTTACTGTGTGTATGGGGCTAGTCTCTCAGCTATAGCCTGAGGTGGATAAAGCTTGTGGAGTCATTACCAGGGCTGTCACATTATGTCATTTTACTGTGTGTATGGGGTTAGTCTCTCTGCTACAGCCTGAGGTGGATAAAGCTTGTGGAGTCATTACCAAGGCTGTCACATTATATCATGTTACTATGTGTATGGGGCTAGCCTCTCTGCTACAGCCTGAGGTGGGTAAAGCTTGTGGAGTCATTACCAAAGCTGTCACCTTAGGTCATGTTACTGTGTGTATGGGACTAGCCTCTCTGCTATAGCTTGAGGTGGATAAAACTTGTGGTGTCATTACCAAGGCTGTCACATTATGTCATGTTACTGTGTGTATGGGGTTAGTCTCTCTGCTACAGCTTGAGGTGGGTAAAGCTTGTGGAGTCATTACCAAGGCTGTCACAATATATCATGTTACTGTGTGTATGGGGCTAGCCTCTCTGCTACTGCCTGAGGTAGATAAAGCTTGTGGAGTCATTACCAAGGTTGTCACATTATGTCATGTTACTGTGTGTATGGGTCTAGCCTCTCTGCTACAGCCTGAGGTGGATAAAGCTTGTGGTGTCATTACCAAGGCTCTCATTATGTCATGTTACTGTGTGTATGGGACTAGCCTCTCTGCTACTGCCTGAGGTGGATAAAGCTTGTGGTGTCATTATCAAGGCTGTCACATTATGTCATGTTACTGTGTGTATGGGGCTAGTCTCTCTGCTACAGCCTGAGGTGGATAAAGCTTGTGGAGTCATTACCAAGGCTGTCACATTATATCCTGTTACTGTGTGTATGGGGCTAGCCTCTCTGCTACAGCCTGAGGTGAATAAAGCTTGTGGTGTTATTACCGAGGCTGTCACATTATGTCATGCTACTGTGTGTATGGGACTAGCCTCTCTGCTACAGCCTGAGGTGGATAAAGCTTGTGGAGTCATTACCAAGGCTGTCACATTATGTTATGTTACTATATGTATGGGGCTAGCCTCTCTGCTACAGCATGAGGTGGATAAAACTTGTGGAGTAATTACCAAGGCTGTCACATGATGACATGTTACTGTGTGTAAGGGGCTAGCCTCTCTGCTACAGCCTGAGGTGGATAAAGCTTGTGGAGTCATTACCAAGGCTGTCACATGATGACATGTTACTGTGTGTATGGGGCTAATCTCTCTGCTACAGCCTGAGGTGGATAAAGCTTGTGGAGTCATTACCAAGGCTGTCACATGATGACATGTTACTGTGTGTATGGGGCTAGCCTCTCTGCTACAGCCTGAGGTGGATAAAGCTTGTGGAGTCATTACCAAGGCTGTCACATTATGTCATGTTACTGTGTGTATGGGGTTAGTCTCTCTGCTACAGCCTGAGGTGGATAAAGCTTGTGGAGTCATTACCAAGGCTGTCACATTATGTCATGTTACTGTGTGTATGGGGTTAGTCTCTCTGCTACAGCCTGAGGTGGATAAAGCTTGTGGTGTCATTACCAAGGCTGTCACATTATGTCATGTTACTGTGTGTACGGGACTAGCCTCTCTGCTAAAGCCTGAGGTGGATAAAGCTTGTGGAGTCATTACCAAAGCTGTCACCTTAGGTCATGTTGCTGTGTGTATGGGGTTAGTCTCTCTGCTACAGCCTGAGGTGGATAAAGCTTGTGGAGTCATTACCAAGGCTGTCACATTATATCATGTTACTGTGTGTATGGGACTAGCCTCTCTGCTACAGCCTGAGGTGGATAAAGCTTGTGGAGTCATTACCAAAGCTGTCACCTTAGGTCATGTTACTGTGTGTATGGGGTTAGTCTCTCTGCTACAGCCTGAGGTGGATAAAGCTTGTGGTGTCATTACCAAGGCTGTCACATTATGTCATGTTACTGTGTGTACGGGACAAGCCTCTCTGCTACAGCCTGAGGTGGATAAAGCTTGTGGAGTCATTACCAAGGCAGGCACATGATGACATGTTACTGTGTGTATGGGGCTAGCCTCTCTGCTACAGCCTGAGGTGGATAAAGCTTGAGGAGTCATTACCAAGGCTGTCACATTATGTCATGTTACTGTGTGTTTAGGGTTAGTCTCTCTGCTACAGGCTGAGGTGGATAAAGCTTGTGGAGTCATTACCAAGGCTGTCACATTATGTCATGTTACTGTGTGTATGGGACTAGCTTCTCTGCTACAGCCTGAGGTGGATAAAGCTTGTGGAGTCATTACCAAGGCTGTCACATGATGACATGTTACTGTGTGTATGGGGCTAGCCTCTCTGCTACAGCCTGAGGTCGATAAAGCTTGTGTAGTCATTACCAAGGCTGTCACATGATGACATGTTACTGTGTGTATGGGGCTAGCCTCTCTGCTACAGCCTGAGGTGGATAAAGCTTGTGGAGTCATTACCAAGGCTGTCACATTATGTCATGTTACTGTGTGTATGGGGTTAGTCTCTATGCTACAGCCTGAGGTGGATAAAGCTTGTGGAGTCATTACCAAGGCTGTCACATTATGTCATGTTACTGTGTGTATGGGGTTAGTCTCTCTGCTACAGCCTGAGGTGGATAAAGCTTGCATAGTCATTACCAAGGCTGTCACATTATGTCATGTTACTGTGTGTATGGGACTAGCCTCTCTGCTACAGCCTGAGGTGGATAAAGCTTGTGGAGTCATTACCAAAGCTGTCACCTTAGGTCTTGTTACTGTGTGTATGGGGTTAGTCTCTCTGCTACAGCCTGAGGTGGATAAAGCTTGTGGAGTCATTACCAAGGCTGTCACATTATATCATGTTACTGTGTGTATGGGACTAGCCTCTCTGCTACAGCCTGAGGTGGATAAAGCTTGTGGAGTCATTACCAAAGCTGTCACCTTAGGTAATGTTACTGTGTGTATGGGGTTAGTCTCTCTGCTACAGCCTGAGGTGGATAAAGCTTGTGGTGTCATTACCAAGGCTGTCACATTATGTCATGTTACTGTGTGTACGGGACAAGCCTCTCTGCTACAGCCTGAGGTGGATAAAGCTTGTGGAGTCATTACCAAGGCTGTCACATGATGACATGTTACTGTGTGTATGGGGCTAGCCTCTCTGCTACAGCCTGAGGTGGATAAAGCTTGTGGAGTCATTACCAAGGCTGTCACATTATGTCATGTTACTGTGTGTATAGGGTTAGTCTCTCTGCTACAGCCTGAGGTGGATAAAGCTTGTGGAGTCATTACCAAGGCTGTCACATTATGTCATGTTACTGTGTGTATGGGGCTAGCCTCTCTGCTACAGCCTGATGTGGATAAAGCTTGTGGAGTCATTACCAAGGCTTTCACATTATGTCTTGTTACCGTGTGTATGGGACTAGCCTCTCTGCTACAGCCTGAGGTGGATAAAGCTTGTGAAGTCATTACCAAGGCTGACACATTATATCATGTTACCGTGTGTATGGGACTAGCCTCTCTGCTACAGCCTGAGGTGGATAAAGCTTGTGGTGTCATTACCAAAGCTGTCACCTTATGTCATGTTACTGTGTGTATGGGATAAGTCTCTCTGCTACAGCCTGAGGTGGATAAAGCTTGTGGAGTCATTACCAAGGCTGTCACATTATGTCATGTTACTGTGTGTATGGGGCTAGCCTCTCTGCTACAGCCTGAGGTGGATAAAGCTTGTGGAGTCATTACCAAGGCTATCACATTATGTCATGTTACCATGTGTATGGGACTAGCCTCTCTGCTACAGCCTTAGGTGGATACAGCTTGTGGAGTCATTACCAAGGCTGTCACATTATGTCATGTTACTGTGTGTATGGGACTAGCCTCTCTGCTACAGCCTGAGGTGGATAAAGCTTGTGGAGTCATTACCAAGGCTGTCACATTATGTCATGTTACTGTGTGTATGGGGCTAGCCTCTCTGCTACAGCCTGAGGTGGATAAAGCATGTGGAGTCATTACCAAGGCTGTCACATTATGTCATCTTACTGTGTGTATGGGGCTAGTCTCTCAGCTATAGCCTGAGGTGGATAAAGCTTGTGGAGTCATTACCAGGGCTGTCACATTATGTCATTTTACTGTGTGTATGGGGTTAGTCTCTCTGCTACAGCCTGAGGTGGATAAAGCTTGTGGAGTCATTACCAAGGCTGTCACATTATATCATGTTACTATGTGTATGGGGCTAGCCTCTCTGCTACAGCCTGAGGTGGGTAAAGCTTGTGGAGTCATTACCAAAGCTGTCACCTTAGGTCATGTTACTGTGTGTATGGGACTAGCCTCTCTGCTATAGCTTGAGGTGGATAAAACTTGTGGTGTCATTACCAAGGCTGTCACATTATGTCATGTTACTGTGTGTATGGGGTTAGTCTCTCTGCTACAGCTTGAGGTGGGTAAAGCTTGTGGAGTCATTACCAAGGCTGTCACAATATATCATGTTACTGTGTGTATGGGGCTAGCCTCTCTGCTACTGCCTGAGGTAGATAAAGCTTGTGGAGTCATTACCAAGGTTGTCACATTATGTCATGTTACTGTGTGTATGGGGCTAGCCTCTCTGCTACAGCCTGAGGTGGATAAAGCTTGTGGAGTCAATACCAAGGCTGTCACATTATATCATGTTACTGTGTGTATGGGGCTAGCCTCTCTGCTACAGCTTGAGGTGGATAAAGCTTGTGGAGTCATTACCAAGGCTGTCACATTATATCATCTTACTGTGTGTATGGGGCTATCCTCTCTGCTACAGCCTGAGGAGGATAAAGCTTTTGGAGTCATTACCAAGGCTTTCACATTATGTCATGTTACTGTGTGTATGGGACTAGCCTCTCTGCTACAGCCTGAGGTGGATAAAGCTTGTGGAGTCATTAATAAGGCTGTCACATTATGTTATGTTACTGTGTGTATGGGGCTAGTCTCTCTGCTACAGCCTGAGGTGGATAAAGATTGTGGAGTCATTACCAAGGCTGTCACATTATGTCATGTTACTGTGTGTATGGGGCTAGTCTCTCTGCTACAGCCTGAGGTGGATAAAACTTTTGGTGTCATTACCAAGGCTGTCACATTATATCACGTTACTGTGTGTATGGGGCTAGCCTCTCTGCTACAGCCTGAGGTGGATAAAGCTTGTGGAGTCATTACCAAAGCTGTCACCTTAGGTCATGTTACTGTGTGTATGGGGTTAGTCTCTCTGCTACAGCCTGAGGTGGATAAAGCTTGTGGTGTCATTACCAAGGATGTCACATTATGTCATGTTACTGTGTGTACGGGACTAGCCTCTCTGCTACAGCCTGAGGTGGATAAAGCTTGTGGAGTCATTAACAAGGCTGTCACATGATGACATGTTACTGTGTGTACGGGACTAGACTCTCTGCTACAGCCTGAGGTGGATAAAGCTTGTGGTGTCATTACCAAGGCTGCCACATGATGACATGTTACTGTGTGTATGGGGCTAGCCTCTCTGCTACAGCCTGAGGTGGATAAAGCTTGTGGAGTCATTACCAAGGCTGTCACATTATATCATCTTACTGTGTGTATGGGGCTAGCCTCTCTGCTACAGCCTGAGGTGGATAAAACTTATGGAGTCATTACCAAGGATGTCACATTATGTCATGTTACTGTGTGTATGGGGTTAGTCTCTCTGCTACAGCCTGAGGTGGATAAAGCTTGTGGTATAATTACCAAAGCTGTCACATTATGTCATGTTACTGTGTGTACGGGACTAGCCTCTCTGCAACAGCCTGAGGTGGATAAAGCTTGTGGAGTCATTACCAAAGCTGTCACCTTAGGTCATGTTACTGTGTGTATGGGGTTAGTCTCTCTGCTACAGCATGAGGTGGATAAAGCTTGTGGAGTCATTACCAAGGCTGTCACATTATGTCATGTTGCTTTGTGTATGGGGCTAGCGTCTCTGCTACAGCCTGAGGTAGATAAAGCTTGTGGAGTCATTACCAAGGCTATCACATTATGTCATGTTACCGTGTGTATGGGACTAGCCTCTGCTACAGCCTGAGGTGGATAAAGCTTGTGGAGTCATTACCATTGCTGTCACATTATATCATGTTACTGTGTGTATGGGACTAGTCTCTCTGCTACAGCCTGAGGTGGATAAAGCTTGTGGAGTCATTACCAAGGCTGTCACATTATATCATGTTACTATGTGTATGGGGCTAGCCTCTCTGCTACAGCCTGAGGTGGATAAAGCTTGTGGAGTCATTACCAAAGCTGTCACCTTAGGTCAAGTTACTGTGTGTATGGGACTAGCCTCTCTGCTACAGCTTGAGGTGGATAAAGCTTGTGGTGTCATTACCAAGGCTGTCACATTATGTCATGTTACTGTGTGTATGGGGTTAGTCTCTTTGCTACAGCTTGAGGTGGATAAAGCTTGTGGAGTCATTACCAAGGCTGTCACATTATATCATGTTACTATGTGTATGGGGCTAGCCTCTCTGCTACTGCCTGAGGTGGATAAAGCTTGTGGGGTCATTACCAAAGTTGTCACATTATGTCATATTACTGTGTGTATGGGGCTAGCCTCTCTGCTACAGCCTGAGGTGGATAAAGCTTGTGGAGTCAATACAAAGGCTGTCACATTATATCATGTTACTGTGTGTATGGGGCTAGCCTCTCTGCTACAGCTTGAGGTGGATAAAGCTTGTGGAGTCATTACCAAGGCTGTCACATGATGACATGTTACTGTGTGTATGGGGCTAATCTCTCTGCTACAGCCTGAGGTGGATAAAGCTTGTGGAGTCATTACCAAGGCTGTCACATGATGACATGTTACTGTGTGTATGGGGCTAATCTCTCTGCTACAGCCTGAGGTGGATAAAGCTTGTGGAGTCATTACCAAGGCTGTCACATGATGACATGTTACTGTGTGTATGGGGCTAGCCTCTCTGCTACAGCCTGAGGTGGATAAAGCTTGTGGAGTCATTACCAAGGCTGTCACATTATGTCATGTTACTGTGTGTATGGGGTTAGTCTCTCTGCTACAGCCTGAGGTGGATAAAGCTTGTGGAGTCATTACCAAGGCTGTCACATTATGTCATGTTACTGTGTGTATGGGGTTAGTCTCTCTGCTACAGCCTGAGGTGGATAAAGCTTGTGGTGTCATTACCAAGGCTGTCACATTATGTCATGTTACTGTGTGTACGGGACTAGCCTCTCTGCTAAAGCCTGAGGTGGATAAAGCTTGTGGAGTCATTACCAAAGCTGTCACCTTAGGTCATGTTGCTGTGTGTATGGGGTTAGTCTCTCTGCTACAGCTTGAGGTGGATAAAGCTTGTGGAGTCATTACCAAGGCTGTCACATTATATCATGTTACTGTGTGTATGGGACTAGCCTCTCTGCTACAGCCTGAGGTGGATAAAGCTTGTGGAGTCATTACCAAAGCTGTCACCTTAGGTCATGTTACTGTGTGTATGGGGTTAGTCTCTCTGCTACAGCCTGAGGTGGATAAAGCTTGTGGTGTCATTACCAAGGCTGTCACATTATGTCATGTTACTGTGTGTACGGGACAAGCCTCTCTGCTACAGCCTGAGGTGGATAAAGCTTGTGGAGTCATTACCAAGGCAGGCACATGATGACATGTTACTGTGTGTATGGGGCTAGCCTCTCTGCTACAGCCTGAGGTGGATAAAGCTTGAGGAGTCATTACCAAGGCTGTCACATTATGTCATGTTACTGTGTGTTTAGGGTTAGTCTCTCTGCTACAGGCTGAGGTGGATAAAGCTTGTGGAGTCATTACCAAGGCTGTCACATTATGTCATGTTACTGTGTGTATGGGACTAGCTTCTCTGCTACAGCCTGAGGTGGATAAAGCTTGTGGAGTCATTACCAAGGCTGTCACATGATGACATGTTACTGTGTGTATGGGGCTAGCCTCTCTGCTACAGCCTGAGGTGGATAAAGCTTGTGTAGTCATTACCAAGGCTGTCACATGATGACATGTTACTGTGTGTATGGGGCTAGCCTCTCTGCTACAGCCTGAGGTGGATAAAGCTTGTGGAGTCATTACCAAGGCTGTCACATTATGTCATGTTACTGTGTGTATGGGGTTAGTCTCTATGCTACAGCCTGAGGTGGATAAAGCTTGTGGAGTCATTACCAAGGCTGTCACATTATGTCATGTTACTGTGTGTATGGGGTTAGTCTCTCTGCTACAGCCTGAGGTGGATAAAGCTTGCATAGTCATTACCAAGGCTGTCACATTATGTCATGTTACTGTGTGTATGGGACTAGCCTCTCTGCTACAGCCTGAGGTGGATAAAGCTTGTGGAGTCATTACCAAAGCTGTCACCTTAGGTCTTGTTACTGTGTGTATGGGGTTAGTCTCTCTGCTACAGCCTGAGGTGGATAAAGCTTGTGGAGTCATTACCAAGGCTGTCACATTATATCATGTTACTGTGTGTATGGGACTAGCCTCTCTGCTACAGCCTGAGGTGGATAAAGCTTGTGGAGTCATTACCAAAGCTGTCACCTTAGGTAATGTTACTGTGTGTATGGGGTTAGTCTCTCTGCTACAGCCTGAGGTGGATAAAGCTTGTGGTGTCATTACCAAGGCTGTCACATTATGTCATGTTACTGTGTGTACGGGACAAGCCTCTCTGCTACAGCCTGAGGTGGATAAAGCTTGTGGAGTCATTACCAAGGCTGTCACATGATGACATGTTACTGTGTGTATGGGGCTAGCCTCTCTGCTACAGCCTGAGGTGGATAAAGCTTGTGGAGTCATTACCAAGGCTGTCACATTATGTCATGTTACTGTGTGTATAGGGTTAGTCTCTCTGCTACAGCCTGAGGTGGATAAAGCTTGTGGAGTCATTACCAAGGCTGTCACATTATGTCATGTTACTGTGTGTATGGGGCTAGCCTCTCTGCTACAGCCTGAGGTGGATAAAGCTTGTGGAGTCATTACCAAGGCTTTCACATTATGTCTTGTTACCGTGTGTATGGGACTAGCCTCTCTGCTACAGCCTGAGGTGGATAAAGCTTGTGAAGTCATTACCAAGGCTGACACATTATATCATGTTACCGTGTGTATGGGACTAGCCTCTCTGCTACAGCCTGAGGTGGATAAAGCTTGTGGTGTCATTACCAAAGCTGTCACCTTATGTCATGTTACTGTGTGTATGGGATAAGTCTCTCTGCTACAGCCTGAGGTGGATAAAGCTTGTGGAGTCATTACCAAGGCTGTCACATTATGTCATGTTACTGTGTGTATGGGGCTAGCCTCTCTGCTACAGCCTGAGGTGGATAAAGCTTGTGGAGTCATTACCAAGGCTATCACATTATGTCATGTTACCATGTGTATGGGACTAGCCTCTCTGCTACAGCCTTAGGTGGATACAGCTTGTGGAGTCATTACCAAGGCTGTCACATTATGTCATGTTACTGTGTGTATGGGACTAGCCTCTCTGCTACAGCCTGAGGTGGATAAAGCTTGTGGAGTCATTACCAAGGCTGTCACATTATGTCATGTTACTGTGTGTATGGGGCTAGCCTCTCTGCTACAGCCTGAGGTGGATAAAGCATGTGGAGTCATTACCAAGGCTGTCACATTATGTCATCTTACTGTGTGTATGGGGCTAGTCTCTCAGCTATAGCCTGAGGTGGATAAAGCTTGTGGAGTCATTACCAGGGCTGTCACATTATGTCATTTTACTGTGTGTATGGGGTTAGTCTCTCTGCTACAGCCTGAGGTGGATAAAGCTTGTGGAGTCATTACCAAGGCTGTCACATTATATCATGTTACTATGTGTATGGGGCTAGCCTCTCTGCTACAGCCTGAGGTGGGTAAAGCTTGTGGAGTCATTACCAAAGCTGTCACCTTAGGTCATGTTACTGTGTGTATGGGACTAGCCTCTCTGCTATAGCTTGAGGTGGATAAAACTTGTGGTGTCATTACCAAGGCTGTCACATTATGTCATGTTACTGTGTGTATGGGGTTAGTCTCTCTGCTACAGCTTGAGGTGGGTAAAGCTTGTGGAGTCATTACCAAGGCTGTCACAATATATCATGTTACTGTGTGTATGGGGCTAGCCTCTCTGCTACTGCCTGAGGTAGATAAAGCTTGTGGAGTCATTACCAAGGTTGTCACATTATGTCATGTTACTGTGTGTATGGGGCTTGCCTCTCTGCTACAGCCTGAGGTGGATAAAGCTTGTGGAGTCAATACCAAGGCTGTCACATTATATCATGTTACTGTGTGTATGGGGCTAGCCTCTCTGCTACAGCTTGAGGTGGATAAAGCTTGTGGAGTCATTACCAAGGCTGTCACATTATATCATCTTACTGTGTGTATGGGGCTATCCTCTCTGCTACAGCCTGAGGAGGATAAAGCTTTTGGAGTCATTACCAAGGCTTTCACATTATGTCATGTTACTGTGTGTATGGGACTAGCCTCTCTGCTACAGCCTGAGGTGGATAAAGCTTGTGGAGTCATTAATAAGGCTGTCACATTATGTCATGTTACTGTGTGTATGGGGCTAGTCTCTCTGCTACAGCCTGAGGTGGATAAAGATTGTGGAGTCATTACCAAGGCTGTCACATTATGTCATGTTACTGTGTGTATGGGGCTAGTCTCTCTGCTACAGCCTGAGGTGGATAAAACTTTTGGTGTCATTACCAAGGCTGTCACATTATATCACGTTACTGTGTGTATGGGGCTAGCCTCTCTGCTACAGCCTGAGGTGGATAAAGCTTGTGGAGTCATTACCAAAGCTGTCACCTTAGGTCATGTTACTGTGTGTATGGGGTTAGTCTCTCTGCTACAGCCTGAGGTGGATAAAGCTTGTGGTGTCATTACCAAGGATGTCACATTATGTCATGTTACTGTGTGTACGGGACTAGCCTCTCTGCTACAGCCTGAGGTGGATAAAGCTTGTGGAGTCATTAACAAGGCTGTCACATGATGACATGTTACTGTGTGTACGGGACTAGACTCTCTGCTACAGCCTGAGGTGGATAGAGCTTGTGGTGTCATTACCAAGGCTGCCACATGATGACATGTTACTGTGTGTATGGGGCTAGCCTCTCTGCTACAGCCTGAGGTGGATAAAGCTTGTGGAGTCATTACCAAGGCTGTCACATTATATCATCTTACTGTGTGTATGGGGCTAGCCTCTCTGCTACAGCCTGAGGTGGATAAAACTTGTGGAGTCATTACCAAGGATGTCACATTATGTCATGTTACTGTGTGTATGGGGTTAGTCTCTCTGCTACAGCCTGAGGTGGATAAAGCTTGTGGTATAATTACCAAAGCTGTCACATTATGTCATGTTACTGTGTGTACGGGACTAGCCTCTCTGCAACAGCCTGAGGTGGATAAAGCTTGTGGAGTCATTACCAAAGCTGTCACCTTAGGTCATGTTACTGTGTGTATGGGGTTAGTCTCTCTGCTACAGCATGAGGTGGATAAAGCTTGTGGAGTCATTACCAAGGCTGTCACATTATGTCATGTTGCTTTGTGTATGGGGCTAGCGTCTCTGCTACAGCCTGAGGTAGATAAAGCTTGTGGAGTCATTACCAAGGCTATCACATTATGTCATGTTACCGTGTGTATGGGACTAGCCTCTGCTACAGCCTGAGGTGGATAAAGCTTGTGGAGTCATTACCATTGCTGTCACATTATATCATGTTACTGTGTGTATGGGACTAGTCTCTCTGCTACAGCCTGAGGTGGATAAAGCTTGTGGAGTCATTACCAAGGCTGTCACATTATATCATGTTACTATGTGTATGGGGCTAGCCTCTCTGCTACAGCCTGAGGTGGATAAAGCTTGTGGAGTCATTACCAAAGCTGTCACCTTAGGTCAAGTTACTGTGTGTATGGGACTAGCCTCTCTGCTACAGCTTGAGGTGGATAAAGCTTGTGGTGTCATTACCAAGGCTGTCACATTATGTCATGTTACTGTGTGTATGGGGTTAGTCTCTTTGCTACAGCTTGAGGTGGATAAAGCTTGTGGAGTCATTACCAAGGCTGTCACATTATATCATGTTACTATGTGTATGGGGCTAGCCTCTCTGCTACTGCCTGAGGTGGATAAAGCTTGTGGGGTCATTACCAAAGTTGTCACATTATGTCATATTACTGTGTGTATGGGGCTAGCCTCTCTGCTACAGCCTGAGGTGGATAAAGCTTGTGGAGTCAATACAAAGGCTGTCACATTATATCATGTTACTGTGTGTATGGGGCTAGCCTCTCTGCTACAGCTTGAGGTGGATAAAGCTTGTGGAGTCATTACCAAGGCTGTCACATTATATCATCTTACTGGGTGTATGGGGCTATCCTCTCTGCTACAGCCTGAGGAGGATAAAGCTTGTGGAGTCATTACCAAGGCTTTCACATTATGTCATGTTACTGTGTGTATGGGACTAGCCTCTCTGCTACAGCCTGAGGTGGATAAAGCTTGTGGAGTCATTAATAAGGCTGTCACATTATGTCATGTTACTGTGTGTATGGGGCTAGTCTCTCTGCTACAGCCTGAGGTGGATAAAGATTGTGGAGTCATTACCAAGGCTGTCACATTATGTCATGTTACTGTGTGTATGGGGCTAGTTTCTCTGCTACAGCCTGAGGTGGATAAAACTTGTGGTGGCATTACCAAGGCTGTCACATTATATCATGTTACTGTGTGTATGGGGCTAGCCTCTCTGCTACAGCTTGAGGTGGATAAAGCTTGTGGAGTCATTACCAAAGCTGTCACCTTAGGTCATGTTACTGTGTGTATGGGGTTAGTCTCTCTGCTACAGCCTGAGGTGGATAAAGCTTGTGGTGTCATTACCAAGGATTTCACATTATGTCATGTTACTGTGTGTACGGGACTAGCCTCTCTGCTACAGCCTGAGGTGGATAAAGCTTGTGGAGTAATTAACAAGGCTGTCACATGATGACATGTTACTGTGTGTACGGGACTAGCCTCTCTGCTACAGCCTGAGGTGGATAAAGCTTGTGGTGTCATTACCAAGGCTGCCACATGATGACATGTTACTGTGTGTATGGGGCTAGCCTCTCTGCTACAGCCTGAGGTGGATAAAGCTTGTGGAGTCATTACCAAGGCTGTCACGTTATATCATCTTACTGTGTGTATGGGACTAGCCTCTCTGCTACAGCCTGAGGTGGATAAAGCTTGTGGAGTCAATACCAAGGCTGTCACATTATGTCATGTTACTGTGTGTATGGGGTTAGTCTCTCTGCTACAGCCTGAGGTGGATAAAGCTTGTGGTGTAATTACCAAAGCTGTCACATTATGTCATGTTACTGTGTGTACGGGACTAGCCTCTCTGCAACAGCCTGAGGTGGATAAAGCTTGTGGAGTCATTAAAAAAGCTGTCACCTTAGGTCATGTTACTGTGTGTATGGGGTTAGTTTCTCTGCTACAGCATGAGGTGGATAAAGCTTGTGGAGTCATTACCAAGGCTGTCACATTATGTCATGTTACTGTGTGTAATGGGGCTAGCGTCTCTGCTACAGCCTGAGGTAGATAAAGCTTGTGGAGTCATTACCAAGGCTATCACATTATGTCATATTACCGTGTGTATGGGACTAGCCTCTCTGCTACAGCCTGAGGTGGGTAAAGCTTGTGGAGTCATTGCCATTGCTGTCACATTATATCATGTTACTGTGTGTATGGGACTAGCCTCTCTGCTACAGGCTGAGGTGGATAAAGCTTGTGGAGTCATTACCAAGGCTGTCACATTATGTGATGATACTGTGTGTATGGGGCTAGCCTCTCTGCTACAGCCTGAGGTGGATAAAGCTTGTGGAGTCATTACCAAGGCTATCACATTATGTCATGTTACCGTGTGTATGGGACTAGCCTCTCTGCTACAGCCTGAGGTGGATACAGCTTGTGGAGTCATTACCAAGGCTGTCACATTATGTTATGTTACTGTGTGTATGGGACTAGCCTCTCTGCTACAGCCTGAGGTGGATAAAGCTTGTGGAGTCATTACCAAGGCTGTCACATTATGTCATGTTACTGTGTGTATGGGGCTAGCCTCTCGGCTACAGCCTGAGGTGGATAAAGGTTGTGGAGTCATTACCATGGCTGTCACATTATGTCATGTTACTGTGTGTATGGGGCTAGTCTCTCTGCTACAGCCTGAGGTGGATAAAGCTTGTGGAGTCATTACCAGGGCTGTCACATTATGTCATGTTACTGTGTGTATGGGGTTAGTCTCTCTGCTACAGCCTGTGGTGGATAAAGCTTATAGAGTCATTACCAAGGCTGTCACATTATTTCATGTTACTGTGTGTATGGGGCTAGCCTCTCTGCTACAGCCTGAGGTGGATAAAGCTTGTGGAGTCATTACCAAAGCTGTCACCTTAGGTCATGTTACTGTGTGTATGGGACTAGCCTCTCTGCTACAGCCTGAGGTGGATAAAGCTTGTGGTGTCATTACCAAGGCTGTCACAATATGTCATGTTACTGTGTGTATGGGGTTAGTCTATCTGCTACAGTTTGAGGTGGATAAAGCTTGTGGAGTCATTACCAAGGCTGTCACATTATATCATGTTACTGTGTGTATGGGGCTAGCCTCTCTGCTACAGCCTGAGGTGGATAAAGCTTGTGGAGTCATTACCAAGGCTGTCACATAATGTCATGTTACTGTGTGTAAGGGGCTAGCCTCTCTGCTACAGCCTGAGGTGGATAACACTTGTGGAGTCATTACCAAGGCTGTCACATTATATCATGTTACTGTGTGTATGGGGCTAGCCTCTCTGCTACAGCCTGAGGTGGATAAAGCTTGTGGAGTCATTACCAAGGCTGTCACATTATATCATGTTACTGTGTGTATTGGGCTAGCCTCTCTGCTACAGCCAGAGGAGGATAAAGCTTGTGGAGTCATTACAAAGGTTTTCACATTATTTCATGTTACTGTGTGTATGGGACTAGCCTCTCTGCTACAGCCTGAGGTGGATAAAGCTTGTGGAGTCTTTAATAAGGCTGTCACATTATGTCATGTTACTGTGTGTATGGGGCTAGTCTCTCTGCTACAGCCTGAGGTGGATAAAGATTGTGGAGTCATTACCAAGGCTGTCACATTATGTCATGTTACTGTGTGTATGGGGCTAGTCTCTCTCCTACAGCCTGAGGTGGATAAAACTTGTGGTGTCATTACCAAGGCTGTCACATTATATCATGTTACTGTGTGTATGGGGCTAGCCTCTCTGCTACAGCTTGAGGTGGATAAAGCTTGTGGAGTCATTACCAAGGCTGTCACCTTAGGTCATGTTACTGTGTGTATGGGGTTAGTCTCTCTGCTACAGCCTGAGGTGGATAAAGCTTGTGGTGTCATTACCAAGGATGTCACATTATGTCATGTTACTGTGTGTACGGGACTAGCCTCTCTGCTACAGCCTGAGGTGGATAAAGCTTGTGGAGTAATTAACAAGGCTGTCACATGATGACATGTTACTGTGTGTACGGGACTAGACTCTCTGCTACAGCCTGAGGTGGATAAAGCTTGTGGTGTCATTACCAAGGCAGCCACATGATGACATGTTACTGTGTGTATGGGGCTAGCCTCTCTGCTACAGCCTGAGGTGGATAAAGCTTGTGGAGTCATTACCAAGGCTGTCACATTATATCATCTTACTGTGTGTATGGGGCTAGCCTCTCTGCTACAGCCTGAGGTGGATAAAGCTTGTGGAGTCATTACCAAGGCTGTCACATTATGTCATGTTACTGTGTGTATGGGGTTAGTCTCTCTGCTACAGCCTGAGGTGGATAAAGCTTGTGGTGTAATTACCAAAGCTGTCACATTATGTCATGTTACTGTGTGTACGGGACTAGCCTCTCTGCAACAGCCTGAGGTGGATAAAGCTTGTGGAGTCATTACCAAAGCTGTCACCTTAGGTCATGTTACTGTGTGTATGGGTTTAGTCTCTCTGCTACAGCATGAGGTGGATAAAGCTTGTGGAGTCATTACCAAGGCTGTCACATTATGTCATGTTACTGTGTGTATGGGGCTAGCGTCTCTGCTACAGCCTGAGGTAGATAAAGCTTGTGGAGTCATTACCAAGGCTATCACATTATGTCATGTTACCGTGTGTATGGGACTAGCCTCTCTGCTACAGCCTGAGGTGGATAAAGCTTGTGGAGTCATTACCATTGCTGTCACATTATATCATGTTACTGTGTGTATGGGACTAGCCTCTCTGCTACAGCCTGAGGTGGATAAAGCTTGTGGTGTCATTACCATAGCTGTCACCTTATGTCATGTTACTGTGTGTATGGGGTTAGTATATCTGCTACAGCCTGAGGTGGATAAAGCTTGTGGAGTCATTACCAAGGCTGTCACATTATGTCATGTTACTGTTTGTATGGGGCTAGCCTCTCTACTACAGCCTGAGGTGGATAAAGCTTGTGGAGTCATTACCAAGGCTATCACATTATGTCATGTTACCGTGTGTATGGGACTAGCCTCTCTGCTACAGCCTGAGGTGGATACAGCTTGTGGAGTCATTACCAAGGCTGTCACATTATGTCATGTTACTGTGTGTATGGGACTAGCCTCTCTGCTACAGCCTGAGGTGGATAAAGCTTGTGGAGTCATTACCAAGGCTGTCACATTATGTCATGTTACTGTGTGTATGGGGCTAGCCTCTCGGCTACAGCCTGAGGTGGATACAGCTTGTGGAGTCATTACCATGGCTGTCACATTATGTCATGTTACTGTGTGTATGGGGCTAGTCTCTCTGCTACAGCCTGAGGTGGATAAAGCTTGTGGAGTCATTACCAAGGCTGTCACATTATGTCATGTTACTGTGTGTAAGGGGCTAGCCTCTCTGCTACAGCATGAGGTGGATAAAGCTTGTGGAGTCATTATCAAGGCTGTCACATTATATCATGTTACTGTGTGTATGGGGCTAGCCTCTCTGCTACAGCCTGAGGTGGATAAAGCTTGTGGAGTCATTATCAAGGCTGTCACATTATATCATGTTACTGTGTGTATGGGGCTAGCCTCTCTGCTACAGCCAGAGGAGGATAAAGCTTGTGGAGTCATTACAAATGCTTTCACATTATGTCATGTTACTGTGTGTATGGGACTAGCCTCTCTGCTACAGCCTGAGGTGGATAAAGCTTGTGGAGTCATTACCAAGGCTGTCACATTATGTCATGTTACTGTGTGTATGGGGCTAGTCTCTCTGCTACAGCCTGAGGTGGATAAAGATTGTGGAGTCATTACCAAGGCTGTCACATTATGTCATGTTACTGTGTTTATGGGGCTAGCCTCTCTGCTACAGCCTGAGGTGGATAAAGATTGTGGAGTCATTACCAAGGCTGTCACATTATGTCATGTTACTGTGTGTAAGGGGCTAGCCTCTCTGCTACAACCTGAGGTGGATAAAGCTTGTGGAGTCATTACCAAGGCTGTCACATTATGTCATGTTACTTTGTGTATGGGGCTAGCCACTCTGCTACAACCTGAGGTGGATAAAGCTTGTAGTGTCATTACCAAGGCTGTCACATTATGTCATGTTACTGTGTGTATGGGGCTAGCCTCTCTGCTACAGCCTGAGGTGGATAAAGCTTGTATAGTCATTACCAAGGCTGTCACATTATGTCATGTTACTGTGTGTATAAGGCTAGACTCTCTGCTACAGCCTGAGGTGGATAAAGCTTGTGGAGTCATTACCAAGGCTGTCACATTATGTCATGTTACTGTGTGTATGGGACTAGCCTCTCTGCTACAGCCTGAGGTGGATAAAGCTTGTGGAGTCATTACCAAGGCTGTCACATTATGTCATGTTACTGTGTGTATGGGGCTAGTCTCTCTGCTACAGCCTGAGGTGGATATCACTTGTGGTGTCATTACCAAGGCTGTCACATTATGTCATGTTACTGTGTGTATGGGGCTTGCCTCTCTGCTACAGCCTGAGGTGGATAAAGCTTGTGGAGTCATTACCAAGGCTGTCACATTATATCATGTTACTGTGTGTATGGGGGTAGCCTCTCTGCTACAGCCTGAGGTGGATAAAGCTTGTGGAGTCATTACCAAGGCTGTCACATTATGTCATGTTACTGTTTGTATGGGGCTAGCCTCTCTGCTACAGCCTGAGGTGGATAAAGCTTGTGGTGTCATTACCAAAGCTGTCACATTATGTCATGTTACTGTGTGTATGGGACAAGCCTCTCTGCTACTGCCTGAGGTGGAAAAAACTTGTGGAGTCATTACCAAGGCTGTCACATTATATCATGTTACTGTGTGTATGGGACTAGCCTCTCTGCTACAGCCTGAGGTGGATAAAGCTTGTGGAGTCATTACCAGGGCTGTCACATTATGTCATGTTACTGTGTGTATGGGGTTAGTCTCTCTGCTACAGCTTGAGGTGGATAAAGCTTGTGGAGTCATTACCAAGGCTGTCACATTATATCATGTTACTGTGTGTATGGGGCTAGCCTCTCTGCTACAGCCTGATGTGGATAAAGCTTGTGGAGTCATTACCAAGGCTGTCACATTATGTCATGTTACTGTGTGTATGGGGCTAGGCTCTCTGCTACAGCCTGAGGTGGATAAAGCTTGTGGAGTCATTACCAAGGCTGTCACATTATATCATGTTACTATGTGTATGGGGCTAGCTTCTCTGCTACAGCCTGAGGTGGATAAAGCTTGTGGAGTCATTACCAAGGCTGTCACATTATATCATGTTACTGTGTGTATGGGGCTAGCCTCTCTGCTACAGCCTGAGGAGGATAAAGCTTGTGGAGTCATTACCAAGGCTTTCACATTATGTCATGTTACTGTGTGAATGGGACTAGCCTCTCTGCTACAGCCTGAGGTGGATAAAGCTTGTGGAGTCATTACCAAGGCTGTCACATTATGTCATGTTACTGTGTGTATGGGGCTAGCCTCTCTGCTACAACCTGAGGTGGATAAAGCTTGTGGTGTCATTACCAAGGCTGTCACATTATGTCATGTTACAGTGTGCATGGGGCTAGCCTCTCTGCTACAACCTGAGGTGGATAAAGCTTGTGGTGTCATTACCAAGGCTGTCACATTATGTCATGTTACTGTGTGTATGGGGCTAGTCTCTCTGCTACAGCCTGAGGTGGATAAAGCTTGTATAGTCATTACCAAGGCTGTCACATTATGTCATGTTACTGTGTGTATGGGGCTAGACTCTCTGCTACAGCTTGAGGTGGATAAAGCTTGTGGAGTCATTGCCAAGGCTGTCACATTATGTCATGTTACTGTGTGTATGGGGCAAGCCTCTCTGCTACAGCCTGAGGTGGATAAACCTTGTGGAGTCATTACCAAGGCTGTCACATTATATCATGTTACTGTGTGAATGGGGCTAGCCTCTCTGCAACAGCCAGAGGAGGATAAAGCTTGTTTAGTCATTACAAAGGCTTTCACATTATGTCATGTTACTGTGTGTATGGGACTAGCCTCTCTGCTACAGCCTGAGGTGGATAAAGCTTGTGGAGTCATTACCAAGGCTGTCACATTATGTCATGTTACTGTGTGTATGGGGCTAGTCTCTCTGCTACAGCCTGAGGTGGATAAAGATTGTGGAGTCATTACCAAGGCTATCACATTATGTCATGTTACTGTGTGTATGGGGCTAGCCTCTCTGCTACAGCCTGATGTGGATACAGCTTGTGGAGACATTACCAAGGCTGTCACATTATGTCATGTTACTGTGTGTATGGGACTAACCTCTCTGCTACAGCCTGAAGTGGATAAAGCTTGTGGAGTCATTACCAAGGCTGTCACATTATGTCATGTTACTGTGTGTATGGGGCTAGCCTCTCGGCTACAGCCTGAGGTGGATAAAGGTTGTGGAGTCATTACCATTGCTGTCACATTATGTCATGTTACTGTGTGTATGGGGCTAGTCTCTCTGCTACAGCCTGAGGTGGATAAAGCTTGTGGAGTCATTACCAAGGCTGTCACATTATGTCATGTTACTGTGTGTAAGGGGCTAGCCTCTCTGCTACAGCATGAGGTGGATAAAGCTTGTGGAGTCATTACCAAGGCTGTCACATTATATCATGTTACTGTGTGTATGGGGCTAGCCTCTCTGCTACAGCCTGAGGTGGATAAAGCTTGTGGAGTCATTACCAAGGCTGTCACATTATATCATGTTACTGTGTGTATGGGGCTAGCCTCTCTGCTACAGCCAGAGGAGGATAAAGCTTGTGGAGTCATTACAAATGCTTTCACATTATGTCATGTTACTGTGTGTATGGGACTAGCCTCTCTGCTACAGCCTGAGGTGGATAAAGCTTGTGGAGTCATTACCAAGGCTGTCACATTATGTCATGTTACTGTGTGTATGGGGCTAGTCTCTCTGCTACTGCCTGAGGTGGATAAAGATTGTGGAGTCATTACCAAGGCTGTCACATTATGTCATGTTACTGTGTTTATGGGGCTAGCCTCTCTGCTACAGCCTGAGGTGGATAAAGATTGTGGAGTCATTACCAAGGCTGTCACATTATGTCATGTTACTGTGTGTAAGGGGCTAGCCTCTCTGCTACAACCTGAGGTGGATAAAGCTTGTGGAGTCATTACCAAGGCTGTCACATTATGTCATGTTACTTTGTGTATGGGGCTAGCCACTCTGCTACAACCTGAGGTGGATAAAGCTTGTAGTGTCATTACCAAGGCTGTCACATTATGTCATGTTACTGTGTGTATGGGGCTAGCCTCTCTACTACAGCCTGAGGTGGATAAAGCTTGTATAGTCATTACCAAGGCTGTCACATTATGTCATGTTACTGTGTGTATAAGGCTAGACTCTCTGCTACAGCCTGAGGTGGATAAAGCTTGTGGAGTCATTACCAAGGCTGTCACATTATGTCATGTTACTGTGTGTATGGGACTAGCCTCTCTGCTACAGCCTGAGGTGGATAAAGCTTGTGGAGTCATTACCAAGGCTGTCACATTATGTCATGTTACTGTGTGTATGGGGCTAGTCTCTCTGCTACAGCTTGAGGTGGATATCACTTGTGGTGTCATTACCAAGGCTGTCACATTATGTCATGTTACTGTGTGTATGGGGCTAGCCTCTCTGCTACAGCCTGAGGTGGATAAAGCTTGTGGAGTCATTACCAAGGCTGTCACATTATATCATGTTACTGTGTGTATGGGGCTAGCCTCTCTGCTACAGCCTGAGGTGGATAAAGCTTGTGGAGTCATTACCAAGGCTGTCACATTATGTCATGTTACTGTTTGTATGGGGCTAGCCTCTCTGCTACAGCCTGAGGTGGATAAAGCTTGTGGTGTCATTACCAAAGCTGTCACATTATGTCATGTTACTGTGTGTATGGGACAAGCCTCTCTGCTACTGCCTGAGGTGGAAAAAACTTGTGGAGTCATTACCAAGGCTGTCACATTATATCATGTTACTGTGTGTATGGGACTAGCCTCTCTGCTACAGCCTGAGGTGGATAAAGCTTGTGGAGTCATTACCAGGGCTGTCACATTATGTCATGTTACTGTGTGTATGGGGTTAGTCTCTCTGCTACAGCTTGAGGTGGATAAAGCTTGTGGAGTCATTACCAAGGCTGTCACATTATATCATGTTACTGTGTGTATGGGGCTAGCCTCTCTGCTACAGCCTGATGTTGATAAAGCTTGTGGAGTCATTACCAAGGCTGTCACATTATGTCATGTTACTGTGTGTATGGGGCTAGGCTCTCTGCTACAGCCTGAGGTGGATAAAGCTTGTGGAGTCATTACCAAGGCTGTCACATTATATCATGTTACTATGTGTATGGGGCTAGCTTCTCTGCTACAGCCTGAGGTGGATAAAGCTTGTGGAGTCATTACCAAGGCTGTCACATTATATCATGTTACTGTGTGTATGGGGCTAGCCTCTCTGCTACAGCCTGAGGAGGATAAAGCTTGTGGAGTCATTACCAAGGCTTTCACATTATGTCATGTTACTGTGTGAATGGGACTAGCCTCTCTGCTACAGCCTGAGGTGGATAAAGCTTGTGGAGTCATTACCAAGGCTGTCACATTATGTCATGTTACTGTGTGTATGGGGCTAGCCTCTCTGCTACAGCCTGAGGTGGATAAAGCTTGTGGTGTCATTACCAAGGCTGTCACATTATGTCATGTTACAGTGTGCATGGGGCTAGCCTCTCTGCTACAACCTGAGGTGGATAAAGCTTGTGGTGTCATTACCAAGGCTGTCACATTATGTCATGTTACTGTGTGTATGGGGCTAGTCTCTCTCCTACAGCCTGAGGTGGATAAAGCTTGTATAGTCATTACCAAGGCTGTCACATTATGTCATGTTACTGTGTGTATGGGGCTAGACTCTCTGCTACAGCTTGAGGTGGATAAAGCTTGTGGAGTCATTGCCAAGGCTGTCACATTATGTCATGTTACTGTGTGTATGGGGCAAGCCTCTCTGCTACAGCCTGAGGTGGATAAACCTTGTGGAGTCATTACCAAGGCTGTCACATTATATCATGTTATTGTGTGAATGGGGCTAGCCTCTCTGCAACAGCCAGAGGAGGATAAAGCTTGTTTAGTCATTACAAAGGCTTTCACATTATGTCATGTTACTGTGTGTATGGGACTAGCCTCTCTGCTACAGCCTGAGGTGGATAAAGCTTGTGGAGTCATTACCAAGGCTGTCACATTATGTCATGTTACTGTGTGTATGGGGCTAGTCTCTCTGCTACAGCCTGAGGTGGATAAAGATTGTGGAGTCATTACCAAGGCTATCACATTATGTCATGTTACTGTGTGTATGGGGCTAGCCTCTCTGCTACAGCCTTATGTGGATAAAGATTGTGGAGTCATTACCAAGGCTGTCACATTATGTCATGTTACTGTGTGTAAGGCGCTAACCTCTCTGCTACAACCTGAGGTGGTTAAAGCTTGTGGAGTCATTACCAAGGCTGTCACATTATGTCATATTACTTTGTGTATGGGGCTAGCCTCTCTGCTACAACCTGAGGTGGATAAAGCTTGTGGTGTCATTACCAAGGCTGTCACATTATGTCATGTTACTGTGTGTATGGGGCTAGCCTCTCTGCTACAGCCTGAGGTGGATAAAGCTTGTATAGTCATTACCAAGGCTGTCACATTATGTCATGTTACTGTGTGTATGGGGCTAGACTCTCTGCTACAGCCTGAGGTGGATAAAGCTTGTGGAGTCATTACCAAGGCTGTCACATTATGTCATGTTACTGTGTGTATGGGACTAGCCTCTCTGCTACAGCCTGAGGTGGATAAAGCTTGTGGAGTCATTACTAAGGCTGTCACATTATGTCATGTTACTGTGTGTATGGGGCTAGTCTCTCTGCTACAGCCTGAGGTGGATATCACTTGTGGTGTCATTACCAAGGCTGTCACATTATGTCATGTTACTGTGTGTATGGGGCTAGCCTCTCTGCTACAGCCTGAGGTGGATAAAGCTTGTGGAGTCATTACCAAGGCTGTCACATTATATCATGTTACTGTGTGTATGGGGCTAGCCTCTCTGCTACAGCCTGAGGTGGATAAAGCTTGTGGAGTCATTACCAAGGCTGTCACATTATGTCATGTTACTGTTTGTATGGGGCTAGCCTCTCTGCTACAGCCTGAGGTGGATAAAGCTTGTGGTGTCATTACCAAGGCTGTCACATTATGTCAAGTTACTGTTTGTATGGGACAAGCCTCTCTGCTACTGCCTGAGGTGGGTAAAGCTTGTGGAGTCATTACCAAGGCTGTCACATTATATCATGTTACTGTGTGTATGGGACTAGCCTCTCTGCTACAGCCTGAGGTGGATAAAGCTTGTGGTGTCATTACCAGGGCTGTCACATTATGTCATGTTACTGTGTGTATGGGGTTAGTCTCTCTGCTACAGCCTGAGGTGGATAAAGCTTGTGGAGTCATTACCAAGGCTGTTACATTATATGATGTTACTATGTGTATGGGGCTAGCCTCTCTGCTACAGCCTGAGGTGGATAAAGCATGTGGAGTCATTACCAAAGCTGTCACCTTAGGTCATGTTACTGTGTGTATGGGACTAGCCTCTCTGCTACAGCCTGAGGTGGATAAAGCTTGTGGTGTCATTACCAAGGCTGTCACATTATGTCATGTTACTGTGTGTATGGGGTTAGTCTCTCTGCTACAGCTTGAGGTGGATAAAGCTTGTGTAGTCATTACCATGGCTGTCACATTATATCATGTTACTGTGTGTATGGGACTAGCCTCTCTGCTACAGCCTGAGGTGGATAAAGCTTGTGGAGTCATTACCAAGGCTGTCACATTATGTCATGTTACTGTGTGTATGTGGCAAGCCTCTCTGCTACAGCCTGAGGTGGATAAAACTTGTGATGTCATTACCAAGGCTGTCACATTATGTCATGTTACTGTGTGTATGGGGCTAGCCTCTCTGCTACAGCCTGAGGTGGATAAAGCTTGTGGTGTCATTACCAAGGCTGTCACATTATGTCATGTTACAGTGTGCATGGGGCTAGCCTCTCTGCTACAACCTGAGGTGGATAAAGCTTGTGGTGTCATTACCAAGGCTGTCACATTATGTCATGTTACTGTGTGTATGGGGCTAGTCTCTCTGCTACAGCCTGAGGTGGATAAAGCTTGTATAGTCATTACCAAGGCTGTCACATTATGTCATGTTACTGTGTGTATGGGGCTAGACTCTCTGCTACAGCTTGAGGTGGATAAAGCTTGTGGAGTCATTGCCAAGGCTGTCACATGATGACATGTTACTGTGTGTATGGGGCAAGCCTCTCTGCTACAGCCTGAGGTGGATAAAGCTTGTGGAGTCATTACCAAGGCTGTCACATTATATCATGTTACTGTGTGAATGGGGCTAGCCTCTCTGCAACAGCCAGAGGAGGATAAAGCTTGTTTAGTCATTACAAAGGCTTTCACATTATGTCATGTTTCTGTGTGTATGGGACTAGCCTCTCTGCTACAGCCTGAGGTGGATAAAGCTTGTGGAGTCATTACCAAGGCTGTCACATTATGTCATGTTACTGTGTGTATGGGGCTAGTCTCTCTGCTACAGCCTGAGGTGGATAAAGATTGTGGAGTCATTACCAAGGCTATCACATTATGTCATGTTACTGTGTGTATGGGGCTAGCCTCTCTGCTACAGCCTGTTGTGGATAAAGATTGTGGAGTCATTACCAAGGCTGTCACATTATGTCATGTTACTGTGTGTAAGGGGCTAGCCTCTCTGCTACAACCTGAGGTGGATAAAGCTTGTGGAGTCATTACCAAGGCTGTCACATTATGTCATGTTACTTTGTGTATGGGGCTAGCCTCTCTGCTACAACCTGAGGTGGATAAAGCTTGTGGTGTCATTACCAAGGCTGTCACATTATGTCATGTTACTGTGTGTATGGGGCTAGCCTCTCTGCTACAGCCTGAGGTGAATAAAGCTTGTATAGTCATTACCAAGGCAGTCACATTATGTCATATTACTGTGTGTATGGGGCTAGACTCTCTGCTACAGCTTGAGGTGGATAAAGCTTGTGGAGTCATTACCAAGGCTGTCACATTATGTCATGTTACTGTGTGTATGGGACTAGCCTCTCTGCTACAGCCTGAGGTGGATAAAGCTTGTGGAGTCATTACCAAGGCTGTCACATTATGTCATGTTACTGTGTGTATGGGGCTAGTCTCTCTGCTACAGCCTGAGGTGGATATCACTTGTGGTGTCATTACCAAGGCTGTCACATTATGTCATGTTACTGTGTGTATGGGGCTAGCCTCTCTGCTACAGCCTGAGGTGGATAAAGCTTGTGGAGTCATTACCAAGGCTGTCACATTATATCATGTTACTGTGTGTATGGGGCTAGCCTCTCTGCTACAGCCTGAGGTGGATAAAGCTTGTGGAGTCATTACCAAGGCTGTCACATTATGTCATGTTACTGTTTGTATGGGGCTAGCCTCTCTGCTACAGCCTGAGGTGGATAAAGCTTGTGGTGTCATTACCAAGGCTGTCACATTATGTCAAGTTACTGTTTGTATGGGACAAGCCTCTCTGCTACTGCCTGAGGTGGGTAAAGCTTGTGGAGTCATTACCAAGGCTGTCACATTATATCATGTTACTGTGTGTATGGGACTAGCCTCTCTGCTACAGCCTGAGGTGGATAAAGCTTGTGGTGTCATTACCAGGGCTGTCACATTATGTCATGTTACTGTGTGTATGGGGTTAGTCTCTCTGCTACAGCCTGAGGTGGATAAAGCTTGTGGAGTCATTACCAAGGCTGTTACATTATATCATGTTACTATGTGTATGGGGCTAGCCTCTCTGCTACAGCCTGAGGTGGATAAAGCATGTGGAGTCATTACCAAAGCTGTCACCTTAGGTCATGTTACTGTGTGTATGGGACTAGCCTCTCTGCTACAGCCTGAGGTGGATAAAGCTTGTGGTGTCATTACCAAGGCTGTCACATTATGTCATGTTACTGTGTGTATGGGGTTAGTCTCTCTGCTACAGCTTGAGGTGGATAAAGCTTGTGGAGTCATTACCATGGCTGTCACATTATATCATGTTACTGTGTGTATGGGGCTAGCCTCTCTGCTACAGCCTGAGGTGGATAAAGCTTGTGGAGTTATTACCAAGGCTGTCACATTATGTCTTGTTACTGTGTGTATGGGGCTAGCCTCTCTGCTACAGCCTGAGGTGGATAAAGCTTGTGGATTCATTACCAAGGCTGTCACATTATATCATGTTACTGTGTGTATGGGGCTAGCCTCTCTGCTACAGCCTGAGGAGGATAAAGCTTGTGGAGTCATTACCAAGGCTTTCACATTATGTCATGTTACTGTGTGTATGGGACTAGCCTCTCTGCTACAGCCTGAGGTGGATAAAGCTTGTGGAGTCATTACCAAGGCTGTCACATTATGTCATGTTACTGTGTGTATGGGGCTAGCCTCTCTGCTACAGCCTGAGGTGGATAAAGCTTGTGGTGTCATTACCAAGGCTGTCACATTAAGTCATGTTACTGTGTGTATGGGGCTAGACTCTCTGCTACAGCTTGAGGTGGATAAAGCTTGTGGAGTCATTGCCAAGGCTGTCACATTATGTCATGTTACTGTGTGTATGGGTCTAGCCTCTCTGCTACAGCCTGAGGTGGATAAAACTTGTGGTGTCATTACCAAGGCTGTCACATTATGTCATGTTACTGTGTGTATGGGGCTATCCTCTCTGCTACAACCTGAGGTGGATAAAGCTTGTGGTGTCATTACCAAGGCTGTCACATTATGTCATGTTACTGTGTGTATGGGGCTAGCCTCTCTGCTACAACCTGAGGTGGATAAAGCTTGTGGTGTCATTACTAAGGCTGTCACATTATGTCATGTTACTGTGTGTATGGGGCTAGCCTCTCTGCTACAGCCTGAGGTGGATAAAGCTTGTGCAGTCATTAGCAAGGCTGTCACATTATGTCATGTTACTGTGTGTATGGGGCTAGCCTCTCTGCTACTGCCTGAGGTGGATAAAGCTTGTGGAGTCATTACCAAGGCTGTCACATTATGTCATGTTACTGTGTGTATGGGGCTAGCCTCTCTGCTACAGCCTGAGGTGGATAAAGCTTGTGGAGTCATTACCAAGGCTGTCACATTATGTCATGTTACTGTGTGTATGGGGCTAGTCTCTCTGCTACAGCCTGAGGTGGATGAAGCTTGTGGAGTCATTACCAAAGCTGTCACCTTAGGTCATGTTACTGTGTGTATGGGGCTAGCCTCTCTGCTACAGCCTGAAGTGGATAAAGCTTGTGGAGTTATTACCAAGGCTGTCACCTTTGGTCATGTTACTGGGCCTGATTCAGTTTGGAACGCAGGTGCTATTATGTTGGCCGGTTGTTTTGCACTGAACATGCATACGTAGATGCTGCGTTCGCAACTGCTATGCAGACCCATTGCAGAGTGTGGAAGTGCCATTTGTGAGTGGTGAAGGCGGAGTGGTCGGGCAAACGCAGGCTTGCCAGTGCCGTTGCATGGGCGTGCATAAATTAGTCACTGCAATACCATACGCAGCCTGAGGCCTCCTAGCGTGCGCTGAGGTCAGCAATTCCTGAGTGAGGTCTGACCTGCCTTATGTGTGCGTATGGGTCCAATGTTACAGATTATTTACTATGTTACCAAAGTATACGGATGTGAGTAAATGGAAGTTGTCATCCTTATGTCAGGATGTGATCGCAATGCAAATGCAATTATTTGCATATCACCAACTGCGTTGCATGTGTATTAGCAGAATAGCGATCCTTACTAAATCAGGCCCACTGTTTGTATGGGCCTGACCTCTCTGCTGCAGTATGAGAGGGACAAGCTCGTGTTGTCTTTGCCAGATAGAGATAGCGAAGATCCACTGAAGCTGTTACTGTATCTCAACTATAAAGGTACCATCTATACCTATCTTACCTGTGCACACACCAACACCATGGGGAACCATGACTGCGATGACATCTACATATTGCACCTTCTTCAGGTGCCTGCCCCAAATACCCCTATGTATACCTGCTCTTTTCTCCATCAGCTGGTATTGTGCTGACCAGTAATATAGCTACTATATCTGGAGCAGAATGAGATTGTGTCTCTGCTCGCCCAGATAACTACGGATGGAGCGCTCCTACAGTGCAGCATCCTGCGTGATTGGTGGGCTCGGGAAGGAACATCTGACTGCACTCTCTATGGTAGGGGCGCTCCATTTATCTAGATGTGTCTCATATCTCTACATGGCTTATTGATGACATCACTGCATGACACCATAAGTCCAACATGGAAGAAGGGCAGCTAGCGCCTTACACACCCAGGAGTTATATTATGTTTGCGGTGTATGGGATCTCCTATCACAGGAGAGAATCTGCTACCTCACAGGGCTGAGCATACTGTTGACCCTTTATAAATGCTGGATAAATATAAATAGTTTGAGCATTTCAGTCCCGGATGTAAACGTGTAACAATGATGTGTTGGAATATTCTTTAGTCTAACCTGCCCACAGGGAATTTAGCATTTAGCCAGTCCCCATGTAACCCATGTCTCCGCCATGGTAAAACCTGTGCAATCACACAGAGAACATGCAAAGGCCAGACAAATACTGTAGGACCCCGGTTGTAAATCAAACACATGACCCAGGTGCTATGAAGCAGCAATGCTGAGCAATGTTTTGCACGTGTGTGTATTGCACTGCCGCCTCCCTGCAGCTCTGCAATACTGTACATACCTGTATCGGGCCCAGTGTTATACACTTTTCATGTTGGAGATCACATGATCAGGAAGATAACTGTTTGTGTAGGAATATAACCAACGTCATCATCATACAACCGTGGTTCAACCAGATTTGTGCCCACTGTGTCACTTCCTGCCCCATCCCCTTCAACCTCCTGAGCCCTGGGTCTATCAACTTCTAGCCTCCTGTCTTTCTAGCCTCCTTTCCTGTGTCACTCCATCCTCATGACCGCTGTCCCTTCACCCTTCTGCCCCTTGAGTCTCTCCAGTCTCCTGCCCCCTGAGTCACTCCAGCCTCCTGTCTTTCCAGCCTTCTTTCCCATCACTGCAGCCTCCTGTCTTTCTAGCCTCCTTCCCCGTATCACTCCAGCCTCCTTCCCTGTGTCCCTCCAGCTTCCTGCCCCTGTCACTCCTGTCTACTGTGTCTCTCCAGCGTCCTGCCCCATGTGTCACTCTAGCCTCCTGTCTTTCCAGCCTCCTTCCAAATGTCTCTCCTACCCACTGTCACTCCAACCTCCTGCTCCCTGTCACTCCAGCCTACTGCCCATGTCTCTCCTGCCCCCTTCACTCCAGTCTCCTGCTTCCTGTGACACTCCAGCATCCTGCCCCATGTCACTCCAGCCTGCAGTCTTCCTAGCCTGCTGTGTAATCAACCTCCTCACAGGCTGTCAATTTACACTCTTATTGACAGCCTGTGTGCTTCTCTAGTTCACTCTATTATTCTTTCACCAATGCTGCGTGATGATGTCACGACATACACCACGCAGTGCCACACAGTGTGGACAGCCGCTGGGTCCTAGTGCACAGTGACTGTTGGACCCGGCAGTAAAAAAAAAGCAATACAGACTTAGAGCGTGCCTCTAACACACAGCGCTGACAGGGTGACTGCGTCTGTGCCCCAGGCTGCAGTTCCCCAGGCAATAGCCCTGCCAGCCTGCCCCTTGAGTTGCCCCTGGGCAGGATGTCAGTTCTGGTAAAAAATTATTTGCAGTAACGTTCACACTGAATCACATAGAAAAAAAAACAACCTCACTTGCGCTTATGAGTTGTTCCAATAATTCATGTCACATATTGTCCAATTTGCTCCGATACAGATGATCCACAGTACGTGGAAAGAAATGATTAAAAATTGCAATGGGGTAATACAGTGACTTTGTGGGCATACTCCACCACAAGGATGTGCAACATGAGGAGAGGTGAAAAGGGATCCACTCCCAGCTCCAGATCCCTCTCCCTTGATGCAATCTCATCCGATAGTGAGGAGAAAGGGTATGTGGTAAACTTCGTACATGTATGCTTACTTCTATTATTGTAGTACTTGCACATAAAAGTATCTTTAGTTATCCGCGGCGTGGACTCCTCATATCGGAAATAGTCTCACCAAAAGGGCAGATATAGACAGAAAAACATGGTGGTCACCCAGTTTCATATATAACCCACAGCTGGGATGTTTATTAAAATAGACAGAAGAATATAAACATTAAAAATGTAAAAAACCCTACCATCAAGATGGACTAATGCTCATCTCTCTGTCCTCGTAAAGATAGAGCCGGGTTCACAAATAGAGGTTCAGGAGTAGCATAGATGGAAGCCTCACAGATAATGGTAAGAAAATGATTGAGACACTTTTCTACGCCTTTTGGTGCTCTGTGGCACCTTTCCCAAGATAAGTGTCTCCTCTATAATTCCACTATTCACTCAGTCATGCTCGTGTGCGCCAAATAGACACCCTGAGCTCGCCAAAGGTGCATGCCACTGAAAAGGAGGGCGTAACCTTGTGGGGAAGGGGCGTGGCCTGGTGGCACACCCCTACTCATTACTCTGGGGGCGTATCAGTACTCCCAGAGATGCCAGGCTGCCCCCAGAGACTCTCCCCGCACTGCTGGCTCCCCCTCAGTGGTTGGGAGCTGGGTGCAGCACAATAACTTCACAGTGCAGTGCCCGTCGCTCCTGGTCACTGAGGAGGAGTGGGCATGTAGGTGTAACCTCCTCAAAGGCCGACACCCATTGTGGACCACACCCCTCTGGTGACACAGCTGCTATGATCAGCCCCATAGCATTGACGTCCAGAATCCCAAACTTTGCATTTATCAGGAACAAAGGTGTTGCGGCTGATGTAGCGCGTCATCTATAGGCGTATCCTGCGTGTATACACATGGCGCATGATCCGATGCTGAGCGTATGCAGGTGCACGCGATGCGGAGAGACCATGCTACTCAATCGCATCGAATCAGCGTAATCGGGTGTTAAGGGGCGCTACCACGTAGGAGAAGTTCAGAGACGGTGCTGGAGGAAATGCGAGCGATTCAGAATTCTGCGCGTGTGGAGCTCCGCGTCTGTGCGCAGGCGGCCCTCTCGCACCAGGGATGCAGAAATGGGAATCACTTTGCATTTGGGTGATAATAAGCATTTTACATTACACTTAGGGACTGATATTCAGAGATGGACGATGTCCAAAGGCGCAGAAGTGACGCTAACATGCGCCAGTACCGCAGGCAGCCTCTGATGACAAAAGAAGCCTCCAGCCAACATAGCATATCCTGGTGCTGCGCTCATCCTCGGATGACCGTGATGCGTGCGCAGACAACCGATAATCACCTGCATACATAATACATTTTTGAATCAGGCTATAGCGCTGGAGCTGCGATCTCGGCAAAGCAGCCTGTTTCTGGAGCAAGGCTTAGGGCCTGATTCCGTGATGGACGGAACTGCGGCTATGTAATTCCATCCATCTCACATACCCATGCTGCAGGCGGTGTGTGTAGGACACAGACACCTCCTAGCTGCATCTGCAATTCCAGTGGTGCCACCGAGGTCGTGGCCGGGGATCACTATCGTAACCATCAGTCACGATGGTTACTCCTTATGACCGGGTGCTGGTCACTTGCAAGGCCAGGAAGTCTGCGTCCGTTGAGGAAGACCCTGCTCCGCCCCACCCCAGGACTTGGCAAGAAAAACAAATAATGAAAAGCTTTGGCGTAAGTGTATGTGACTTGTGTCCGATCTAACCTGGGCACATATATACCGCCATCACCAACCTGCGTGCATCTTGTTATAGCTGCAGATTTGCCAGGGCATTTTAAGTAAAGAAAAGGGTCTGTGTGCAGTCTCCGTGTGGGCCGTCCTCTCACGCTGGCACATGCGCCAAATAATCTCCTGCACTGTGTCTCCGGGGAAAACGTCACTGGCACAATTTTTCTGATGATTCCGCATCATTGGCGGAGAGTTACGTATAGTCTATGGGCGCTGAATGAGTGATATGGGCACCCCAACCTGGCACACCCGGCGCCAATATAGATACGCCCCAGTGTTTTACATATGCACTCAATTGCGGATTATTTAAAGAACGCTTTTATGCTACTGATTTCTGTGCAGAACTCTGTACCAGCCCCAATAAATGCGGATGGAAAACAAAAACTCAGGAGGGCGCTGCTAAGGACAGAGCTTCCAATGTGTTGGGAAGAGTCAGCGCTGACACAAGAGGGGCGCACGGAGATTTGGGCACATTTCCACTTCTACATAACACAATAATAACACAAACCCTGAATTCACGTGGGGTTACGGGATTTTCCGCCTCTGCTTATGACAAATGGACCTTTTGTTTTCATGTTAATTACTATTCTTGGCACTGTGGAAATTTTGCTACATTTGTAACGAGCATAAGCCCATATTCCTCAGCATAAATCACACAGTAATATCACACTTATGTGTATATCTCAGCGTAAGCTGCTCTCTGCACTACAAGCTCAGGGAACCTTTGGGTGGAACCTTCCTCGGAGCCAAGATGCTGTCACTGGGCTGGGAGAGAATAATGAGGTATAATGCGTTCCAGCTGCGCACACACATGACATCACCAGTCGCCTTTCCCTGCTAAGCCCCAGCCGTGTTCCCGGGATATTCATGCAGATTTGCTTCTGTTACATTTGTTGTGTCACGGGAACGCACTCGCTCTGGTCCTGTTTATCACTGATATATGATTAGTGTTATTTACTAAGCATAGTGTAAGCAGCATTAAGTCTTCATGCAATCATTGTGTCTGCTGTGTGTTGGTTGTGTTCCATCATGGTGTAAGATGATGTCAGTAACGCATTTTGCGTATGTCACCCCATGCCGCTATATTAATGCATTCCGTACATCAATGCCTCTGCTACGATGGCACTATTGCATACAGTAGCTACCTAGTACCAAGGCTACGGAGTTATATACTTACCTAGGGGTGTACGCTAAGCCTGGCGTGACTGCGACATTTTATGCAGCAGGTTTGCAATAATATGTAAATGCCGCAGATCACTTGCCTGAAAAAAATCAGTTGTGTGAGTAACCCTTTAGTTAAACAGGGTGGCTTTGAAATTCGCGCAGTGAAGATACAGCTGCAGATGCGGTCACCGGCCTTGGCGACACACCTCCATTTTCTTAAATGCTTCCCATCACTGCACTTGTCAATCATGCTGCCGCTTAGGGGACACTGTGGCCGTCGTCACAGACACAAATCGGCAGGTGTGTACATCTGGGTTTGCGTACAGTTATATTATAGGTATATTTGTAGTTATATTGCTACATACAGTCGTTATATACTGTAGATGACTAATAGTTATACAGTTATATTATAGGTATATTTGTAGTTATATTGCTACATATAGTCATTATATACTGTAGATGACTAATAGTTAAACGGTTGTACAGTTATATTATAGGTATATTTGTAGTTATATTGCTACATACAGTCGTTATATATTGTAGATGACTAATAGTTATACGGTTATACAGTTATATTATAGGTATATTTGTAGTTATATTGCTACATACAGTCGTTATATACTGTAGATGACTAATAGTTATACGGTTATACAGTTATATTATAGGTATATTTGTAGTTATATTGCTACATATAGTCGTTATATACTGTAGATGACTAATAGTTATACGGTTATACAGTTATATTATAGGTATATTTGCAGTTATATTGCTACATACAGTCATTATATACTGTAGATGACTAATAGTTATACGGTTATACAGTTATATTATAGGTATATTTGTAGTTATATTGCTACATACAGTCGTTATATACTGTAGATGACTAATAGTTATACAGTTATATTATAGGTATAATTGCAGTTATATTGCTACATACAGTCATTATATACTGTAGTTGACTAATAGTTATACGGTTATACAGTTATATTATAGGTATATTTGTAGTTATATTGCTACATACAGTCGTTATATACTGTAGATGACTAATAGTTATACGGTTATACAGTTATATTATAGGTATATTTGTAGTTATATTGCTACATACAGTCGTTATATACTGTAGATGACTAATAGTTATACGGTTATACAGTTATATTATAGGTATATTTGCAGTTATATTGCTACATACAGTCATTATATACTGTAGATGACTAATAGTTATAAGGTTATACAGTTATAAGTATATTTGTAGTTATATTGCTACATACAGTTATATACTGTAGATGACTAATAGTTATACAGTTATATTATAGGTATATTTGTAGTTACATTGCTACATACAGTCATTATATACTGTAGATGACTAATAGTTATACGGTTATACATTTATATTATAGGTATATTTGTAGTTATAATGCTACATATAGTCATTATATACTGTAGATGACTAATAGTTATACGGCTATACAGTTATATTATAGGTATGTTTGTAGTTATATTGCTACATATAGTCGTTATATACTGTAGATGACTAATAGTTATACGGTTATACATTTATATTATAGGTATATTTGTAGTTATATTGCTACATACAGTCATTATATACTGTAGATGACTAATAGTTATACAGTTATATTATAGGTATATTTGTAGTTATATTGCTACATACAGTCGTTATATACTGTAGATGACTAATAGTTATACGGTTATACAGTTATAGGTATATTTGTAGTTATATTGCTACATACAGTCGTTATATACTGTAGATGACTAATAGTTATACGGTTATACAGTTATATTATAGGTATATTTGTACTTATATTGCTACATACAGTCATTATATACTGTAGATGACTAATAGTTATATGGTTATACAGTTATATTATAGGTATGTTTGTAGTTATATTGCTACATACAGTCGTTATATACTGTAGATGACTAATAGTTATACAGTTATATTATAGGTATATTTGTAGTTATAATGCTACATACAGTCATTATATACTGCAGATGACTAATAGCTATACGGTTATACAGTTATATTATAGGTATATTTGTAGTTATATTTCTCCATACAGTAGGTATATACTGTAGATGACTAATAGTTATACGGTTATACAGTTATATTATAGGCATATTTGTAGTTATTTTGCTACATACAGTCATTATATACTGTAGATGACTAATAGTTATACGGTTATATAGTTATATTATAGGTATATTTGTAGTTATATTGCTACATACAGTCATTATATACTGTAGATGACTAATAGTTATACGGTTATATAGTTATATTATAGGTATATTTGTAGTTATATTGCTACATACAGTCGTTATTTACTGTAGATGACTAATAGTTATATGGTTATACAGTTATATTATAGGTATATTTGTAGTTATATTGCTACATACAGTCATTATATACTGTAGATGACTAATAGTTATATGGTTATACAGTTATATTCAGTGGCGTATTTGAAAGCCAGGGCAGATGTTAAAATGGAGACCCCCCCCGTGGTCAGAAGGGGAGGGTTCACTTAACAATGGGGCGTGTCAACAGGACACATATACCCCTTTCTTGTCACTCGTAACATTCCTTTCCATATGCACCTTAACCCCTGTAGTGCTCCTTATACAATCCACCCTATGCAGTGCCCCCAGTAGTGGTCCCTCTTATGCAGGCCCATAGTAGTGCCCCTTGTACAGTGCCCCCAGTAGTACCCCCAGTAGTGGTCTCCCTTGTGCAGCTCCCCATTAGTTCCCCTTATACAGTGCCCACAGTAGTGGTCCCCCTTATACAGGCCCCTTATATAGTGCACCCAGTAGTAATCCTCTTTATGCAGACCCCTGTAGTGGTCCCCACTATCCAGTGCCCCTTGTAGTGGTCCTCCCTATTTAGTACCCCCAGTGCAGTGTCCCTTGTGCCTCCAGTAGTAAGCCCCTTATACAGTGCCCCCAGTAGTAGACCCCCTTATACAGTGCCCCTTATATAGTGCCTCCAGTAGCAGTCCCCCCATGCAGTGCCCCCAGATGTGGTCCCCCTATGCAGAGCCCTTTATATAGTGCCCCCAGTAGTAGTCCCCCCAATAATTGCCCCCAGTAGATGTTGCCCCCAGTAGTTGTCCCCTCAATAATTGCCCCCAGTAGAGGTTGCCTCCAGTAGTAATCCCCCCAATAACTGCCCCCAGTAGAGGTTGCCCCCAATTGTTGTAGTCCCCCCAATAATTGCCCCCAGAAGTAGTCCCCCCGATAATTGCATAATTGCCCCCAGTAGAGGTTGCCCCCAGTATTAGTCCCCCCAATAATTGCCCCCAGTAGAGGATGCCCCCGTAAGTAGTCCCCCTGATTATTGCCCCCAGCAGAGGTTACCCCAGTAGTAATCCCCCCAATTATTGCCCCCGGTAGAGGTTGCCCCCAGTAGTAGTCCCCCGATTATTGCCCCCAGTAGTAGTCCCCCGATAATTGCATAATTGCCCCCAGTAGAGTTTGCCCCCAGTAGTATTCCCCCCATTAAATGCCCCCAGTAGAGGTTGCCCCCAGTTGTAGTCCCCAATAATTGCCCCCAGAAGAGGTTGCCCCCAGTAGTAGTCCACCCGATAATTGCATAATTGCCCCCAGTAGAGGTTGCCCCCAGTAGTAGTACCCCCAATAATTGCCCCCAGTAGAGGTTGCCCCCAGTAGTAGTCCCCCCAATAATTGCCCCCAGTAAAGGTTGCCCGGTAGTAGTCCCCCTGATAATTGCCCCCAGTAGAGGTTGCCCCCAGTAGTAGTCCCCCAATTATTGCCCCCGGTAAAGGTTGCCCTCAGTAGTAGTCCCCCCGATTATTGCCCCCAGTAGTAGTCCCCCCAATAATTGCCCCCAATAGAGGTTGCCACCAGTAGTAGTCCCCCCGATAATTGCATAATTGCCCCCAGTAGAGGTTGCTCCCAGTAGTAGTCCCCCCAATAATTGCCCCCAGAAGAGGTTGCCCCCATTAGTAGTCCCCCCGATAATTGCATAATTGCCCCAGTAGAGGTTGCCCCCAGTAGTAGTCCCCCCAATAAGTGCCCCCAGTAGAGGTTGCCACCAGTAGTAGTCCCCCCGATAATTGCCCCCAGTAGAGGTTGCCCCCAGTAGTAGTCCCCCAATAATTGTCCCCAGAAGAGGTTGCCCCCATTAGTAGTCCCCCCGATAATTGCATAATTGCCCCCAGTAGAGGTTGCCCCCAGTAGTAGCCCCCCCAATAATTGCCCCCAGTAGAGGTTGCCCCCAGTAGTAATCCCCCAATAATTGCCCCAGTAGAGGTTGCCCCCAGTAGTAGTCCCCCCGATAATTGCATAATTGCCCCCAGTAGAGGTTGCCCCCAGTAGTAGTCCCCCCAATAATTGCCCCCAGTAGAGGTTGCCCCCGGCAGTAGTCCCCCTGATTATTGCCCCCAGTAGAGATTGCCCCCAGTAGTAGTCCCCCCAATTATTGCCCCCAGTAGAGGTTGCCCCCAGTAGTAGTCCTCCCGATTATTGCCCCCAGTAGTAGTCCCCCCAATAATTGCCCCCAGTAGAGGTCGCCCCGAGTAGTAGTCCCCCCTGATTATTGCCCCAAGTAGAGGTTGCCCCAGTAGTAGTCCCCCCAATTATTGCCCCCAGTAGATGTTGCCCCCAGTAGTTGTCACCCCTATAATTACCCCCAGTAGAGGTTGCCCCCAGTAGTACTCCCCCCAATTATTGCCCCCAGTAAAGGTTGCCCCCAGTAGTAGTCCTCCCAATTTTTGCCCCCAGTAGAGGTTGCCCCCAGTAGTAGTCCCGCCAATTATTGCCCCCAGTAGAGGGTGCCCCCAGTAGTATTCCCCCCAATTATTTCCCCCAGTAGAGGTTGCCCCCAGTAGTAGTCCCCCCAATTATTGCCCCCAGTAGAGTTTGCCCCAGTAGTGGTCCCCCCGATTATTGCCTCCAGTATAGGTTGCCCCCAGTTGTAGTCCACCCGATAATTGCCGCCAGTAGAGGTTGCCCCAGAAGTAGTCCCCCCGATAATTGCCCCCAGTAGAGATTGCCCCCAGTAGTAGTCCCCCCAATTATTGCCCCCCATAAAGGTTGCCCCCAGTAGTAGTCCCCCCAATTATTGCCCCCAGTAGAGGTTGCCCACAGTAGTAGTCCCCCCGATTATTGCCCCCAGTAGAGGTTGCCCCAAGTAGTATTCCCCCCGATAATTGCCCCCAGTAGAGGTTGCCCCCAGTTGTAGTCCCCCCGATTATTGCCCCCAGTAAAGGTTGCCCCCAGTAATAGTCCCTCTGATTATTGCCCCCAGTAGTAGTCCCCTCGATTATTGCCCCCAGTAGAGGTTGCCCCTAGTAGTAGTCCCCCCGATAATTGCCCCCAGTAGAGGTTGCCCCCAGTAGTAGTCCCCCTGATAATTGCCCCCAGTAGAGGTTGCCCCCAGTAGTAGTCCCCCCGATAATTGCCCCCAGTAGAAGTGCCCGCCCCAATACATAGCAAAAAAATAAAATAAAAATAAAACTTACCTGCATCCACGGTCCTGCTCCGGCTCCGTCTCCGGCTCCCGCCGCAGCGACGTCTGCCTTCCCCGGCGGGCGCGCTCTGCACCATGGGAGAGACGTCATGACGTCTCTCCAATTACCCACTGCAGGAGCTGGAAGGGAGCCGGCTCTTGCAGTGGGCGCTGCGGCAGCCAATGAGAGACTCTCATTGGCTGCTGTTTAACACACACATCTCCGCCAGCACTGGCAGAGATGTGTGTGCAGTAGCAGCAGCCAATGAGAGTCTGTCTGACTCTCATTGGCTGCTGATTAACACACACATCGCTGCCCGCCTGCCTGCCACCCTCCTCCTGGCGCTATTGGGCAAGTGCTCAGGGGGAGGGAAGGGGCTGCTCGGCTGTGCAGCACAGGACCGGCGCTAGGAAGCCTAGCGCCGGTCCTGTGTAAATGTGTAGCGCTGACCTCACTCACTGCGGTCGACGCTACACTGCCTAACTAGGGCGGGCCGGACCGTGGCTGGCGGCGCCCCCCGTGCCGCCAGTCCCACGGCACCCAGGGCACACGCCCTGCTCGACCTCCCCGTAGTTACGCCACTGGTTATATTCTAGGTATATTTGTAGTTATATTGCTACATACTGTACAGTCGTTATATACTGTAGATGACTAATCGTTATACAGTTATAAAGTTTCATATTTTTATTGTTATAGTTACATAGTCACATTGTTACAGAGTTATATAGTATACAGTATATAGGTATATAAGGAACTGATTTAGAGGTGGACGCAGTCCGGGTCTTTGCTGCATCTCCAGTAGCAGCGGATCTAAAAAATTGTTTAAATGCTGCAGGATCCGTCTTTTGTAAAAAAAAAACGCTGACTGCCGCTTTCTCCGGCCCTGCCTCAGCCAGAAGATGCGGCATCGGGAAAACATCGGGAACATGGTGTGGACTGTCAGACATCTGTGTAATCCTAAAGTGGCCGAGAATGTCCAACACAGCTGAGCTGCCAAGGGCAGTAAATCTGCGTAAGAGGACGCAGTCGCTGGCTTTAGCACAAACACCAAAATGGAGGTGTCCTGTTACTGCCTCTAAATGCCGGCAGCCAGTCACCCAGTTACCTACACACTGTGGCCCTGATTCAGAGCCAGACGCTCCTGGCCGCTCGCATTGCTGTGGGTTGCCACCCACAGCTAATGCGAGCAGCCAGGATGATGGTCGCGATAGTCAAGACCATCGCGACCATTGGGCTTGCAACGAGACCCTTGTGGTAGGGTCTCGTGGCCGCAAGCCCCAGAGAGATTTCAGCTCTAATATAGCCAGAAGCTCTCTCACTGACATCACTGATGATGTCAGTGGGGCCGCCCACAAATGGCAGGCGTTCTCATGGGAACGCCTCCGTCTGGGCAGCCACCCCCCCGGCCCGCCCACCAAAGGGGGCATGCTGTCACACAACATCGACAGCACGCCCCCTTTGGTGCGAGACCCGGAGCGATGGATTGCCCGTCGCTATCCGGGTCTCGCACATGCGCATGACAGAGTCGGCTCCGTCGTGCCCATGCACTCTGGGCCACCATTGACTCGGTTGCGAGCGCTCAGCGCTTGCGACCGGGTCTGAATCAGGCCCTGTGACCGGAGCGGCAGCACCTTCACGGCACATGCACAATGCGGCTACAGTGCAAGCGCAGAAAGAAAAACACATTGGTCATTAGTGAAGAAATTGGGAAAGCGTCCACCTCCGAGTCCTGACCTAAGTCACAGATAAATTAATATATAGTTACATAGTTATATAGGTATTTTCTTACTGAGTTATATTGATACATAGTTATTTTGTTACATTGCTATATTAATATATAGTTATATTGTTACATAGATATATTGTTACATAGTTATATTAATATATAGTTATATTGTAATTTGTTACATAGTTATATTGTTACATAGTTATATTAATATATAGTTATATTGTAATTTGTTACATAGTTATATTAATATATAGTTATATTGTTACATAGATATATTGTTACATAGTTATATTAATATATAGTTATATTGTTACATAGATATATTGTTACATAGTTATATTAATACATAGTTATATTGCTACATAGATATATTGTTACATAGTTATATTGTTACATTGTTATATTGTTACATTGTTACATTGTTATATTGTTACATAGTTATGTTAATACATAGTTATATTGGTAGTGCTACATATATATATATATATATTGTTACATACTTATATTGTTATATCATTATATTGTTACATAGTTATATTGTTACATCATTATATTGTTATATAGTTATATTGTTACATAGTTATATTGTTACATCATTATATTGTTATATAGTTATATTGTTACATCATTATGTTGTTATATTGATATATTGTTACATCGTTACATTGTTATATTGTTACACAGATACAGTAGAGTGTTACATAGATATATTGTTACATAGTTCTAGTGTTACATTGATATATTGTTATAGTTATATTGTTACATCGTCATATTGTTACATAGTTATATTGTCACATATATATGTTGTTACATACAGTAGTTCTAGTGTTACATTGATATATTGTTACATAGTTTTATTGTTACATCATTATATTGTTACATAGTTATATTGTTACATCGTTATATTGTTACATAGATACATTGTTACATCATTATATTATTACATAGTTATATTGTTATATTGTTACATAGATTTATTGTTACATAGTTCTAGTGTTACATTGATATATTGTTACATAGATACATTGTTACATCATTATATTATTACATAGTTATATTGTTATATTGTTACATAGATTTATTGTTACATAGATTTATTGTTATAGTTCTAGTGTTACATTGATATATTGTTGCATAGTTATATTGTTACATCATTATATTGTTACATAGTTATATTGTTACATCATTATATTGTTACATAGATATATTGTTACATAGTTATATTGTTACATCATTATATTGTTACTTAGTTGTATTATTACTTAGTTGTATTGTTATATAAAAAAACTAATTTCATGTTTTGGATTGCAAAAATTACTGATTTTAGCTGTTTTTACAAACTTTTTATCATATTTTTTTTTTAAATCCAGATCCAAATTCAAAACCAAAACGCGGAGTCAGCGCACATCTATATAATATATTGTATGTACTCACACGTCACAAGGTGGGTCATGCTGCTATTGCAATGCTCCTGTGCTCCGTAGAAGACACATGCAAGGGATTCCCGCTGGGTGGTCTCTGACCTGGGCAGATATTCTGGAGCCACGACGCATGTGGTGACCATGATGGGTAAGTCTGGGAATAGGCAGAATATGTGGCTCGCCACAAAACCAGGTGGCGTTAGGAAGGCGCTGTTGTTGGAATTAATCTGTTGATGCAGGTTAATGGCTCCAGCTGGGATCAGCCCATGGTGACTGGTATTGGCTGCAAGGTAGGCGCAGCGTGGCGAGAAGTTGGGTGCAAGTGGATGGAAAAGCCTCATGGAGCTTAGCCCCTGCCATGTGGGTAGTGGGGGGAGGACTGGGGCCCAGTAGCCGGGATTGTGAAGTGACTGAGAGACAGGAGTGTGTGGTGATCCCTCTGATATTGTCACATTTGTGTTATGGTTTTGTGTTGTATGTCTTTAATACAATAAAAGGAAACAGTCTGTATCTCATGGCGTCTGCTTAGAGCGTGCCTGGCAGTCACCTTCCTGCTCTCCTGGCTCTGCTTGTACACCCAGGAGTGGGGGTGTCTGACCATGGCACATAGTTATACTGTTGCAGTACTGTTATGTATCTTATGTCTATGGCACTTGTTACAGTACTATGTATATTATGTAACTTTTGTCACTCCGGTGGTAAATCTTGGCGTATATTTGGCTGTTGCAGCGCTGGGCGCATATTGAGATGTATCTGGCTCAGCGATCCCATTTCAGCCGCATTTCATCTGCATTGGATAAAATGCGTCCACCTATACCTGTATCTTTATAACATTATGGGGTTTACGTAGAATTGGAAGCAAAATTGTTTTGGGGCTTTTTGTATGCGCACCAACAATTCTCATGCATGCTTCCCGATGCCAACATAAGCGCTTTTTATGTGTACAACTCGCTGTGCTTAGGATTGCAGGACAGAGGTAGGGGCCGGCAGGTAAGTGTAGCTGAGGTACATCACGGGGGCGTATTCATGCAAAACGCATCCTATGCTGACCACAAGACAGATGCATAGATGGCTATTGTGTCACTTGTGTGCGCTCAACCCCTGCTGCAATATAAAAACTGATGATAATGGCGATCAATGGCCTCAGAAAAATCGCCATTTTCAGGCTTGAGTTTTTACTTGCTATATAAGCCCGTATTCAAATTGGAGCGAAGAGTCTGAGTCCGGACTTTTCACCATCATCTGAGTTTTTGGGGTAATTAGCCTGACACCCCCCTAAAGATGCTCTGACATGGGGGTTCACTATGGGTACCCCCGATTAGCCCTGCTGAAGGTATATGGGGTTTTTAAATGGTCTCAATAGGCGCTATTTAGCGTCTTTCAGCAAGAGGGGAAGAATAGCATTTTGCAACTTTTTTTAGGCAAATAAAAAGCTATTTCGCTAGTGTTTGAATTTGTACCCCCACTTTTATTTTTTTCACCCATTTTTTCAAAGTGCTTTTTTGGGGTGTCGTTTGTGGGTTTTTTTTAGCTTTTTTGACTCAATTAACGTCAAGGGGGGTGTAAAAAAGGTTTAGGAGAGTTGCTGCAATTTTGCACCCCAAAACCCTGATTCTGCCTTTTTTCCGCCGGGTATCCATTGGCGAAGCTTTTCCACTGGTTACAATACACAATCTTTTCGCACCGGCGAAAAGTCGGAGAAATTGAATATGGGGATAAATGGAATCGGCGAAAATGACATTATAGGCGAAAAAGTTTTGCATAAAAAAGGCTTTTCGCTCCAAATTGCTTATGGCCCATAGATGCAAACTCCGTAATGTAATGATAATATTTCCCTCTCACCATTTACCAATCATTCTCATGTGAAGCACTGATGACGTTTGTGATGCACTAAACTCCTGAATTAGAAGAACGGCAAATTCTTATGGCGGCATTCGCAGTAACTACAGTTGTTACATGTGATCTTGGGAAACTCTGCGCTGCAAAGAGCTCATCGTCCCGGCTGCAGACACAGACTTGCAGGATGGCTCCATGTGTTACTTCTGTCTGAGCTGTGAGAGGATTGGAAGGTCACAGATGCTGATCTGTTATACAGGGGATTAACACCCCCCCCTCCCCCCTCCCCAGGACTTGCCCTTGGTGAGCACTAGTATCATGTCCTATAGTAGATAATTAGTGCAGGGTGTTGTTAGCAAATAGTGATAAAAGTGTTTATTACACCTAATCCTTCTTAGGATAACTACAGAACACAGGAAAATCTATCTCCTCATAAAGGGGCGTTAAAATCCCTTCCCCAGGGGTACATTATCCCCAAACCAGAAAACTAGAGCCCAATGATGGTAATACCATCACGTTCTGACTGGGAGACCAGTGCCAGCTCACATGGGCATCTTCCTTACCAGGAATCTGCGGCGTTCTGTAGCAGTGAATGTACGCTGCGCCCTGTCCATACCGCAGTGACTCAGCTGCCAAAACGCTATGTGTAGAGAATAGTCACATTTCCCAAAGTGCATTAATAGGAGCATCAGGTCTTTGTGGACCCACCTCTGTGCTCTATGCTGCTGATCACATGTAACAATAAATATAACAATTGTTATAATAACTCTATTGTAGGCCGGCGTCCTTCCAGCGGAAGATCAGAAGTCTCGGCGTGTACAGGGAGAGATGATATGATGCTGACAGCCCCTCATGAAGACGTTCAGAGTCTCCTCTCAGCACAGTTCATACACGTGTACTAAACGCCGCCAACAACACATAAAAGCTGTATTAGTATCAGGCCCCGATACATGACTACAGGCTGTCAGTCCCCTGATTTATGTACAGTCATGGGATCGCACATATCACACGCAGGACTCGTATACAAACACATTCCCTGCCCTGAGATAAACAAGTATTAGGGTAATCCCGCGTTCTTCTTATACTCCGACCTCTTCCAGTCAGAGGCTGCCAGAGATTTACATACAAAGATCATCCAACAGCGTCTCCACAACGGAATGACCGGATCATAGCGGGCCTGATTCAGCGATGGACGCAATGGTGGTATTTACGCAGAAAGGGTGATTGTGTGAGAAACCAGGGCCGCAACTAGGGGGGGGCTAGAGGTGCACATGCACCGGGTGCCGGATTGCAGGGGGTGAAAAAAGCCTGACTCACGGTGGCTTGGGGGCTGCAAATTCAGAAAATGGCCATTAAAAAATGGCTGCCGCCAAAGTGGAGACAAATGCTAGGGGTCCTTACTGGACCTCTAGTGTCTGTCTCCTCCTTGGCAGCGGCCATTTTTGCATGGCCGTTTTAAGCAGATTCCATGCGGACTAGCTGTCTGCATTGACTCTGCTGAAAACGGACATCCAAAAATGGCCACCGCCAAGGAGGAGGCAGATGCTAGAGGTCCTACTGGACCTCTAGTGTCTGTTAGGCCAGTGCAATGCACACAGCATTCCCGGAAGTGCCTGGAACGCTGGCGCTGCCGGGAGAAGATGCTGAAAGCTGTATCTTCTCCCGTGAAATCCCTTGGCAACGAGCATAAACCCCCCTGGCAACGAGCATGAAACCCCATGGCAAGGAGTATGAAACCCCCTGGCAATGAGAATGTAACCCCTGGCAAAAAGTATAAACCCCATGGCAATGAGCATGTAACCCCTGGCAACGAGCATGAAAACCCTGGCAACGAGCATGGAACCCCTGGTAATGACCATAAATCCCCTGACAACGAGCATGAAAGCCTGGCAATGAGCATAAACCCCATGGCAATGAGCATGTAACCCCTATCAATGAACATAAACCCCCTGGCAACGAGCATGGAAACAGTAATGAGCATAAAACCCCTGACAACGAGCAAGTAACCCCTGTAATTTTAAAGTAATTAGAAGCCTTACTGTGGGGCATAAAATGGTGTCAGGCAAATATGTAAGTGGCACTTTGGTAATAGGCATTACAGTGTGTGGCATAATGTGTAATGGGCATTATGGTGTGTGGAATAATGTAAGTCACTATACCAGGGACGTCTGAGTAGTGCACTGTCTTATGGAGGAGCAAGGACAAAATTCAGGTACAGGAAGGGAGGGGGAGCAAAATTGCTGCCTTGCACCGGGTGACAGATATCCTAGTTTCGGCCCTGGAGAAACCATTGGCAAAGCGAGTAACAGGTAGTCAGCGTTTAAGGAAGGTAATGGGGGGGGATAGAAAAAGGCTGGAGAGTCAGACCTTTTAAACGCTGTTACATGGGCATGAATAAATTAGCCATTGCCATCTCCCATGCAGCAATAGAGATGCTGTATGTGATACAGGTCAGACCTGCCGCAAGGGCTGCATGGATGCAGGGCCGGATTATAGGGGGGCAGATGGGGTGGTCGTCCAGGGGCTCCCACACATCAGTGGCCCCCACATTGTGTCAAACGTACCCTCTTTGCCCGGCTCTAAGTCCCGACATCAGTGACAGCACAGTCACTGATGGACCGTGGCAGAAGATAGAAGTCCTGCCCCCTCCCTAACATACTGGCGTGATTTGCGTGTGTATGGGTAGGGGGCGGAGCCTAACCCTGTGAATTGCCCGCCCCTATCAGAAGCCTCTCCCATAGTACACTGCGGGAGCCGGAACTCAGGTGTGAGCTCCAGCCTCAGCTGCGGAGAGGGAGCCGGGCCCCCTGCTGGTAACAATCTCTCAGCGGGCACCCGGCAAATGGAGCCTCCCTGTGGTGCTGGGCTAAGGTGGGTCGGAGGAGGCGAAACTGGTTACGTCTCCAAATAGAAGTGACGGAACGTGGTTCTGCCCCATGCCGGCCCACTTTAACTCCTGCTCATGACCTCTCTATCTCTCTCCCCTCCCTCTCTCCCTCCTATTCTCTCTCTCTCCCTCTGTCCCTTCCTCCCTCTCCCTTACATCTTTCTTGGGTTTTCTCTCTCCCTCTCTTTTGATGTCCCCTCCCTCTCCATGTCTCACTCCCTTCCTCTCTCTCCCTTTCTTCCCCCCCCCCCTCTCTTTCTTGCTTGGTGTATATGAGAAATGTTGTCAAACTCGCATTTTATTGGTTTGACCGCAGTTCTACCTTTGATGCATCACGTCCCTTGTCTCTCCCTCTCTCTCCCCCTCCCCCCTCCTCTCTCTAACGCCCCACTCACAATCCTGCGTTTGCCCTGGCAGTGTACTAGATCATGTCCGCTATTCTGCCAGCAGTCGGGTCCCAGCAGTGTCGCGGACATAATGTAGTACGCAGCCACCTTGCAGGTCAGTGGAGAGACCAGAGAAAAGTTAAGGGGCATAGGAGTCATTCCATGAGACTGTGGCAATTTTATTGGCTTAGTTGCCCCGGGGCCCCCACAAGCTTTAATCCAGCCCTGCATGGATGGTCCATATTTACGCTGGTAAGCAATGTTGGGTGCAGATGAGAGGGCAGCGTTGGGCGTCCCTATGCTCGAGTAAGCATGGATGGTCCATATGTACGTTGATAAGCAATGTTGGGCACAGATGAGAAGACATCGGTGGGCGTCCCTATGCTCAGATAAGCTTTGGAACTAATAGCATATTTTCGCAGCTGCAGTCTGTGCAAAATTGCGGCTGCGATCACATTAGCGTTCATCTCTGAATCAGACTCTATGTCCACACAAACCCTGGGGTCCTTTATGTGTGGACGAGAATATTGTCTTTGTAAGGGGCCCATTAATGAACACAGGGCCTGATTCAGACCCGGACGCTATTTGCGGACGCTCGTTCTTAAAAAGGGGCCGGATATTTAAATTGAGCGCTCGCTCTTTGCGGTCTGTTGACACCTCTATGTCTGAGCGAGCGTCCGAAAAATGCGCTCGCTATTTTCAAAAGACGCCCCTTTGCCGTTCGCATCATACGTCATCTCCGCTATTTATTAGATTAATCGGGAACATCGAAAAGCATCTGAACTGCTCGCAGTGCTTGTGGTAGGATTTACTTCCCGCTATCACTGCGAGCAGTTCAGGCTAAAAGACAAGCAAATGACGTGGTCGATGACGCTGCTTTGTTAATTATGCACACACATTAAACGTAATTTTGACCGTTTGGCACGCCTGCGTTCGGATCTCCACTCCCCCGTTTTCAAGCACCTTCCCCTGTTACCACCCACAAACGCCTCATTCTGTCACTCAAATTAGCAGCCCCTCGCTGTATTACGAGCACACGATTTCCGACCGCAATGACTGGATGGCGCATGCGCATTACGACCCATACGCATGCGCAGTTGTGCGAACATTGCTCGGAGCGAACGAGCGGCCGCTTACAAGCGGCTCTGAATCAGGCCCTCAATTATTACCTGATAATTATTATAACTTCTTATCACCGCTATTCAGGTTAATAAGAATTTGTGCCATCTGGAGACGTCCCTGGCAGTGACTCCTCTAGGTAAGTCTGAGGGGTGCAGGCCGCACCAGCAGTCACCCTCTGAGGGTTTGACAACAAAATTCAAGGCGCCTCCTCACTGATCTGGAGCCGGGCATTGCACTGTGATGGAATTGTGCAGCTCCCGGGCGCTGTGGAGGAGCTGGTAGTGCTGGAAGCGTATTTGGGGGCAGCATGGCATCTCTTGGAGCGCTGGGCATGCCCCCAGAGTCATGAAACTGGGCGTGTGCTACAAGACTACGACCACCCACACTAAGGCACATCCCTTTTTTGAGCGCATGTGCCTTTGGCGCGCACAGGGGGCAATTTGGCACGCTGGGGGCCACCAACCCCAGTGACGCCACTGGTCCCTGCGATGAGTAAAAGTAAAGTGATCACATGAGTTCCCGGGGGCGGATGCGGCGATTACACATGTGAGCTGACTGCGCATGTGTGAGTGGTGAGTGCCGTGGAGGGATCCTATAGGCTGAGTAAAGGATAAATTGGTAAATGGGGTTGGTGGGGATGGAGGTGAATGGGCATATTGGGTGCTCTGGTTATGCAGCAATGTGTAATACTCTCACAGACGGGGGCAGAGGGGATGTAACAGCCAGCGCAGAACCCAGCAAGTCTGTCCATTTTTATTCAAGTGCCGAGAATTTATGTATTTATGTGTATTAGGGGAATTGTGCGGGGAGTTTGTAAATGTGAAGCTTTGCCTAGGGCATGTAGAAGCCTTGCAACGGTATGCAGTCATGTGACCGGCGCCCGCAAGGCCGCCGGTCACAATCCCGACAGTGTAATCCTGGCAAGGGATCTAACATAGGCATCGAAATACCAACGCCTATGTTAATCACGATGCCGGGACCCCGACAGGACGCTGGACCGATCGTCCAACGCCGGGGGTAAGTATCCACGTAGCTGTGGATGGGGGGCTTTAGTTCAGGGACCCCAGGGGGGACTTAGGGTTAGGCACCCCCTGGGAGGGTTAGAATTAGGCTAGGGGAAGGGGGGGGTAAGGGTTAGGCACACCCGGGGGGAAGGTTAGTGTTAGGCACCCACTAGGGAGGGTTAGACTTAGGGTGTTCCGGCGTCAGGATTTTGACCGCCGGGCTCTCGTCTGGTGGTCATTCATACCGATTCCCTTGCAACGGCACAGGGTAACTGTTAAAAGGGAGTGATGCCCTGAAGATGGAAAACCTGACTACAGTCATAGTATGATATATATATATATATATATATATACATATATATATATGTGTGTGTGTGTGTGATTAAAATTCACAAAGTTGCATCTAAATTAAAACACCCTCTAGTGTGCAAAGAGCAAGCACAAAACAAACATTAGGCTGGGTACACACGTAAAGATTATCTGTCCAACCAGCCAACTAGTTGATTGGTTGGAATGAAAATCTGGTAAAGTATGAAAGTAAATGACAATCAGCAATTTGCTCCTAAACGCCGGAAAATGGACAAAAACTGTTGTTTGAACAAATTGTTTAGATCAAACATTTAACAAACTTGTCTGACGCCATTTTCATCTGTTTTCTGGTGTTTTGGAGCAAATTGCTGATCATCAGTTACTCCCATACGTTACCAGATTTTCATTCCAACCAATCAACTAGTTGGCTAAAAGGAAGTGCATTGTAAGAAACAGAAGAACCATCGTAGCTACAGGCACAAGATGTCATCAATTGTACAATGTTGACAAACAGCACTCTTATGCACTGATGACAGCTGAGTCTCAGTTACTGGAACTCTTGCATAGAAAATTTGGTCACCTTGGATACGACAGTCTTTAGAAGCTACAGAGCTGAATGGCCACAGGAATATAGGTGACTAATGCAGTGAAACAAATATGTGTAAGCTGTATTGTGTAAGTTTAAGACATTTCAGAAACTTTGGAAGTACGGCCTATGTGCATATACCAATGGAGAAAAGTTGACATTTGGATTCAATGTCAGTAAAGTGCATCATGCTTGGCTATAGCAAAGTTTTACAGATTGTGGTACCCAAATACTGGTCTGGAGATTCAGCCGGTGGACACCTCAGTTGGACACCCATCGGCTGCAGCATGAGCATAAATTCATAAAATGATGCAGCTGTGGCTGCTTTGGCCTCCAGCTCTGAATCAGGACCTCTGTCCTCTGGTTTTATTCTTATTAATACATCTACATGTCCTAAACTACTGTGATTTCAATCAGGCAACATAGTATCTGATGCACGTCTATAATGAAGTATGTGCTGAAGCATGTCCTGTATAAATATTAGAGATGTGAGGGGACTCCCATGTTGCAAATGGAGTCGCCTGTAATAGACAGCCATGGGCGCTCCTGGGAGGTGGCTTGAAGCGAATGCAAAAAATGCTGTCTCATGGGCGTGTTATGGGAGTGCCGTGAGCGTCCAAGTGACCGCGGTTGCATTCTCAAACGCAGAGCCGCAGTCACAGAGGCCATGATTAGAGAGAGTACAGAAGCACACACTACGCCAGCCATAGGGCGTGATAAGTGTCAATGGTGATCACGATAGTGTGTTGGTGGTGGCGTGTTTGAGTCCAGCAGTGGATTTGCACTGTCCATGTCCAAGTCGGCGTCTCAGGGCTTGCAATGTCCGGTGCTGGCAAGTACCCAAGGGGATGGCTGAGACGAGCATTTATATATTGTCACAGCTGCAAATCCAAAAGAAATTGAAGACTTGAGTCATTTGATACAGATACAAATCCCCTCCCTGGTGTACATCTGTCCGTCCGAATGCGCAAAGACTGAGGAGCCCACTGACAGCGTCTGTATCCACTGTGATACCCTTTGTCCAGCTTAGAGTCAGTATCTATGGGCCGGATACAGAGCCGCACACAACACCATCCACACACAACGGTGCTGTTCATGTAGTTGAGCAGTTTTTTGCATGTGCAAAGAGTTTTGTTAACTTTAATAATACATGCGTTACACAGAGTGTGCGCAGAAAATGGTGCTATCAGGACAGACGGTATCAGAGGTGGCGTAAATGGTGATGGGCGTTTCTGGGAGGTGACTGGGAGGTGGATAGTGGTGCAGGCTATAATGGTCCGCTCAGCAGGCGTATTATGGGAGTGTTGTGGGTGGGTCAGTGCTGGTGGATGCGTTCCCAGACGCACAGACGCCAGCATAGGAGGCCATGGTCAGACAGAGAAGCTGCACCTGTTATAGGTCTGCAGCAAGTTTTGATGGTGGAATATAAAGCCGCACCAATTGGTATTATAGTGCGCATAGGTGCTAAAAGTGGGTGTACCAGCACATTCTGCCACATTGATGTACACACGGGAAGGAGTTTCTGAGCCATTTGCATAAACTGAAGGACGGGCGACCGAAAATAGACGTTGCTTCATCGGCTTTTGTGTGCAACTCATAATCATGATCTATATGTTTATATATCCCTGTGCTCTCTGATGACTCCATCATGTCAGTAACCCTGCAGTGTTCCTGATAAGTCTATTATATGTTTATATATCACTGAGTGCTCTCTCAGGACTTCCTCATGTCAGTATCTGGTCAGCGAACTTAATAAGGACATTATCTATATAGCTCTCCCCGAGTGCTCTCTGATGACTTCCTCATGTCGGTAACTGGTCAGTGGTCCTGATAAGGATGTTATCTGTATAGCTCTCCCCGAGTGCTCTCTGATGACTTCCTCATGTCAGTACCTGGTCAGTGTTCCTGATAAGGATGTTATCTGTATAACTCTCCCTGAGTGCTCTCTGATGACTTCCTCATGTCAGTACCTGGTCAGTGTTCCTGATAAGAATGTTATCTATATAGCTCTCCCCGAGTGCTCTCTGATGACTTTCTCATGTCAGTAACTGGTCAGTGGTCCTTATAAGGATGTTATCTGTATAGCTCTCCCCGAGTGCTCTCTGATGACTTCCTCATGTCAGTACCTGGTCAGTGTTCCTGATAAGGATGTTATCTGTATAACTCTCCCTGAGTGCTCTCTGATGACTTCCTCATGTCAGTACCTGGTCAGTGTTCCTGATAAGGATGTTATCTATATAGCTCTCCTCGAGTGCTCTCTGATGACTTCCTCATGTCAGTAACTGGTCAGTGATCCTGATAAGGATGTTATCTGTATAGCTCTCCCCGAGTGCTCTCTGATGACTTCCTCATGTCAGTAACTGGTCAGTGGTCCTGATAAGGATGTTATCTGCATAGCTCTCCCTGCGTGGTCTCTGATGACTTCCTCATGTCACTAACTGGTCAGTGGTCCTGATAAGGATGTTATCTGTATAGCTCTCCCTGAGTGCTCTCTGAGACTTCCTCATGTCAGTAACTGGTCAGTGCTCCTAATAAGGCTATTATATAGTTATATCTCCCTGAGTGCTCTCTGATGACTTCCTCATGTCAGTAACTGGTCAGTGCTCCTAATAAGGCTATTATATAGTTATATCTCCCTGAGTGCTCTCTGATGACTTCCTCATGTCAGTAACTGGTCAGTGGTCCTGATAAGGATGTTATCTGTATAGCTATCCCTGAGTGCTCTCTGATGACTTCCTCATGTCAGTAACTGGTCAGTGATCCTGATGAGGCTATTATATAGTTATATCTCCCTGAGTGCTCTCTGATGACTTCCTCATGTCAGTAACTTGTCAGTGGTCCTGATAAGGATGTTATCTGTATAGCTCTACCTGAGTGCTCTCTGATGAATTCCTCATGTCAGTAACTGGTCAGTGGTCCTTAAAACAATGTAATCTGTATAGCTCTCCCCGAGTGCTCTCTGATGACTTCCTCATAACTGGTCAGTGGTCCTTAAAACAATGTTATCTGCATAGCTCTCCCCGAGTGCTCTCTGATGACTTCGTCATGTCAGTAACTGGTCAGTGGTCCTGGTAAGAGATGTTATTTGTATAACTCTCCCCGAGTGCTCTCTGATGACTTTATCATGTCAGTAACTGGTCAGTGATCCTGATAAGGATGTTATCTGTATAACTCTCCCCGAGTGCTCTCTGATGACTTCCTCATGTCAGTAACTGGTCAGTGGTCCTGATAAGGATGTTATCTGTATAGTTATCCCCGAGTGCTCTCTGATGACTTTCTCATGTCAGTAACTGGTCAGTGGTCCTGATAAGGATATTATCTGTATAGTTATCCCCGAGTGCTCTCTGATGACTTCCTCATGTCAGTAACTGGTCAGTGGTCCTGATAAGGATGTTATCTGTATAGCTCTCCCGAGTGCTCTCTGATGACTTCTCGTGTCAGTAATACCCCTTTTCCACCAGTTTGCTGGGTCAAACCTGAGATGATGTTGATGCGCCCATCCCGGGAGCGATCTGGCTGAGACCCCTTTCAGACAGGCGGCCCAACCCATCACTAATGCCGTGTTTATGATGCCATCGGTGTCACGTGATGAGCCGGTGCTTGGATGAGATCTCATCTCCAAGTGCCGGCTCTTCCTATGCAGAGAACAGGACCCAGGTCGCAACGACTCAGGTTGCCTGTTCACACTGCTTCATGAGCTGGGTTGAACCCACGTTCAACCCTACTCGTGACCAGGGTTGAAATGCCGGGTTACTCGACCTGGCTTATTTCAACCCTGCCTTTTCACACAGTAAAATAAGCCGGGTTATTGCTGGCAGTGGAAAAGGGGTATAACTGGTCAGTGGCCCTGATAAGGACGTTATCTGTATAGCTCTCCCTGAGTGCTCTCTGATGACTCCCTCATGTCAGTAACTGGTCAGTGGCCCGGATAAGGACGTTATCTGTATAGCTCTCCCTGAGTGCTCTCTGATGACTCCCTCATGTCAGTAACTGGTCAGTGGCCCTGATAAGGACGTTATCTGTATAGCTCTCCCTGAGTGCTCTCTGATGACTCCCTCATGTCAGTAACTGGTCAGTGGCCCTGATAAGGACGTTATCTGTATAGCTCTCCCCGAGTGCTCTCTGATGACTCCCTCATGTCAGTAACTGGTCAGTGGCCCTGATAAGGACGTTATCTGTATAGCTCTCCCTGAGTGCTCTCTGATGACTCCCTCATGTCAGTAACTGGTCAGTGGCCCTGATAAGGACGTTATCTGTATAGCTCTCCCCGAGTGCTCTCTGATGACTCCCTCATGTCAGTAACTGGTCAGTGGCCCTGATAAGGATGTTATCTGTATAGCTCTCCCTGAGTGCTCTCTGATGACTCCCTCATGTCAGTAACTGGTCAGTGGTCCTGATAAGGACGTTATCTGTATAGCTCTCCCTGAGTGCTCTCTGATGACTCCCTCATGTCAGTAACATGGGGGCAGATGTATGAAGCTCTGGGAAGTGATAAAGTGGAGAGTGATAAATGACCAGCCAATCAGCTCCCAACTGTCATTTTTCAAAAACAGCCTGTAACATGACAGTTGGGAGCTGAGCGGCTGGTCATTTATCACTCTCCACTTTATCACTCTCCAGAGCTTCATACATCTGCCCCATGGTGTCAGTGAATTGGTAATAAACACAAGAGCCGGTCACACAGGCTCCCACAATAATGAGTGCCCAGCATGAGACGTTGTATAGAACATTTCTGTGGTTATTGCTGCTGTGCTCCCAGGGCCTGCAGTAAATGTGTACAGGAGGCCGGGCTGAGAGGACCTGACTTCCCAGCTCACTTCTAGCTTGGGGTAATTTGATGCTAAACATCCTGCTAACAATCCATGATTAGTTCCAGCTGAGCGCTCCACCACTAGCAGTAACCTTCCTGTCACTCCCATGGGAATCCTCATCAGCGAGGCCAGCTCAGCTCTGCTTCCCCACTGCATTCACCCACAAGTTTCCATGGTGTCCAACTTAGTACATGGAGGAGATTAGATGGGAGTAAAACAGCTGTTAACTCTTCCCGGCCTGATTGTTATTGCTATGGGTGTATCACTATGGATCAGGTCACGTAAGGAAAGACCGCAGGGCGGCGCACTGCAAGACGGCGCTGTATTTATCGTACAAAGGGACTATTTAGTATTTTGTAGCTGTCAGCTTTCCAGGGACAGTTCTGTCACTATGTTATGACTTTGGGAAAGACCCTATGTTTCTATAATAAGCAAACACCTTCATCTTTGTATGGTTATCAGTAATCAGAATTTATCATCTTCAACACTCACATTATACAGGTTATATTGTAATATACATCACTCACACTGTACAGGTTATATTGTACATCACTCAGATTATACAGGTTACATTGTACTATACATCACTCACACTATACAGGTTATATTGTACATCACTCACACTATACAGGTTATATTGTACATCACTCACACTATACAGGTTATATTGTACATCACTCACACTATACAGGTTATATTGTACATCACTCACATTATACAGGTTATATTGTACATCACTCACATTATACAGGTTATATTGTACATCACTCACATTATACAGGTTATATAGTACATCACTCACATTATACAGGTTATATTGTACATCACTCACATTATACAGGTTATATAGTACATCACTCACATTATACAGGTTATATTGTACATCACTCACATTATACAGGTTATATTGTACATCACTCACATTATACAGGTTATATTGTACATCACTCACATTATACAGGTTATATTGTACATCACTCACATTATACAGGTTATATTGTACATCACTCACATTATACAGGTTATATTGTACATCACTCACATTATACAGGTTATATAGTACATCACTCACATTATACAGGTTATATTGTACATCACTCACATTATACAGGTTATATAGTACATCACTCACATTATACAGGTTATATTGTACATCACTCACATTATACAGGTTATATTGTACATCACTCACATTATACAGGTTATATAGTACATCACTCACATTATACAGGTTATATAGTACATCACTCACATTATACAGGTTATATAGTACATCACTCACATTATACAGGTTATATAGTACATCACTCACATTATACAGGTTATATAGTACATCACTCACATTATACAGGTTATATAGTACATCACTCACATTATACAGGTTATATAGTACATCACTCACATTATACAGGTTATATTGTACATCACTCACATTATACAGGTTATATTGTACATCACTCACATTATACAGGTTATATAGTACATCACTCACATTATACAGGTTATATAGTACATCACTCACATTATACAGGTTATATAGTACATCACTCACATTATACAGGTTATATAGTACATCACTCACATTATACAGGTTATATAGTACATCACTCACATTATACAGGTTATATTGTACATCACTCACATTATACAGGTTATATAGTACATCACTCACATTATACAGGTTATATAGTACATCACTCACATTATACAGGTTATATAGTACATCACTCACATTATACAGGTTATATAGTACATCACTCACATTATACAGGTTATATAGTACATCACTCACATTATACAGGTTATATAGTACATCACTCACATTATACAGGTTATATAGTACATCACTCACATTATACAGGTTATATAGTACATCACTCACACTATACAGGTTATATAGTACATCACTCACATTATACAGGTTATATAGTACATCACTCACATTATACAGGTTATATAGTACATCACTCACATTATACAGGTTATATAGTACATCACTCACATTATACAGGTTATATAGTACATCACTCACATTATACAGGTTATATAGTACATCACTCACATTATACAGGTTATATTGTACATCACTCACATTATACAGGTTATATAGTACATCACTCACATTATACAGGTTATATAGTACATCACTCACATTATACAGGTTATATAGTACATCACTCACATTATACAGGTTATATAGTACATCACTCACATTATACAGGTTATATTGTACATCACTCACATTATACAGGTTATATTGTACATCACTCACATTATACAGGTTATATTGTACATCACTCACATTATACAGGTTATATAGTACATCACTCACATTATACAGGTTATATTGTACATCACTCACATTATACAGGTTATATAGTACATCACTCACATTATACAGGTTATATTGTACATCACTCACATTATACAGGTTATATAGTACATCACTCACATTATACAGGTTATATTGTACATCACTCACATTATACAGGTTATATTGTACATCACTCACATTATACAGGTTATATTGTACATCACTCACATTATACAGGTTATATTGTACATCACTCACATTATACAGGTTATATTGTACATCACTCACATTATACAGGTTATATTGTACATCACTCACATTATACAGGTTATATAGTACATCACTCACATTATACAGGTTATATTGTACATCACTCACATTATACAGGTTATATAGTACATCACTCACATTATACAGGTTATATTGTACATCACTCACATTATACAGGTTATATTGTACATCACTCACATTATACAGGTTATATAGTACATCACTCACATTATACAGGTTATATAGTACATCACTCACATTATACAGGTTATATAGTACATCACTCACATTATACAGGTTATATAGTACATCACTCACATTA